>CM077512.1:14807408-15407408 GCA_039654745.1 Houttuynia cordata | reverse complement strand
AACTAAAAATCCTCACAACTTGTTGGTAAAACTAGTTTAGTAACTACATATGTAATAATCAACCATAGGTAACTCTAACTATGTAACATGGTTATCATATTGTGTTAGTTAACTTAATCACAAGTATAATTATACTTATATATGAACTAAGTGTATATGTTCATATATAAGTAACTATATGTACAAATATACAGGGAGGACTAAGTTAGTAACTATATGTCCAATAGTTTTAGTCCACCATATAGGGGTTATGGATAGTTATACTTAGTTATCAATGGAGTTTAACTATATAGTTCACTATATAGTGGACTAACTTATGGATAGTTAGTAACAATAATTATGAACATATATGTTCATGAATTGTTAATATAAACCTCCATCGTTAACTCCGTCGATATTAATATCTTTAATAAACCCTAGTTAATAGTTTACGGTCTATGTAACCCCAAGTAACAGGTACTTAGTTGCATATATACACAAGTAACAATGATGGCCCCTAACTCTGAACTAAGTGTAACAAGTCATAAACATATATGTAGTAAACTACCTCCACAGTTGAGCATTATACTCTTAGGCACTAATCATCTAGATGGAGGACATAGTTCCATGTAAACTATAGTAAACTGTCTTGTTAGGTTAACAATAATGATGGAGGCTTATCATTATAATATCCACATCTATCTAGGTTCATATGAACCAGGGAGTATAATGTTCGTATACATATGATACCTATATTATATCTATCATATGGACAATGGCATTCATGAACTTAGTTTATAGAACATAATTATCTAGACAAATAAACTATGTTCCTAACTAAATTACCAATTAATCCTAACTTCTGAACTATAGTATAGTCATGTTTTATCCAGGATTATGTTCATCTAGAAACCTCAATGAACTATGCCTCATATGAACATGTCTTCTAGACTATGTTTGTATGAACTATTTAATTGTTTGTATTAGGATATCCCTACTTCTAGACAACTAGTTACATAGTTAGATAGTCAATAGAACATAGTCTACATATAGTACACTAGGTAACTAGTTTCCAAATTAATTTAAACTTTGATAGTTCCTCTAATAAACTAAGTTATGATGTCTAAGATAACGAGAATATAATGTTAAGATCATATATGTTATTATCTACTCAAAACCACACAATATTTGTCTAGGATCATATATGTCATATTTAGAAATGGAAACCAGTGGTTATACTAGTTAATAGTTTTATAGTTAGTGTCTATCCATTTCTAAACCCAAAACCACACATTACATAGTCCTATATTCCGTCTATAGTAGTTTCTTATACCTAAACTAATAATGTAGGACTATTATATGTATTAATTTCTTGTCCTATATTAGTCATAGGAGGATAACGTTAGGGTTAATCCCTAACATATAGATAGAGACATATAATACTAGGATACCTATGTATCATAATTTGAAGTATATATGTTTGGGTTAATCCCTAGCATATACAACTACATCCTATAGGGCATTATAATAGTTGTATTAGGCAGAATATAGGACTATGTAAAGGGTTAGAATACACACACGTAGGTAGTTACCCTAACTATAGATGGACTCTTAGTTGTTAACTCTATCTGGCGATTATTATAATGGATGGATTATAATAGTAAACTAGCATTAGGTCCATGGACAATAACTGGAATATACAACCAATTATTCCTATCTGTACTATATGAGTTCTCCTATCTATACTAATAATACTATATACACTATCTCATGACTTAAATCGGTTTATACTAACCATTTGTATAGTATTATTATAGTATGAATACTTTATGTATAAACTAGCATAATATGAGCTGATTTCTTATACCGTTATCTTGTACAGTTATATGTCTCTAAACTATAGAGGTTAATCCTATGTCATAGTCTCATTCTATTAACTAGTATAACCATGGGATACGTAGAAATGGACTACTAGTTGTGTAAAACCTAGGTATACCAAAATGGGAAGGATTACAAGATATGGTTTTGCGTGCTGGCGTTTCAGTTACCAAAATGGGAAGGATTACAAGATGTGGTTCCGCGTGCACGCTAACGTTTACAAAAGAAACTGTGAATTACATTCAAGCCATTCCAATATCTAATGGAAATATTGACTCCCCGATTTGGTCTTTTACAGGGTTAGGAAAGTTTTCTGTTGCCTCTGCATACCATTTTATTGTCATGCCCTCTGCTACATGTCCAGATGCTTCTTTGCGACTTAAGTTGTGGCATGTTCCGACTCCACATCGAATTCTCCTCTTGGTTGGAAAGTATACAATGATGGCGTAGGAACCTCCCAACTCTTGGGACATCGAATTGGATTCACTCCTGTGTCTTGTGTATTATGTCAGGGAAACCAAGAGTCTACTCAACACCTATTCCTCCACTGTCCGCTGTCTGCTGTCACGAGCATTGTGGTCTCATAGTACTGGTGGGAGACTTGACTTGGATACGAATAATATTCAGGATTGGATGTCCTCTATCTTTCGCCTTATGCAAACCAACCCAGAATTCAGCCATCTTCCATCTACTTATCTCAACCTTGTTTGGCTTATTTGGAAATCTCGTAATGAAAAAATTCATGAAAATATTAATCCTAATGTTAGGCACTTTGTGGTGTCCTTGCAGGACTCAACAGGGACTCTCGCAGACTTCACCAGATACAACATGCAGTTGGGTGCATCAATTGGAACAAGGACTGCACTTGCTTTCGATGGATTCCGCCTCCTGAAGGTCATGTCAAAATTAATTTTGATGGTGCCATTCGTCATGGGCGTATTTTTGCAGCCACGGGTGTCATTGCTCGGGATCACTATGGTAACTTTCTCGTGGCCTCTACCTGCTCCATTGATTCCACTCTTTTGCTGGTGGCTGAGGCGTCTGCACTTTTGCATGCCCTGGAACTTGCGGAGTACCTTATGCTAACAAAATCATTCTACAAGGAGACTCCCTAACTCTTGTTCGGTGTGTCCTGGGACAATATCCTACTCCATGGCGTATCCTTGACATTGTCCTCAACATACGTTCTCAGTTTAATCGTTTCTTCAGCTGGTCTCTGGTGCACTGCTATCGGGAGGGAAACTGTGCTGCGGACGCTGTGGCAAAATTCGCTTTAGATGTATACTCTTGTTGTTGGATTAATACTCCACCACCCTTCATTTTGGAGGTTCTTCGGACTGATGTAACTAATCGAGCTTTGCCCCATCTAATTAATTCTATTGAGTAGTGCCCTGTTGGGGATTTATGTGCCAAAAAAAAATCCAATGGGGGCACCGGTCAACAAACTGAACAGTTCTCTTAGTCTTAATAGTTGCAACATCAGCATTCACTTCCTTTAGAACAACAGTTAATAGAATGGCAGTGGCGGTGGCCATTTGGGCCGCAGTGATTCGCTCAATCTATCTTTGGATGTCGGCACACAGGTCAACCACATCGTCCATCATTCCGGCGGATCGGCCTGGCGCTGATACCAATGTTGTGTTCCCGTATGGAACACGAACAAAATCAAACGCCATTTTGAAAAAAGGGGAAAAGAAGAAGAAAAACAAGAAGAAAAGAGAAGTAAGGAAAACTGGATTCAATATTGCATTTCCAAGAAGACCTCTTTATAAAGAAAGTGAGGGCGCATCTTCCTAGCCTGATTATAAGATATAGTTTGTTAGACTGATTACAAGATATGGTTCTGCATGCTAGCCTTTCAGTTACCAAAACGGGAAGGATTACAAGATGTAATTCCTCGTGCGCGCTGACGTTCGCAACATATAACCCATGAAGTTTAGGGTCAATAGATGAACATGATACATAGGTATTACTAAATTAATACCTATAACCACATTATAACCATAGAATGTAGTCAACTACCATAGTTGATTACATTATATAGTGTTGTGTCCCGATATGGGACACGAACAGGGCCAGGCATCATGGCCAAAAAAGGGGGAA
This sequence comes from Houttuynia cordata, assembly GCA_039654745.1. Classification (NCBI taxonomy): domain Eukaryota; kingdom Viridiplantae; phylum Streptophyta; class Magnoliopsida; order Piperales; family Saururaceae; genus Houttuynia; species Houttuynia cordata. The sequence continues at coordinate 15,403,448 of CM077512.1, read as the reverse complement.
GAAAACAGAGAGAAAGAGGAAGATTGAGGGAGGAAGCCCCTCTACTGGCCAGCCGGCAGCATAGACAAAGATGGGGGGACGAAGGGGGTGAAGCTAGAGGAATAAGGAGATTAGGGTTTACTTCTTGCATAATGAATGAAAGAGGGCATAAGCCCTTTATGTACTATCTCTTCATGGGCTTGGGCTAATCCCCTAACTGGTCATGACAGCATTATTACATGATATTCAATAGATTGGGCTATTCCCTCCTAAGCTGGGCCTATGACCAGCATTACAAATAGACTAATAAAGCATAAGAGACGATTTGGGCCTAATGGAACATATCGTTTAGTTAACTCTAATTATATGGATTGTGCCTCATATGAACTAGTTTAACCATAAGATATCTTAATTAATGGAGGTTTAACCTAATTATAAGTATTTATACCATATTCTATTAACCAGATTAATAAGGTTAGATTAACCCTAGGATTATGTCCTAGGAGTATAATAAACCCTTAAGTCATAGGAGTATGACTTATAATAACTTAAACTATACTATAATTACCATATAAGTTATTCATACTAGTACTGTCTAGAAAACATGTTCATAGAGTCTAGGGTAATTACAAACAATTAGACTATGAATAACAATACTAATTAGGCTATTATATATGTAGTGATATAATAGATGCCAACTAATGTCATAGTCTCATTCTATTAACTAGTATTGTTAGATCATAAATACGGTAACCTATAATCTAAGATTAAACTAGTTAGACATATTCCAATATTATACTAGGGTTAACATATGGTTAACTTAATCATAAGTTACCCTATTAGGGAGAGTTTATGGGTAATATATCTATCATATGAACTATGTTCAAGTTAACCCAAGAGTGAACTATATTAACTATAGTTGCCAATTAACTATTTATACTACACTACCTGAACATATCCTAGTTAACGATGTTCACAATTATTGTTACTAACTATCCATAAGTTAGTCCACTATCCATAGTTAACTCCATTGATACTAACTAGTGAACTATATAGTTAACTCCATTGATAACTAAGTATAACTATCCATAACCCCTATATGAAGGACTAAAACTATAGGGGTTCTGGACTAACTTAGTCCTCCCTGTATATATGCACATAAAGTTACTTATATATGAACATATGTACTTAGTTCATATATAAGTATAATTATACTTACTTGTGATTAACTTAACTCACACAATATGATAACCATGTTACATAGTTAGAGTTACCTATGGTTGATTATTACCTATGTAGTTACTAAACTAGTTTTACCAACAAGTTGTGAGGATTTTTAGTTGGGATGGTAGCACCCTAAGATTATATGGAAGAAGCCATACACAACTAGTTGGACAGAAAATGAAATACGAAGTTTCTATGGTTAAAGGTTGGGGTTTGTTATTGAGAATACACACAACTAGTAATATGTCGAAGTAATTTGTATTAGGGACAATGGTATCCGTATTATGTCATCCTTTTAGGATGAGGTCTGAATTCTAGAGACTATGTATTTAGGATGACCATTAGACATGTTTAATGGTTAGGAGCCATAGTAAGCCCTAGAGACTACGTATTTAATATATTCATGAACTATGTCCTCCTTGAATGCATTCATGGAGGATGATTGTGTGTATGTAAAACCTAGGTAGTAAACATACTTTTCCTATTTAGATATTTGATCCAAATATGGCAATGATGAACCAGGGATAATTAGTTAGACGGAAGAATTATATGGAAGAATTAGATATGTAGTTTCTATAGTTAAGTTTATGGTTAGGATTTGGTATGGAGAATACACACTAGTTAGATGAAAATTTCAAATAAGTAGTTCATAGTGTGTAGTAGTTTCTATAGTTTGGGGATATCTTTAGACCTTCACGCATCTACTTAAATAGAAGAATCAAATAAATAGTCTTTAGGACTTACTATGGGAATAAACAATGTATTTGATATTTCCTTCAAACTATGTCCCTATAAACTATGTATTTGATCCTTCTTACCCCTTGGTAGTTATTCCCATCAACGATCATCTTGCCCTTGTTAGTGTACTATATTCCTATGAACTATGTAGACTATGTTCTACAAACTAGTTAGTTCATAATATCTTATAGGGTATGAACTAGTTGTCAACTATCATATGAACCCTAGGATATCTTCTTTGGACTATCTAGGTGAACATGACAACTATGTATCATGTTCATCTAGATACCTCCATAACTTAAGGTTCTATGAAATTATTATTGCCTATCTAGTTATGAGGCATAGTTCATGGATGCAATTTGGTTGTATGAGGCTTATCGCTGTTATGTTCACTAACTATGTTCAACGATGGAGCCTCATCTACCTCCAATACTTATAGAGGCAGATGAGGTTTATCATCTTCACTAGATCAACCTAGGCTAAGTTAGTTCCTAGAACATTAGACTAGTATATATCTTATATTATGGAGGTAGTTCACTATGGAGGTAGTTCCCCACATAGTTACTTGTAGTAACTATATATGTTAGGATTAACCCTAGTTAGATTCATGAATTGGGTTAGGATAACGTCCATCTAAACTATAGGCTACATTACATGATATAGTTAACTAAATTATATGTTCCTCCATCTAGATGGACTCCATCATTATTGTATATAGTTTAATTAGAAGTTATGGTCCATCTAGATGAACTTGTGCATATATACTACCGTTCATATAGTTAACTGTTATTCATAGTGAACATATATATAGGTTATAATCAACCATATAACTTCTCCATTGTTATCATTAGGGATGACTATATACTATGGGTATTTAGTTATAATCAACCATAAACTTCACATACCCTAACTAAATTATATATAGTTTCATGAACATATAGGGTTATAGTTAGGATAGGGTTTAGTTAGACATAGTTCCGATCTTAGTTAGGAACTATGCCTTGTAATCCTATGCTAAGTTAGGATAGAACCTTAGTTCATTTAAATGAACTTAGGGTTAATTGGCAATCATGGAGGTATAGTTCCTAACTAAGATCAGAACTTAGTTAACTATGTTCATATCATATGAACCTAGGAACTTAGTTAACTATGTTCCATCTAAGCATATAGCAATCAAAACAAGATAGTCCATAACTAAGGATATATGTTATTTTATAGGATTAACTTATAGTTCATGAACATGGTGGACTATCTAGTTCATGTCACTATGGGTTAGGGTTAAACTATATATATGTTCATGAATTGTTATATATATAACATAGACTATATTTTATGGAAGGGCAAGATGTTCCATCTAGCTAATTGTTTGTATTAGCTAACTAGTTCATATAAAGCATAGTCCATAGAACAAGATTAGAGATTATGTCATATCGGAATACTATGAACTTAGATAGATACGTATAACTATTTATTCTATCATAGTTCATAGTTAGGGCAACTATGAACTATGATATATATGATAGGGTTTAGGAGATAGGACTATGAACTATGTACAAGAACTATTAACTAGTATAACCATGGGATAAGTAGATAGAACTATTAACTAGTATAACCATGGGATATGTAGATAGAACTATTAACTAGTATAACCATTTTAGGACAAAATGGATACGTATAATCAACTATTTTGTTGTCCTATATGTATAGTACCCTAGTATATGGAAAATTAACTGGTTTTGGGTTGTACAGACTACTACATCCTAGATACGTATAATAGTTCTTCACGGATATAGATAGATACATAATAAACAATGTATCTATCCATTTCTTGTCCTATATTAGTCCTAGTTAGCTAATACAAACAATTAACTAGATAGAACATCTTGCCCTTCCATAGAACATTGTCTACTTTTTGATAGATATTATCATCATGTTCATCTAGATAGTCCCCAATTAGCTAGATGGTCTAATTAATTTGGCAACTTAGATATGCCTCATATGAACATACACACATTAGAGTTAAACTAATGTTCCTAACTTAGTATAGATTAACTATGTTCCTAACTAGTATACCTCTATTTAATTCATCCTCGATCCTGGTTCATCTATACAGTTCATCTAGATATGGCATTCATTTTGAATGCATCATAGATGACATGATGCTGGTTCATCTACATAACTACCTGAACATTAACAGGTTATGTTCATAACTATATTAGGAACCAAAATAAGATAGTCCATGAACTATACCCTAGTAATCAAAACAAACATGAGATAATTATGTTCTTAACATAGTTAACTAAGTTCTTATCTAAATAATTTGATTACTTCTCAAAGAATATATAGTAACTAAGGATATAGAATCAAAGAACATAGTGGCATACCTATCCATAACTAGATACTATATCAACTAGTAATATAAACTATGAACATTATATTCTGAATTCATGTTACTACAACAACGATGTAGTCGATCTAGGTGGAGGAACATATAACTTAATTAACTATATCAATGATGGGTGTTAGTTATCTCCATAGTTATCTATAAGTTATATGGAATTATATAATAGTTAGGTATTCTAATATATAATGAGGACGGTTTACATGAGATCACTCTCATATAAGGAGCATGAGGCCAATCATTTGGGCCATTAGATTCTGATCTGATGGAAAATATCAAATCAGTGGGTAGGTGAGTGTGTCACATCAGGGAGTATGTGAATTCTATATAGTTATTTATAGCCGTCAGATCAAGACCCAACAGCTACAAATGGAATTGGCCTCATATAAGCTATATGAGAGCGATCTTATTTAAACTTTTCGCATATATAGTTTGGTTTTACTATGGGAGACATAATTAAACATAGTCCAAAAGGCATGTTCATAGAACCTATAATAACTTATATATAATTTATAGTGTTTAGGGTACAGAGGGAGTACTATATTATGGTGATATGTCCCAGTAATCTGAGACAATAAGGGCTGAGAAATTAGGGAACTAGTGAGAAGAGAAGGGAAAGCAGGGGGGTTAAGATTGGTAAGAGGATGAGGGAAAGGGGAGGAGTTGAGAGGATCGAAGGATGGAGGAAAGGCCTCAATGGCAGCCTGCGGCTGCAATTGGGGAGGACGACTGGGGAAGGAGTAGAGGAGATAAGATTAGGTTAACTTCTATATTAAGTCAAATAAGAGAGCCTATGCTCCTTACATAGTCTTCCCACGCAGTGGGCCTGGGCTATTCCCTCTAATTGGGCCAGAGGCCTTATTACATAAGACGTCAAACCTAACTGGGCCAGAGACCAGATGTCAGAAAGACTGGGCTACTCCCTAACTGGGCCGAAGGCCAATATATAAATGGACTAATAATATAAATAGACTAAGTAGTTGGAACATAACATTCCACTACGCTCCGCTGCAAGCCTTGACCTCAAGGCGTCCAACCCGGATATTGAGCCAAAAATTTGTCCTCATGAACCCAAGAAACATCCTCCAATGGTTGGTCCTGCCAGGCAATGAGAACCTTAGTAATAATGCGGCCGGATCGATGTACACGATGAGAATCCACGATCGCAGCGGGCACTAAGGGCAAGTCAGCCGGCATAGAAGGAGGAGGAGGAGTAGGGACCAAACGAGAGGGATCACCCAGAACATGACGAAGGCATAAAACATGAAAAACCAGATGAATTGCATAATCGTCTGGAAGCTCCAGGCGGTAAGCAACTGGGCCAATGCGCTCTGTAACTTGATAGGGTCCATGAAACTGATGGGCCAGTTTGACGCTAGCCGGTTGATACAAGGAAGATTTGGGTGCAGGAAGGAAGTTGACATAGACTCAGTCACCTACACGGAACTCACGATCAGAATGGCGCGTGTCATAAAGTTGCTTCATGCGATTTTGAGCCCGAGCCAAATTGCCTTTTAATTGCCGCATAATATCATCGCGAGACTGTAGCAGACAATCAACCTCACTAACCAAGAACGCTGAGGCACATAATGGAGTAAGGTGGGCGGAGGCCGACCATAGACAACCTAAAAGGGTGAGAACCCGGTAGAAGTATGGTAGGCGGTGTTGTAGGATCATTCCGCCCAAGGAAGAAACTATAGCCAACGTAGATACTGCTCTAAGCAGCAGTTAACCACCTCTGTCTAGCCATCAGTTTGCGGATGATAGGCGGAACTCATGAGTAGACGTGAACCCTGAAGAGTAAAAAACTCTTGCCAAAACTGAGAGATAAATACGCGATCACGGTCCGAAACTATAGTGCGTGGCATACCGTTGAGTTTGGCGACATCCCCCACATAAATCTCTGCAACACCTTTGGCCATATAAGAATGTCCCAAGGCTGAAAAATGGGCATATTTGGAAAGTCGATCAACCACCACCATGACCATCGATTTGCCCTGAACAACTGGTAACGCCCCAATAAAATCCATGGAGATGTCCTCCCACACCTGATCCAGAATAGGTAGCGGCTGTAAGAGACCCGCAGGGGTCATAGTCAAAGCCTTAGCACGCTGGCAAATCCCAGATTCAGCCACAAATTGCTGAACCGCATGCTTAGTACCACGCCATAGAAAACATTGCGAGACCCGCTTATAAGTCCGGAAGGAACCTTCATGACCCGCTGTAGGAGTAGAATGGAAGTGGTCCAAAATAATCCGACGAATGCTGTCACAGTGCGGTACCCACAACCGATCCTTCCAATAAATAGTGTTGTCCTTCAGGACGAAAGACGGATCAGTAGAAGAGTTGGCCTGAAGCGGGTCCAATTGTTGTTGTTTTAATTAGTCTCCTAATTTTACTCGCAAGTGTACGAATCGTGTTTGTAGTACAATCGCACAATTTTACGAGGTCGAACCCACAGGGACTTGTGTAGCGGAAATCTAATCGAACCCTAACTAAACCCTTGACTAAACTATGAAACTTGTAGAAATTGATTAACTAACTAACGACTAATTAAAATCAATTAACGGAATAAAAATCTAAACTTTATCAAATTGACAAAATACTAAGGCTTTGGAATCGGCATGCAATAAATTATAGAGAACCCTAACCCTTCAATCATTTATCATTCTCCAAATACTCGTAACAATCTAGAATCCTATTCACGTTGTTACGGAAGATTTTACTTTAATGCACAATTACTCATATAAAAATCACGTCCTTCATGCTATTTAAATTAACAGCTCAAATTACTAGATGTATCCACTTACGAGTAAATCACAACTAGTATCCGATTTGTTATTTAATCAATTAAAATAAGCATGCATTGACAATAGTAATTCCAAATCATAGCAAAAACATGATTAATGCTATATCCGAAACTAACTACGCAATTAACACAAGGAACGCATAATCAATTAACGCACAATTCTATAATAAAAATATCAACTTTCATGAAAACGGGAATCCCTACAATTACTGCAGCCTCATCCTAGCCCTAGCAACTAATTTAGCCGCACATATTAACTATAACACATGCAAAATTCATAATTAAACTCATTGGAATAAAAGAAAATAAAATTGAACTTACAGGATTTTTTTTTTTTGAGTTAAGAAAATAAAAGAACTCGACGCACTGATTCCTTCCAGCAATTCTTCGACAGAAGCTTGTTACAGGTTCAACGCAATAGCACCGGGATAAAATAGAAACAGAGAAAGAAAGAAAAACGAAAACTTGAACTGTAATCTAAACTTGCTCTCGGTCCTTTGTTCCGAGCACTAATTCAGTACAAATTGATACCAATCCCAATCTACTAACAGAAGCTAAGATGAAACAAGAATGAAGAAAAAAATCAAAACTTTAGGAACTGAAATATGCTTCGGTCGTCTCTCCGTCCCCTGCTCTCTACCAGTGCTCTGTTTATATAGACTCCAGATTGAGGACGAAACCAAAATCTCCAACTTGAGGACGCCTTCCAAATCCGGAATCGCAACTGTTTTGGACTCCAAATCCGGCCAATTCCCAATCGTTCACGCCTCTTTCGAAGTCCTAAATCGAGGTGGAGTCAAGACTTTCCAAATCGCAACCAAAATCAAATCTTTCCAAATCGAGCTGACTTCGTTCTGTTGTGCTGCTTCCTGCGGTCGATTCCTCTCCTGATCACGCCATCGAGCTATCCACTGTCGCCCCTCCGCCATCACTTCAGTCCGCCGTCGCCGAACACCGCCGTCGAGCTCGAGCTGTCTGGTTTCGCCAGAAGCTTTCATCATGCGCGCTCGAGTCTGCCTTCGTTGGCCTCTGCTCTCGAGCTCATCACCTCCGTTGCCGTTCACCGATCATGACCGCCGCCGTCCTTCAAGTTGCCGGAGCCCAGGGCCGCCGTCATGCCGCCGGAACCAATCGCCCCGAGCAAAACTTGAGGCTCTGCTCTGTTTCAGAAACAGGACACCCGAGCCTGGCTCGGGTTGCCCTTTTTTTTTTTTTTTATTTCTTTAGACCAAACCCAATGAGCCACTAAACCGGTTCCTTTTTTTTCTTTTGACTTAGTTAAAACCCGTCGTACGACCTTCATCCGCTAGATTGAATCTGAATGGCTCTGTATTCTAATTCCACGCCCGTCTTCTCTTGACTGACTCATCAACGGTCCAGATCATCTCTGCGCGTGATCTCAGCTCTTGGGTTGCTTTGACACTTCAAAACCCGTCTATTGGCTCCACCTTTGGCTGTTCAGCAGTACGAGCACGTGAACCTATACAAAATAAAACATGTCCCACATTAGATATACCAAATAATTCATAAAGTTGTAGAACATATTGAAATTTGAGCCATTTAGAGAGCATTATTTAATTAATTCCTAATTACTAAACAAATGACTAAAATTCACTTTATTCCTCATTTTAATTAGAAAACATGACTAACAAATAGGTAAAAAGGCATATAAAAATGTGTATTTTTCATGCTTAACACCAATATAGCAACCGTCGCAGGGTTGTCCTGATATGCTTTCCGTAAATCATCAAGGAAGGGAAAAGAAGGAGCGGACATACCAAAGGAAGAAGCCTCCTCGAACTGACGAGACAAGGCATTAGCAACAATGTTTTCAGTCCCGCGCTTATAAACCAGCTCATAGTCATATCCCAAGAGCTTAGTCACCCAACGCTGTTGAGCCGGAGTAGCAACGCTTGTCGAAGAAATATTCAAGTGGCTGATGGTCCGTGCGAATAATAAAATATTGCCTCAATAAGTATGGTCGCCACTTAGTCACAGAATGCACAATAGCCAACATCTCTTTCTCATAGGCGAAAATGGACAATGATCGACCAGACAAAGCCTTGCTCTAGTAAGCAATGGGGTGGCTGTCCTGGAGCAGCACTGCACCTAGCCCATGTCCTGAGGCATCCGTCTCCACCACGAAGGGCCGTGAAAAATCAAGAAGGGCCAAAACAGGGGCAGAAGACAGCGGAATTTAAGGCATCAAAAGCTCGCTGGGCCGTTGGGGACCAAACAAAGGCTCCCTGCTTGAGCAAGCCGGTCAAAGGAGCCGCCAGATGGAGGAAAGGCCTCTGCAATTGGGGAGGATGACTGGGGAAGGAGGAGAGCAGATAAGATTAGGTTAACTTCTTCATTAACTCAAACAAGAGAGCCTATGCTCCTTACATAGTCTTCCCACGTAGTGGGCCTGGGCTATTCCCTCTAATTGGGCCAGAGGCCTTATTACATAAGACGTCAAACCTAACTGGGCCAGAGACCAGACGTCAGAAAGACTGGGCTACTCCCCTAACTGGGCCGAAGGCCAATACATAAATGGACTAATAATATAAATAGACTAAAAAGACTAAGTAGTTGGAACATAACATATGTGTTATGATATAATATAACTATTGAACTCTATTATAGTTAATAATAGTTTGATATAGAATTTAGAATCTAATTTGGAGGAATAAACATGATATAACAATTACACTATACAAACATAGTCTAGAAGACATGTTCATGCAATTAATATATATAGTAAATGTTCATACAAACATTATATTATTATATATGTTAAAATTAGTAGTCTCTAGGGTAGATTAACCCTATATTAAACGACTATTAATACTTAGCAGGGTATGTCCTATGATCTATGTCCTATGAGTTATGATTAACCATAACCCTAATCAAATGCAGGGGACAATACTTAGCAAGGTTAAGATTAGCAGGAACCCTAATCCTAACTCATACTATGTAGTTAGGCATTGTTCATGAACTATAGTTTGTATTAGGGTTAACAACATAGGATTCCGAAGGTTTATACTAGCATGGGTCCAATGCTAGTATAAACCTTATATATGCTATAGCCCTATATGGTGGATAGTAGTTTATAATTAGGAACAACATTATATGGTGGGTTACTAGTCCACTAACCACAGTATTTATTATAATGATAAGCCTATCTAAGTTATTATATAGTTACCGGTATAAGAAGCATATCTCAATAGTATAATTATATAAACAATGGAAGGTTGATCATCTTGCCCTTGTTTAATTATGACCATCCTAGGTAGTTATGACCATCTTAGGAACATAGTCTAATCATAGTTATAGAAGACTAGGTTCCTAACTAGTCTTCTATACCTATGGTTCCTAGCTTATAGGGTATTTAGTTCCAGACAAGGGTTATTCCTAGTTTTTCCTCTATGCGTATTCGTCATATAACTACATGGTTATATATATAGAACTCTAACTATATATAGGTTTAACTCTAATAAGTACTCCTATATTAGTCTTCTATAGGAGAGAGAAGGGAAGATTGACGAGGAAGGAGGCCCTCTAATAGCAGCCAGGGGCTCCAACAGAGGGAGACGAGAGGGGGGAAGGCCAGAGAGGAAGAGATTAAGGTAAACTTTCTGAATAATTCACAACATTAGTCAAGAGTGCCTATGCTTATTACTAAGTTGATATAGTGATGATGAGAAGCCTCATCTACCTCCATAAGTTATGGAGGTAGGTGAGGCTCTATCGTTGAACATAGTTAGTGAACATAACAACGATAAGCTTCATATAACCAAATTGCCTCCATGAACTATGCCTCATAACTAGATAGGCAATAATAATTTCATAGAACTTTAAGTTAGGGAGGTATCTAGATGAACATGATACATAGAAGATATCCTATGGTTCATATCTAGATGAACATGATACTAGTTTATGAACTAACTAGTTTGTAGAACATAATCTACATAGTTCATAGGAATATAGTACACTAACAAGGGCAAGATGATCGTTGATGGGAATATACCTAGGGGTAAGAAGGATCAAATATATTATTTATTCCCATAGAATATCCTAAAGACTATGTATTTGATTCTTCTGTTTAAGTAGATCAGTGAAGGTCTAAAACTATCCCTAAACCGCACTTACTACACACTACGAACTACTTATTTCAATTTTTCATCAAACTAGTGTGTATTCTCCATACCCAACCCTAACCATATACCCTAAATCATAGAAACTACATATCTAATTCTTCAATATAAAAGTCTTCTATCTAACTAATTGTCCCTGGTTTATCGTTGCCATATTTTGATCAAATACCTCCACTCAACTAGATAGGAAAACTATGTCTAACTACCTAGGTTTTACTATGGGAGACATAGTTAAATACGTAAACTCATCCAGCAATGATGAGGTAACATGTACAATGGAGGTTCCTCCCTTTATATATGCAAAGTAACAACGATGGACCCTAACTATGAACTAAGTATAACAATTCATGAACATATATTTACTCAACTACCTCCATAGTTGAGCATTATACTCTTAGTTACTAATCATCTAGATGGAGAACATAGTTCCATTTAAACTATAGTAAACAATCTTGTTAGGTTAGCAATAACAATGGTGGCTTAAGTATATTAACATCGATGGAGGTTTATATTAACAATTCATGAACATATATGTTCATAATTGTTGTTACTAACTATCCATAAGTTAGTGAGTTATATATTTAACTCCATCGATAACTAAGTATAACTATCCATAACCCATATATGGTGGACTAAAACTATGGGGGTTATGGACTAACTTAGTTCATATTATTTATAGGATGTAGTTGTATTTGTTAGGGATTAACCCTAACATAGATACTTAGAAATGGGATACATAGTCAACCTATTATTATATGTCTTTATCTATAAGTTAGGGATTAACCCTGATATTATATTCTTTGGACTAATATAGGACAAGAAATTGATACGTATAATAGTTCTACATTATTAGTTTAGGTACAAGAAACTACTATAGACAGAATATAGGAGTGGTTTTGGATTTAGAAATAGATAGATACTAACTATAGAACTATTATTAACTAGTATAACCAGTGGTTTCTATTTCTAAATATGACATATATGATCCTTGACATATACTGTATGGTTTTGAGTAGATAATAACATATATGATCTTAATATTATATTCTCGTTATCTTAGACATCATAACTTAGATTATTAGAGGAACTATCTAAGCTCAAATTAATTTGGAAACTAGTTACATAGTGTACTATATGAAGACTATGTTCTATGGACTATCTAACTATGTAACTAGTTGTCTAGAAGTAGGGATATCTTAATACAAACAATTACATAATTCACACAAACATAGTCTAGAAGTCATGTTCATATGAGGCATAGTTCATGGAGGTATCTAGATGAACATAGTCCTAGATGAAACATGACTATACTATAGTTCATAAGTTATGGTTAATTGCTAATTTGGTTAGGAACATTTAGGAATATAGTTTATTCATCTAGATAACTATGTTCTACAAACTAAGTTCATGAATGCCATTGTCCATATGATTGATATAATATACGTATCATGTGTATACTATATATTCATGAAGGCATATGGATATTATATTTGTGTTCCTTCATGAATATATAGTATACAAACATTATATTCCCTGGTTCATATGAACCTAGATAGATATTGATATCATGAACATAGGGTTAACTAAATATGTTCAGGTAGTGTAGTCTAAATAGGTAATTGGCAACTATAGTTAATAGTTCACTCTAGGGTTAACCTGAACATCGTTCATATGATAGAATACAGTATAAGTACTAATAATTAGGTTAAACCTCCATAACTTAAGATATCTTATAGTCAAACTAGTTCATATGAGGCACAATCCATATAATTAGGGTCAACTAAATAATGTAATTAACTATAGTAGTTGACTGCATTCTATATTTATAATGTAGTTATAGGGATTAATTCAGTAATACCTATGTATCATGTTCATCTATTGACCAAACTTCATGGGTTATATGGTTGATTGTGTTAACTATTAGGGAGACTATGTAACCCAATATACTACGTTAACTATATTGTGCATATAGTTATCCTTAAGTAATAGGTACTTAGTTGCACTATGGAGGTTCCTCCCTTTATATATGCACAAGTAACTACGATGGACCCAAACTCTGAACTAAGTATAACAATTCATGAACAGATATGTACTCAACTACCTCCATAGTTCAACATTATACTCTTAGTTACTAATCATCTAGATGGAGGACATAGGTTTATTTAAACTATAGTAAACTATCCTGTTAGGTTAAAAATAAAGATGGAGGTTTATCATTATAATATCAATACCTATCTAGGTTCATATGAACCAGAGAATATAATGTTCGTATACTATATATTCATGAAGGCGTTCATCTACCTTTATGAATATATAATATACATATGATACATATATTATATATATCATATAGACAATGGCATTCATGAACTTAGTTTGTAGAACATAGTTATCTAGATGAATAAACTATATTCCTAAATGTTCCTAACCAAATTAGTAATTAACCATAACTTATAAACTATAGTATAGTCATGTTTCATCTAGGACTATGTCCATCTAGATACCTCCATGAACTATGCCTCATATGAACTTGTCTTCTAGACTATGCTTGTGTGAACTATCTAATTGTTTGTGTTAGGATATCCGTACTTCGAGACAACTAGTTACATAGTTAGATCGCCCATAGAACATAGTCTACATATAGTACACTATGTAACTAGTTGCCAAATTAATTTGAACTTAGATAGTTCCTCTCATAACCTAAGTTAGGATGTCTAAGATAACGAGAATATAATGTTAAGATCATATATGTCATTATCTACTCGAAACCACACATTATATGTCTAGGATCATATATGTCATATTTAGAAATTGAAACCACTTGTTATACTAGTTAATAGTTCGATAGTTAGTATCTATCCATTTCTAAACCTAAAACCACACATTACATTCCGTCTATAGTAGTTTCTTGTACCTAAACTAAAAGTGTAGAACTATTATATATATTAATTTCTTGTCCTATATTAGTCCTGAGAATATAATGTTAGGGTTAATCCCTAACATATAGATAAAGACATATAATAATAGGTCAACTATGTATCCCATTTCTAAATATCCATGTTAGGGTTAATCCCTTACAAATACAACTACATCCTATAGATAATATCAACTAAGTTAGTCCATAATGCCTATAGTTTTAGTCCTAGTTAACCATATGTTAACCCTAGTATAATATCGGCTTATGTATAACTTGTTTAATCCTAAATTATAGGTTACCGTATTTATGATCTAACGGTACTAGATAATAGAATGAGACTATAAAATAAGTTGGGATATATTATATAACTACATATTTAATAGCTTAATTATCCTCTATAATTAGTATTGTTATTTATAGTCTAATTGTTTGTAATTACCCTAGACTCTATGAACATGTCTTCTAGACACTATTAGTATGAATAACTTATATGGTAATTATAGTATAGTTAGAGTTATTAGAATTCACACTCATTTGACTTGAGGGTTTATTATAATACTCCTAGGACATAATCCTAGGGTTAATCTTAACTTCTAAGTTCAAATTAATTTGGCAACTAGTTATATATATGTAGACTATGTTCGATAGATAGACAATCTAACTATGTAACTAGCTGTCTAGAAGTAGGGATATCCTAATACAAACAATTAGCTAGTTCACACAAGCATAGTCTAGAAGACATGTTCTTATGAGGCATAGTTCATGGAGGTATCTAGATGAACATAGTCCTAGATGAAACATAGCTATACTATAGTTCATAAGTTAGGATTAATTGCCAATTTGGTTAGGAACATAGTTTATTCATCTAGATAACTTTGTTCTACAAACAAAGTTCATGAATGTCATTGTCTATATGATAGATATAATATATATATATATATATATATATATATATATATATATATATATAATATGTATATTATATATTCATGAAGGTAGATGAATGCCTTCATGAATATACGTATACGAACATTATATTCTCGGGTTCATATGAACCTAGATAGATATTGATATTATAATGATAAGCCTCCATCGTTATTGTTAACCTAACAAGATAGTTTATTATAGTTAAAATGGAACTATGTCCTCAATCTAGATGATTCGTAACTAAGAGTATAATGCTCAACTATGGAGGTAGTTGAGTACATATATGTTCATGAATTGTTATACTTAGTTCAGAGTTAGGGTCCATCGTTGTTACTTGTGCATATATATAGGGAGGAACCTCCATAGTGCAACTAAGTACATGTTACTTGGGGATAACTATATGCACAATATAGTTAACATAGTATATTGGGTTACATAGTCTCCCTAAAAGGTTATAATTAACCATATAACCCATAAAGTTTAGGGTTAATAGATGAACATGATATATAGGAATTACTGAATTAATACCTATAACTACATTATAACCATAGAATGTAGTCAACTACCATAGTTGACTACATTATTTAGTTAACCCTAGTTATATGGACTGCGCCTCATATGAACTAGTTTAACTATAAGATATCTTAAGTTATAGAGGTTTAACCTAATTATAAGTATTTACACCGTATTCTATAAACAAGATTAATAAGTTAAGATTAACCCTAGGATTATGTCCTAGGAGTATTATAATAAACCCTCAAGTCAAATGAGTGTGAATTCTAATAACTCTAACTATACTATAATTACCATCTAAGTTATTCATACTAATACTGTCTAGAAGACATGTTCATAGAGTCTAGGGTAATTAGAAACAATTAGACTATAAATAACAATACTAATTATAGAGGATAATTAAGCTATTAAATATGTAGTTATATAATATATCCCAACTAATTTTATAGTCTCATTCTATTATCTAGTACTGTTAGATCATAAATACGGTAACCTATAATTTAGGATTAAACAAGTTAGACATAAGCCGATATTATACTAGGGTTAACATATGGTTAACTTAATCACAGGTAACCCTATTCGGGAGAGTTTATGCTTTATATATCTATCATATGAACTATGTTCAGGTTAACCCTAGAGTGAACTATTAACTATAGTTGCCAATTACCTATTTAGACTACACTACCTGAACATATTTAGTTAACCCTATGTTCATGAACATATCCTAGGGTGAAACAATGATATCCTAGGGTTACAGATACTGTGAATATTATACTAGGGTTTATTCAGGATATTAACATCGATGGAGGTTTATATTAACAATTCATGAATATATATGTTCATAATTATTGTTACTAACTATCCATAAGTTAGTGAACTAAGTATAACTATCCATAACCCCTATATGGTGGACTAAAACTATGGGCATTATGGACTAACTTAGTTGATATTATCTATAGGATGTAGTTGTATTTGTAAGGGATTAACCCTAACATGGATATTTAGAAATGGGATACATAGTTGACCTATTATTATATGTTTTTATCTATATGTTAGGGATTAACCCTAACATTATATTCTCAAGACTAATATAGGACAAGAAATTAATAAATATAATAATTCTACACTATTAGTTTAGGTACAAGAAACTACTACAGACGGAATGTAATGTGTGGTTTTAGGTTTAGAAATGGATAGATACTAACTATCGAACTATAAACTAGTATAACAAGTGGTTTCCATTTCTAAATATGACATATATGATCCTAGACATGTAATGTGTGGTTTTGAGTAGATAATGACATATAAGATCTTAACATTATATTCTCGTTATCTTAGACATGCTAACTTAGGTTATGAGAGGAACTATCTAAGTTCAAATTAATTTGGCAACTAGTTACATAGTGTACTATATGTAGACTATGTTCTATGGGCTATCTAACTATGTAACCAGTTGTCTGGAAGTACGGATATCCTAACACAAACAATTAGATAGTTCACACAAGCAATTGATATTATAATGATAAACCTCCATCGTTATTTTTAACCTAACAAGATAGTTTACTATAGTTTAAATAAACCTATGTCCTCCATCTAGATGATTAGTAACTAAGAGTATAATGTTGAACTATGGAGGTAGTTGAGTACATATCTGTTCATGAATTGTTATACTTAGTTCAAAGTTAGGGTCCATCGTAGTTACTTGTGCATATATAAAGGGAGGAACCTCCATAGTGCAACTAAGTACCTATTACTTAAGGATAACTATATGCACAATAGTTAACACAATCAACCATATAACCCAATATGCACGTAGTATATTGGGTTACATAGTCTCCCTAATAGTTAACACAATCAACCATATAACCCATGAAGTTTGGTCAATAGATGAACATGATACTAGGTATTACTGAATTAATCCCTATAACTACATTATAAATATAGAATGCAGTCAACTTCTATAGTTGATTACATTATTTAGTTGACCCTAATTATATTGACTGTGCCTCATATGAACTAGTTTAACTATAAGATATCTTAAGTTATGGAGGTTTAAACCTAATTATTAGTATTTTATACTGTATTCTATTAACTAGATTAATAATTACCATATAAGTTATTCATACTAGTACTGTCGAGAAGACATGTTCATAGAGTCTAGGGTAATTACAAACAATTAGACTATAAATAACAATACTCATTATAGAGGATAATTAGGCTATTAAATATGTAGTTATATAATAGATCCCAACTAATTTTATAGTCTCATTATATTAACTAGTACTGTTAGATCATAAATACGGTAACCTATAATTTAAGATTAAACAAGTTAGACATAAGCCAATATTATACTAGGGTTAACTTAATCACAGGTAACCATATTAGGGAGAGTTTATGGTTTCTATATCTATCATATGAACTATGTTCAGGTTAACCCTAGAGTGAACTATTAACTATTATTGCCAATTAACTATTTATACTACACTACCTGAACATATTTAGTTACCCCTATGTTCATGATATCAATATCTATCTAGGTTCATATGAACTAGGGAATATAATGTTTGTATACTATATATTCATGAAGGAACACAAATATAATATCCATATGCCTTCATGAATATATAGTATACACATGATACGTATATTATATCAATCATATGGACAATGGTATTCATGAACTTAGTTTGTAAAACATAGTTATCTAGATGAATAAACTATATTCCTAAATGTTCCTAACCAAATTAGCAATTAACCATAACTTATGAACTATAGTATAGTCATGTTTCATCTAGGACTATGTTCATCTAGATACCTCCATGAACTATGCCTCATATGAACATGACTTCTAGACTATGTTTGTATTAATTATGTAATTGTTTGTATTAAGATATCCCTACTTCTAGACAACTAGTTACATAGTTAGATAGTCCATAGAACATAGTCTTCATATAGTACACTATGTAACTAGTTTCCAAATTAATTTGAGCTTAGATAGTTCCTCTAATAATCTAAGTTGTGATGTCTAAGATAACGAGAATATAATATTAAGATCATATATGTTATTATCTACTCAAAACCACACAGTATATGTCAAGGATCATATATGTCATATTTAGAAATGGAAACCACTGGTTATACTAGTTAATAATAGTTCTATAGTTAGTATCTATCTATTTCTAAACCCAAAACCACTCCTATATTCTGTCTATAGTAGTTTCTTGTACCTAAACTAATAATGTAGAACTATTATACGTAGCAATTTCTTGTCCTATATTAGTCCTAAGAATATAATATTAGGGTTAATCCCTAATATATAGATAAAGACATATAATAATAGGTTGACTATGTATCCCATTTCTAAGTATCTATGTTAGGGTTAATCCCTAACAAATACAACTACATCCTATAGATAATATGAACTAAGTTAGTCCATAACCCCCATAGTTTTAGTCCACCATATAGGGGTTATGGATACTTATACTTAGTTATCGATGGAGTTAAATATATAATTCACTAACTTATGGATAGTTAGTAACAACAATTATGAACATATATGTTCATGAATTATTAATGTAAACCTCCATCGATGTTAATATACTTAAGCCACCATTGTTATTGTTAACCTAACAAGATCGTTTACTATAGTTTAAATGGAACTATATTCTCCATCTAGATGATTAGTAACTAAGAGTATAATGCTCAACTATGGAGGTGGTTGAGTAAATATATGTTCATGAATTGTTATACTTAGTTCAGAGTTAGGGTCCATCGTTGTTACTTTGCATATATAAAGGGAGGAACCTCCATTGTACATGTTACCTCATCATTGCTGGATGAGTTTACGTATTTAACTATGTCTCCCATAGTAAAACCTAGTTAGTTAGACATAGTTTTTCTATCTAGTTGAGTGGAGGTATTTGATCAAAATATGGCAACGATAAACCAGGGACAATTAGTTAGATAGAAGACTTTTATATTGAAGAATTAGATATGTAGTTTCTATGATTTAGGGTATATGGTTAGGGTTGGGTATGGAGAATACACACTAGTTTGATGAAAAATTGAAAAAAGTAGTTCGTAGTGTGTAGTAAGTGCGGTTTAGGGATAGTTTTAGACCTTCACTGATCTACTTAAACAGAAGAATCAAATACATAGTCTTTAAGATATACTATGGGAATAAAAAATGTATTTGATCCTTCTTACCCCTAGGTATATTCCCATCAACGATCATCTTGCCCTTGTTAGTGTACTATATTCCTATGTACTATGTAGATTATGTTCTACAAACTAGTTAGTTCATAATATCTTATAGGGTATGAACTAGTTGTGAACTATCATATGAACCCTAGGATATCTTCTATGTATCATTTTCATCTAGATACCTCCATAACTTAAAGTTCTATGAAATTATTATTGCCTATCTAGTTATGAGGCATAGTTCATGGAGGCAATTTGGTTATATGAAGCTTATCGTTGTTATGTTCACTAACTATGTTCAACGATAGAGCCTCACCTGCCTCCATAACTTATGGAGGCAGATGAGGCTTCTCATCATCACTATATCAACCTAGGCTAAGTTCGTTCCTAGAACATTAGACTAGAATATATGTTATACTGTGTAGGTAGTTCACTATGGAGGTAGTTCCCTAAAAGTAACTATATATGTTAGGATTAACCCTAATTAGATACATTAAGGTTAACCCTAGTTAGATTCATGAACTGGGTTAGGATATCCTCCATCTAAACTATAGGCTACATTACATGATATAGTTAACTAAGTTATATGTTCCTCCAGCTAGATAGACTCCATCGTTATTGGATATAGTTTAGTTAGAGTTAGGGTCAATTTAGATGAAGTTGTGCATATATACTACCACAGTTGATATAGTTAACTACTGTTCATAGTGAATATATATAGGTTATAATCAACCGTATAACTTCTCCATCGTTATCATTAGGGATGACTATATACTATGGGTACTTAATCCTAGGATATCTAAGGTTTACTATATACCCTAATAGGTTATAATCAACAATATAACCCATGTTGTTTATGGTCACTTAACTTATAATTATTTTTATATAGTCATCCCTAATGTTACATAGTCTCCCTAATAGGTTATAATCCTAACCTATAAACTTCACATCGTTATGTAGTTTCATGAACATATAGGGTTATAGTTAGGATAAGGTTTAGTTAGACATAGTTCTGTTCTTAGTTCAGAACTATGCCTCCATGAGCTATGCCTTGTAATCCTATACTAAGTTAGGATAGAACCTTAGTTCATCTAGATGAACTTTGGGTTAGTTGGGCAATCATGGAGGTATAGTTCCTAACTAAGGTCGGAACTTAATTAGCTATGTTCAAATCATATGAACCTATGAACTTAGTTAACTATGTTCAAATCATATGAACCTAGGAAGTTAGTTAACTATGTTCCATCTAGGCATATGGCAATCAAAACAAGATAGTCCATAACTAAGGATATATGTTATTATAGGATTAACTTATAGTTCAGGAACATAGTGGAGTATCTAGTTCTGTTGTGTCCTCGTATGGGACACAAACAGGGTCAGACATCATTGCCGGAAAAGGGGAAGAAGACGAGAGAAAAGTAAAGAAAAATAACTGGTTTCTTATTGCCGACCGGACTTGCCTCCCTCATAGGAGGTCGGCTCCTAGGAAATGAATTCAAAGTGGATCATGGTTGGGGCGATAATGTAAGTCACCTCGGAGGGCTTGCACATGGGTCCAAAGGAGCATTCATTGTAGGCGTACATGGCACATGCTAAGGGAAGCCCACCTTGAACGGCAGCTGCATTCTCCAAATAACAGCGGGCAATATGCATCTTTTTATCTGTTATGTAACCTACAAGGGCAATTACCTCCATTCTGGCCAATAGAGGACTGGGTATCATCTCCACGAATTTAGCAGTGCAAACAAAGAAAACCTCTGATACGTCAATAGGAACATCCAAATAATGGTCAAGTAATTTAGCCACCCAGCGCTGCTGAGCAGGAGTAGCAATACGCTGGTCCAAGAAGTATTTAAGTGGTTGGTAATCAGTATGGATAATGAAATGGCACCCCAACAAATACGGCCTCCACTTGGTCACCGCATGGACAATAGCCAACATTTCACTTTTCATAAGCCGAGAGAGACAATGATCGACCAGCCAAGGCTTTGCTCCAAGAAGCAATAGGTGACCCTCCTGTAACAGAACAGCGCCAAGACCAAGACCTGTGGCATCAGTCTCCACCACGAAGGGTGGAGAAAAATCTGGTAGAGCCAGAATAGGGGTTGAACACAGCAGATTTCAGTGTATCAAAAGGGCCACTTTTCAGCCTTTCAGCAACCAAACACAACCACAGGTCTGAAGGTGAAAAGGCGAAAAGTTTCACCTACCACCGTCACCGACCACTTTTCAACCTTTCAGCTTCCAAACACTTTTCACCTTGATAAGTGAAAATTTTCACCTTTCAATGCTGAAAGAAGGGTTTTTTCAGCTTCAAAATGCACCCTATATAGATATGGTTTAACTAAGTTATATGTTCCTCCATCTAGATGGACTCCATCATTATTGTAGCAATATGAACTCAAAATATAATGTTCAGAGTTTATATTACTAGTTGATATAGGATCTAGTTATGGATATTTATACCACTATATTCCCTAATTCTATATCCTTAGTTACTATATATTCTTCGAGAAGTAACCAAATCATTTAGTTAAGAACTTATTTAACAATGTTCCTAACATAGTTATCTCATGTTTATTTTGGTTACTAAGGTAAAGTTCATGGACTATCTTATTTAGGTTCCTAACATAGTTAGGAACATAACCTGATAATGTTCAGGTACTTATGTAGATGAACCAGCATCATGTCATCTATGAAGCATTCATAGACGAATGCCATATCTAGATGAACTAGTCATAGGTTTATATAATGCTCAAAGTATCACAGATGACATGATGCTGGTTCATCTACATAACCATGTAGACTATGCACAAATAACCCTAGGATATCTATGGGAATACCTAAGTATTAGATTAGATGAGTTTAGTTAGATAGTAGGGTTACAGCAAGTTATAACTAGTTACCATATATGACTATATGGCAAATATGTATGCGAGGCCTATATATGCCATATCTAGATGAACAAATCATAGGTTTACTATGTATGGTCTATAGTCCTTATACTATAAACCTTATAGTAGTCAGTTATACATATAATAGACAGTACTACAGGATACACGAATGCATTGTATGTAACTAGTTTGTATTACGGTTAGGGACAATACGTACATAACGATCATCCTCCACGAATGCATTCAAGGAGGACATAGTTCATTATTATTTTTCCGTATGGAACACGAACAAAATCAAACGCCATGGAAAGGGAAAAAGAAGAAGAAAAGATTGGGCGCGTCCTACCTAGCCTGATTACAAGATATGACTTTTCAGTTTCCTAGCCTGATTACAGGATATGACTTTTCAGTTTCCTAGCCGAATTACAATATACGACCTTTCAGCTTCCTAGCCGGATTACAAAAAATGACCTTTCAGTTACCAAAATATGGAGAATTACAAAGATACGATTCTGCATGCCTGACCTTTCAGTTACAAAAATGGAATGATTACAAGATACGGTTCTGCATGCTGACCTTTTAATTACCAAAATGGAAGGATTACAAGATGTGGTTCCGCGTGCGCGCTGACGTTCACAAACATTCATAAATATTTAAATACGTAGTCTCTAGGATTTACTATGGGTCCTAACCTTTAAACATGTCTAATTCTCATAATTAAATATATAGTCTGTAGAATTCACTCCTCATCCTTAAAGGATGGCATAATACAGATGTCATTGCCCATAATACAAACTAGTTAGACATATACTAGTTGTGTGTATTCTCAATAACAAACCCCAAACTTTAACTAAAGAAACTCCATATTTCATTCTTCTGTCTAACTAGTTGTGTGTGGCTTCTTCCATATAATCTTAAGGTGCTGCCATCCCATCTAAAAATGCTCACAACTTGTTGGTAAAGCTAGTTTAGTAACTACAACTATGTAACATGGTTATCATATTGTATGAGTTAACTTAATCACAAGTAAGTATAATTATACTTATATATGAACTAAGTTAGTCTATAACCCCCATAATTTCAGTCGACCATATAGGGGTTATAGATAGTTATACTTAGTTATCGATGGAGTTAAGTATATAGTTCACCAACTTATGGATAGTTAGTAACAGTAATTATGAATTATAGTTCACTAACTTATGGATTGTTAGTAAGAGTAATTATGAACTATATATGTTCATGAATTGTTAATATAAATCTCCATCGATGTTAATATCCTGAATAAACCCTAGTTAATAGTCATGTTGTGTGAACTGGCTAATTGTTTGTATTAGGATATCCCTACTTCTAGACAACTAGTTATAGTCCATAGAACACAGTCTACATATAGTACACTATGTAACTAGTTGCCAAATTAATTTAAACTTAGATAGTTCCTCTAATAATCGAAGTTAGGATGTCTAAGATAACGAGAATATAATGTTAAGATCATATAGGTCATTATCTACTCCAAAACCACACATTATATGTCCAGGATCATATATGTCATATTTAGAAATGGAAACCACTGGTTATACTAGTTAATAGTTCTATAGTTAGTATCTATCCACTTCTAAGCCCCAAACAACACATTACATAGTCCAATATTCCGTTTATAGTAGCTTCTTGTACCTAAACTAATAATGTAGAACTATTGTATGTATAAATTTCTTGTCCTATATTTGTCCTAGGAATATAATCTTAGGGTTAATCCCTAAGATATAGATAGAGACATATAATAATAGGATAACTTTGTATCCCATTTCTAAGTATCTATGTTAGGGTTAACAAATACAACTACATCCTATAGGGCATTATAGTAGTTATATTAGGTGAAATATAGGACTATGTTTAGGGTTATAATACACACACATAGTTACCTTAACTATAGAAGGAATCTTAGTTGGGAATAATATTTAGCATTATTTATAATGAGAATGCAACCCTAAGTATAGACGGAATATAGGACTATGTATTCCTAGGGTTAGGGTTAATGCATATAGGTTAGATACTTAGATACGTATCTATCTAAGTATGAGAATAAATAATGTATTTACTATGGGAATAAACATAGTCTTAGGTTAATGTTATGGTCAAATTATTTAGTAATAGTAATTGCATTAGTAGGCTAATTGTATCGTTGGCCCAGCCGGCCCATCTTAGGGGAGTAGCCTAGCTTGGTTCGTATTATGTAATAAGGCCACAGGCCCAATTAGGGGAATAGCCCAAGCCCATTTCGTGGGACTAGTATGTAATGAGCTTAGGCACTCTTGACTGAATTATTCAGAAAGTTTACCCTAATCTCTTCCTCTCTGGCCTTCCCCCTTCTCGTCTCCCTCTGTTGGAGCCCCTGGCTGCTATTAGAGGGCCTCCTTCCTCGTCGATCTTCCCTTCTCTCTCCTATAGAAGACTAATATAGGAGTACTTATTAGAGTTAAACCTATATATAGTTAGGGTTCTATATATATAACAATGTAGTTATAGGACGAATACGCATAGAGGAAAAACTAGGAATAACCCTTGTCTGGAACTAAATACCCTATAAGCTAGGAACCATAAGTATAGAAGACTAGTTAGGAACCTAGTCTTCTATAACTATGATTAGACTATGTTCCTAAGATGGTCATAACTACCTAGGATGGTCATAATTAAACAAGGGCAAGATGATCAACCTTCCATTGTTTATATAATTATACTATTGAGATATCATTCTTATACCGATAACTATATAATAACATAGATAGGCTTATCATTATAATAAATACTGTGGTTAGTGGACTAGTAACTGTTATGTCCCGCCTTCTTATTTCATTAAGTACTACCTATAACCAGCCGGTTCTTATTTAGGGGAATAGCCCATCCAGCACCGGTCTATTTAGGGGAATAGCCCATCTTAAGAAATTACTTGTAATAAGGCTAAGGCCCATCGGATGAGAATAGTCCATCAGTAGGCTAAGGCTATTTATATGGAGCTTATGCTCTGATATTGGTTATGAGAAGTCAATTACCCTAACTCCCTTCTTCCCCCTCTATTGCCGTCCCCTCTTTTGCAGCCGCCGGCTGCTAATTGAGGCTCCCTTCCTCTTCATCTCGTCTTCTTCCCAATTCTCCCTACTCTCTCCTCTTCCTCTCTTATCCCCTTCCCTTCTAATTCGCCAATCACCCCCACTATCTCCGTCTCAGACCTTGGGACGCATCATTGGTATCAGAGCGACCGTTCCTTGGCAGCACAACCCACCCACCCACCATTGAGATGTCTCGGCTTTTCCAGCGCTCTGACGGCGACTCCCCAGCAGCGCCAGAGCCTTCCGTGCCTGGGGGCTCCCATCCAGCGTCCCCTCCCTCCTCCCCTCACCGCGAGGAGTGGCGCGAGATGTTGACCCAGCAATCACTCTTCTGACAGCCCTCTTGCAGAATCAGCAACAACATCAGACTGCCATGGCGACACTGATCAGTGAGTCCTATGCTCGCCTAGCGGTCTCCCTGGCACCACCCCCTCCTCCGACACGGCAGGACAAAGGAGTGTTACCGCCCCCACCCAGTGGTCCATTTGCGCGCTGTCCCCCCTTGTACGCTCGGCAGCCGAACACAACCACCACCCTAGTGGGCTCGCAGGGGCCTTCATCTGGCACTCCACACTTGGGCGCCGGTCTCTTTGGCCCCCAAGGGCCCCGGCCACATGTGTCATCGACCTCGTTTGCTCAACCCCAGTCTGGCCACGGCTTCGACGAGGCCGCTCACGAGGAGGCATGGCAACCGCAACAAGGAGAGTCTAGTTGGACCACTCACGACCCCTCTCGCGAGGAGCGCCATGAGCGCCGGTCTCCGGCTGCCGAACCACGCCTTGCCCGTCTGCAATTCCCCAAATATTCTGGCGAGGAGGCCCCAGTGGACTGGGTCTATCAGGCGGAGAAGTTCTTCCATTACCAAGGCACCAATTCCGACGAGGACAAACTTCTGGTAACTTCGTTTCACCTCACGGGTGATGCTTTGATATGGTATCAATATTTTGAGCACACCTACCCACGCCACTCTTGGCGTCACTTTGTGCGGGAGCTTTGTGTCCAATTCGGACCGACGGAATATGCTGATTTCAATGAGCTCCTCAGCTCCCTCCGACAAACTTCCACCGTGCGTGCCTACCAGATGGAATTTACACGTATTGCCAACCGTCTCACAGGTTGGCCACCCGACGCGTTGGTGGGCAAGTTCATGCAGGGTCTGAAACCTGAGATTTCCGATGCTATTCGCCATTATCCCCGTCATAATCTGGAGGAAGTTATTAGACATGCACGAATTGCGGAGGAACGTCTCGACCGGCAGCGGCGAGCTTGGAGACCCCCGCCACGAGGCCCTCTTCCGTCGACTGCCCAGGTACCAAAGACGGAACCCCCTCCTTTACATGTCTAGCAGCCGGCTATCCGCCGTCTGACCCAGGCCCAATTGGAGGAGCGCAAATCTAAGGGCCTTTGCTACAATTGTGATGAACAATTTGTGCGCGGCCATCGCTGCAAGACTCGTGCGCTCCTGGCTCTAGAGGGGCTTTGGGACGATGGCCCTGATGACGAGGGTGGGTTTGCATTTGCATCAGATCCGGCCCCAACTGATCTGCCCGAAATCTCCTTCCATGCCTTCTCGGGTGCGTACATGCCGCAGACTATGCGTGTTCACGGCACTATCAAAAAGCAAAAAGTCTCGGTTTTGATAGATTCGGGCAGCACTCATAATTTTATAAATGATAAAGTAGCCGGGAGGTTGGGGTGTACCTTACATGCGTCATCTCCTTTCGACGTCCGCATCGGTGATGGTTCGAACCTCCGCAGCGATGGTATGTGCCCCCGGGTGGACTTGACTATTCAAGGCCACGCCTTCTCTATGGACCTCTATTTATTGCCTACGCAGGGGGCTGATGTAGTCCTGGGTGTGCAATGGCTCCGGGGTCTCGGTGATGTGGTTTGGAATTTTGACACCATGACTATGCAGTTTACCATAGGCGGTCAGATCGTCCAGCTCTCGGGCGGGCTTCCGGGTACACTTAACTCCATGATTACGGTGGATTCTCTTTTACATGGTACTCCGCAAGGATTCTTCTTGCAGTTATTATCATCGGAGGCACCGGCTCCATCGGAGGACCCTCCGGCCTTGGCCACCCTGCTTTCGGAGTTTGAGGCATTATTTCAGGAACCGTCCGCCCTTCCACCACCCAGGCCTCATGATCACCATATACCGATTGTGCCAGGGGCTGCTCCAGCTAATGTTCGGCCGTATAGATACCCTCATATTCAAAAAGCAGAGATTGAAAAGCTGGTCAAGGAGATGCTTTCTACAGGGATTATTCAACCCAGTTCCAGTTCTTATTCGTCACCCGTTCTGTTGGTCCAGAAGAAAGATGGTACGTGGCATTTTTGTGTGGACTACCACACCTTAAACGCCATCACACTCAAGGATAAGTATCCGATCCCCGTCATTGAGGAGTTGTTTGATGAATTAGCTCCGGCCCGAGTTTTCACCAAATTGGATTTGCGTGCAGGATACCATCAGATTCGCATGCACCCGGCGGATGTCCACAAAACTGCTTTCCGTACGCATGATGGCCACTTCGAATTTTTAGTGATGCCTTTCGGACTTACTAATGCTCCCGCCACTTTTCAGGGCCTAATGAATGATATCTTTCGGGACTTCTTACGCCGCTTCATTTTGGTCTTCTTTAATGACATACTCGTCTACAGTTCTTCTTGGGACAGCCACCTTGCGCACCTGCGGGCTGTATTTGAGGTACTTCGTACCCACTCCTTATTTCTCAAACGTTCCAAATGCTCTTTTGGTGGTTCTCAGATTGATTATCTCGGTCATGTGATTTCGAATGGACAAGTATCTACCGACCCCTCCAAGGTGGCTGCTATGGTTGCTTGGCCAGTTCCGACCTCTCTGAAAAGTCTCCGAGGTTTTCTTGGGTTAACAGGGTATTATCGCAGATTCGTTGCCAATTATGGGACCATTGCGGCACCTTTAACAGCTCTTCTCAAGCGGGGGTCATTTGTTTGGTCTTCGGATGCTCAGCAAGCTTTCGCCACCTTGAAATCTGCTATGTGGTGTTTTGGCCCTTCCGGATTTCACGAGAACCTTTGTGGTGGAGACCGATGCATTGGGCCATGGCCTCGGTGCTGTCCTCTTACAAGACGGCCATCCCATTGCTTTTTGGAGCAAGGCCTTGTCTGGCCGCTCCGTGTCCCTCTCGGCTTATGAAAAAGAAATGTTGGCCATCGTTCATGCGGTGACTAAGTGGAGGCCATATTTGTTGGGGCGTCACTTTATCATTCGGACTGATCACCAGCAACTTAAATATTTCCTCGACCAACGTATTGCTACCCCGGCCCAGCAGCGTTGGGTAACTAAATTGTTGGGCTATGACTATGAGTTGGTCTACAAGCGTGGATCCGAGAATGTTGTGGCTGACGCTTTGTCCAGACAGTTTGATGATGCTGCTTTCTTGGGTATCTCTGCCCCGGTGTTTCTTTTTCTGGATGACTTACAGCAAGCTTACCCGCAAGATCCCACGGCCGTTAACTTATTGGCGCGGCTTCAGGATCATTCCCTGGGCGACCCCTCTTATGTTCTCTGCAATGGCATTATCTATTGGAAAGATCATTTGTGGGTCCCTGACTGTGCGCCTCTTCGGCATACTATTTTGACTCATTTCCATTCTACACCAACGGCTGGTCATGAGGGCTCCTTTCGGACCTACAAGAGGGTGTCTCAGTGTTGTTTATGGCGCGGGATTAAACGTTCGGTTCAGACCTTCGTGGCTGCATGTGAGGTATATCAGCGTGCCAAAGCCTCTACTATTACTCCTGCGGGCCTTTTGCAACCCCTGCCTATTCCAGATCAAATTTGGGAGGATGTCTCTATGGATTTCATTGAGGCCCTTCCTCGGGTGAACGGCAAGTCTGTGGTGATGGTTGTGGTGGATCGGCTTTCTAAATACGCTCACTTCTCGGCCTTGGGCCACCCTTATACGGCTAAGACCGTTGCTGAGTTATATGTTCGAGATGTGGCTAAACTTCATGGCATGCCTCGTACTATAGTGTCAGACTGTGACCGGGTGTTTATTTCCCAGTTTTGGCAAGAATTCTTTACTCTCCATGGTTCTCGGCTTCATATGAGTTCGGCATATCACCCGCAAACAGATGGCCAAACGGAAGTTGTTAATCGTTGTCTCGAACAATATCTCCGATGTTTTGCGGGGAATAATCCACGCCGATGGCTTCAATTCTTGCCCTGGGCAGAGTGGTCTTACAATACTGCTTACCATACTTCTACCGGCTTTACCCCTTTTCAAGTTGTCTATGGCTGGTCCCCTCCTACATTACTTCACTATGTGCCCCAACGAGCTGCCGTCAGTGAGGTGGATCATCTGTTACAAAGCCGTGATGAAGTTTTACGCCAATTGAAGCAGAATTTGTCCATGGCCCAAAACCGTATGAAGCAAGTCTATGATAAACATCATCGTGACAGGGAGTTTCACGTTGGTGATTGGGTCTATGTCAGCTTCCTTCCTGTGCGACAATCTTCTTTATATCAACCGGCAAGCGTTAAATTAGCCCATCGGTTTCATGGTCCATATCGGATTACGGAACGCATTGGCCCGGTTGCTTATCGCCTGCTCTTACCGGCTGATTCATCCGTTCATCCTGTTTTTCATGTCTCACGACTACGGCGTGCTGTTGGTGATCCTTCTCGTTTGGTCCCAACTTCACCTCCTCCGACTATTTCTGCTGATTTACCATTAGTTCCAGCTTCCAAAGTGGATTCGCGTCGAGTTCGTCGTGCAGGATGTATTATTACTGAGGTTCTTATTGCTTGGCAAGGCCGACCTTTAGAAGACGCTTCTTGGCTTTTGGAGGATGAGTTTCTCTCTCAGTATCCTGATTGGACGCCTTGAGGACAAGGCTAGCAGCGGAGCATGGTGGAATGTTATGTCCCGCCTTCTTATTTCATTAAGTACTACCTATAACCAGCCGGTTCTTATTTAGGGGGAATAGCCCATCCAGCACCTGTCTATTTAGGGGAATAGCCCATCTTAAGAAATTACTTGTAATAAGGCTAAGGCCCATCGGATGAGAATAGTCCATCAGTAGTGTAGCCCAATGGGGAACTATTTATATGGAGCTTATGCTCTGATATTGGTTATGAGAAGTCAATTACCCTAACTCCCTTCTTCCCCCTCTATTGCCGTCCCCTCTTTTGCAGCCGCCGGCTGCTAATTGAGGCTCCCTTCCTCTTCATCTCGTCTTCTTCCCAATTCTCCCTACTCTCTCCTCTTCCTCTCTTATCCCCTTCCCTTCTAATTCGCCAATCACCCCCACTATCTCCGTCTCAGACCTTGGGACGCATCAGTAACCCACCATATATAATGTTGTTCCTAATTATAAACTACTATCCACCATATAGGGCTATAGCATATATAAGGTTTATACTAGCATTGGACCCATGCTAGTATAAACCTTCGGAATCCTATGTTGTTAACCCTAATACAAACTATAGTTCATGAACAATGCCAAACTACATAGTATAAGTTAGGATTAGGGTTCCTGCTAATCTTAACCCTGCTAAGTATTGTCCCTTGCATTTGATTAGGGTTAGGGTTAATCCTAACTCATAGGACATACCCTGCTAAGTATTAATAGTCGTTTAATATAGATTTAGTTCTAAGCCTAAAACTACACATTACATAGTCCAATATTCCGTTTATAGTAGTTTCTTGTACCTAAACTAATAATGTAGAACTATTATATGTATAAATTTCTTGTCCAATATTTATCCTAGGAATATAATCTTAGGGTTAATCCCTAACATATAGATAGAGACATACAATAATAGGATAACTTTGTATCACATTTCCAAGTATCTATGTTAGGGATAACAAATACAACTACATCCTATAGGGCATTATAATAGTTATATTAGGCGAAATATAGGACTATGTTTAGGGTTATAATACACACACATAGGTAGTTACCCTAACTATAGACGGAATCTTAGTTGGGAATAATAGTTAGCATTATTTATAACGAGAATGCAACCCTAACTATAGACGGAATATAGGACTATGTATTCCTAGGGTTAGGGTTAATGCATATAGGTTAGATACTTAGATACGTATCTATCTAAGTATGAGAATAAACAATGTATTTACTATGGGAATAAACATAGTCTTAGGTTAATGTAATGTTAAAATTATTTAGTAATAGTAATTGCATGAGTAGGCTAATTGTATTTTTGGCCCAGCCGACCCAGCTTAGGGGAGTAGCCTAGCTTCGTCCGTATTATGTAATAGGGCCGTATGCCCAATTAGGAAAATAGCCCAAGCCCATTTCGTGGGACTAGTGTGTAATAAGCTTAGGCACTCTTGACTAAATTATTCAGAAAGTTTACCCTAATCTCTTCCTCTCTGGCCTTCCCCCTTCTCGCCTCCCTCTGTTGGAGCCGCCGGCTGCCACTAGAGGGCCTCCTTCTTCATCGATCTTCCCTTCTCTCTCCTATAGAAGACTAATATAGGAGTACTTATTAGAGTTAAACCTATATATAGTTAGGGTTCTATATATATAACTATGTAGTTATAGGACTAATACGCATAGAGGAAAAACTAGGAATAACCCTTGTCTGGAACTAAATACCCTATAAGCTAGGAACCATAGGTATAGAAGACTAGTTAGGAACCTAGTCTTCTATAACTATGATTAGACTAGGATGGTCATAGCTACCTAGGATGGTCATAACTAAACAATAGCAAGATGATCAACCTTCCATTGTTTATATAATTATACTATTGGAATACCTTCTTATACCTGTAACTATATAATAACTTAGATATGCTTATCATTATAATAAATACTATGGTTAGTAGACTAGTATCCCACCATATATAATGTTGTTCCTAATTATAAACCTTAGGAATCCTATGTCACTAAACCTAATATAAACTATAGTTCATGAACTATATCTAACTGCATAGTATGAGTTAGGATTAGGGTTCCTGCTAATCTTAACCCTGCTAAGTATTGTCCCTTGTATTTGATTAGGTTAGGGTTAATCCTAACTCATAGGACATAGATCATAGGACATACCCTGCTAAGTATTAATAGTCGTATAATATAGGGTTAATCTACCCTAGAGACTACTAATTTTAACATATATAATAATATAATGTTTGTATGAACATGTCTTCTAGACTAATGTTTGTATAGTGTAATTTTTATATCATGTTTATCCCTTCAAATTAGATTCTAAACTCTATATCTAACTATAATAGAGTTTCCCTATACTGTGAACTATTATTAACTATGATAGAGTTCGATAGTTATATTATATCATAACCCATAATATAGTATTCCCTCTGTACCCTAAATACTATAAATTATATATAAGTTATTATGTCTCCCATAGTAAAACCAAATTATATTTGGGAAAAGTTTAAATGAGATCGCTCTCATATAGCTTATATGAGGCCAAATCCATTCGTAGCTGTTGGATCTTGATTCGGCTATAAATAACTACATAGAACTCACATACTCCCTGATGTGATACACTCACCTACCCACTGATTTGATATTCACCATCGGATCAGAATCTAACAGCCCAAAAGATTGGCCTCATGCTCCTTATATGAGAGCAATCTCATGTAAACCGTCCTCATTATATATTAGAAGTCCATACTATTATATAATTCCATATAACTTATAGATAACTAGGGAGATAACTAACACTCATCATTGATATAGTTAATTAAGTTATATGTTCCTCCATCTAGATCGACTCCATCGTTGTTGTAGTAACATGAACTCAGAATATAATGTTCAGAGTTGATATTACTAGTTGATATAGCATCTAGTTATGGATAGTTATGCCACTATGTTCCCTGATTCTATATCCTTAGTTACTATATATTCTTTGAGAAGTAACCAAATCATTTAGATAAGAACTTAGTCAACTATGTTAGGAACATAGTTATCTCATGTTCATGGAATATTTTATTTTGGTTCCTAATATAGTTATGAACATAACCTGATAATGTTCAGGTAGTTATGTAGATGAACGAGCATCATGTCATCTATGATGCATTCAAAATGAATGCCATATCTAGATGAACCAGGATCGAGGATGAATTAAATGGAGGTATACTAGTTAGGAACATAGTAAACCTATGCTAAGTTAGGAACATAGTTAACCTATACTAAGTTAGGAACATTAGTTTAACCCTAATGTCTGTATGTTCATATGAGGCATATCTAAGTTGCCAAATTAATTAGACCATCTAGCTAATTCGGGACTATCTAGATGAACATGATGATAATATCTATCATAACGTGGACAATGTTCTATGGAAGGGCTAGATGTTCTATCTAGTTAATTGTTTCTATTAGCTAATTAGGACTAATATAGGACAAGAAATGGATAATACATCGTTTATTATGTATCTATCTATATCCGTGAAGAACTATTATACGTATCTAGGATGTAGTTTGTATAACCCAAAACCAATTAATTTTCCATATACTAGGGTACTATATATATAGGACAACAAAATAGTTGATTATAAGTATCCATTTTGTCCTAAAATGGTTATACTAGTTAATAGTTCTATCCATTTCTACGTATCCCATGGTTATAGTAGTTAATAGTTCTATCTACGTATCCCATGGTTATACTAGTTAATAGCTCTTGTACATAGTTCATAGTCCTATCTTCTAAACCCTATCATATATATCATAGTTCATAGTTGCCCTAACTATGAACTATGATAGAATAAATAGTTATATGTATCTATCTAAGTTCATAGTTATATGTATCTATCTTGAAAACCGTAAACGAGCCAGTCTGGGCTCAGCGCCGCCCCTCTGGCCTTCGCGAGACCCCTGGAACTCCTCCCACTCCTCTTTGATCTCTTGCTGAACGTTTCGTGGATGTGTAGCCATTGAGGCATTTCGACGAGCACTTGGCATGCTTCGTGCATCAAGGCCAGTCGGCCACCTTCTGCGTCTTGGTTAAAGGACCCAATTCGGATTCCATGAGGGAGAGAATTTGCTGTG
The DNA here is from genome assembly GCA_039654745.1 of Houttuynia cordata. Classification (NCBI taxonomy): domain Eukaryota; kingdom Viridiplantae; phylum Streptophyta; class Magnoliopsida; order Piperales; family Saururaceae; genus Houttuynia; species Houttuynia cordata. Next base: position 15,368,579 of record CM077512.1, on the reverse strand, counting down.
GATTGGTCTTGTGCTGAGCCGCCAGGCACATGAAACCCCCCTGGTCGGACAGGAACGCCATTCCCCCCTGATGGCGGCAGCGGCGTGGTCATGTTCTTGTGTGGCCTGGTTTTGCGCCTGTATAAGTTCGATGTTCTGCAGCCGTATATTAATCGCATTGATCATGGAGATTAGAATTTCTCGGCTAGAATCAGCATTCATCCGTGGGCTGGGAATCTCCTTCGCAGCCTCTGGCTGTGCTTCAGAGGCCATTGCTGGCTGCTTGCGAGGAGGCATGTCTAGCTCTGTTACCAATGTTGTGACCAGCAGGGTCACAAGGTATCGTCTTGACGAAAAATAAAAAGAAAGGAGAAGTAAGGAAAACAGGATTAGAAAAGAGAAGTAAGGAAAACTTGATTCAATATTCCATGCCCAGAAGGAGGAAGAAGACCTCCTTATAAAGAAAGAGAGGGCACGCCTACCTAGCCTGATTACAAGATATGACCTTTCAACTTCCTAGAATAATTATAACATATGACCTTTCAGCTTCCTAGGTTGATGACCTTTCAGCTTCCTAGAATAATTATAATATATGACCTTTCAGTTACCAAGATACGGATCTACGTACTGCCATTCACAACAATAGAACATAGTCTTCATATATAGTACACTATGTAACTAGTTTTCAAATTAATTTGAGCTTAAATAGTTCCTTTAATAATCTAAGTCATGATGTCTAAGATAACAAGAATATAATGTTCAGATCATATATGTTATTATCTACTCAAAACCACACAGTATATGTCTAGGATCATATATGTCATATTTAGAAATGGAAACCACTAGTTATACTAGTTAATAGTTCTACAGTTAGTATCTATCTATTTCTAAACCCAAAACCACACAGTACATAGTCCAATATTCTGTCTATAGTAGTTTGTTGTACCTAAACTAATACTGTAGAACTATTATACGTATCAATTTCTTGTCCTATATTAGTCCTAAGAATATAATGTTAGGGTTAATCCCTAACATAAAGATAAAGACATATAATAATAGGTTGACTATGTATCCCATTTCTAAGTATCTATGTTAGGGTTGATCCCTAACAAATACAACTACATCCTATAGATAATATGAACTAAGTTAGTCCATAACCCCCATAGTTTTAATCCACCATATAGGGGTCATGGATAGTTATACTTAGTTATCGATGGAGTTAACTATATAATTCACTAACTTATGGAAAGTTAGTAACAACAATTATGAACATATATATTCCTGAATTGTTAATATAAACCTCCATCGATGTTAATATCCTTAAGCCTCCATCGTTATTGTTAACCTAACAAGATAGTTTACTATAGTTTAAATGGAACTATGTCCTCCATCTAGATGATTAGTAACTAAGAATATAATGCTCAACTATGGAGGTAGTTGAGTAAATATATGTTCATGAATTGTTATACTTAGTTCAAAGTTAGGGTCCATCATTGTTACTTGTACATATATACAGGGAGGAACGTCCATTCTACATGTTACCTCATCATTGCTGGATGAGTTTACGTATTTAACTATGTCTCCCATAGTAAAACCTAGGTAGTTAGATATAGTTTTCCTATCTAGTTGAGTGGAGGTATTTGATCAAAATATAGCAACGATGAACCAGGGACAATTAGTTAGACGGAAGAATTTTATATTGATGAATTAGATATGTAGTTTCTATGATTTAGGGCATATGGTTAGGGTTGGTATGGAGAATACGCACTAGTTTGATGAAAAATTGAAATTAATGTGTAGTAGTTTCTATGGTCTGGGGATAGTTTTAGACCTTCATTGGTCTACTTAAACAGAAGAATCAAATACATAGTCTTTAGGATATACTATGGGAATAAATAATATATTTGATCCTTCTTACCCCTAGGTATATTCCCATCAATGATCATCTTGCCCTTGTTAATGTACCATATTCTTATGAACTATTTAGACTATGTTCTACAAACTAGTTAGTTCATAATATCTTATAGGGTATGAACTAGTTGTCAACTATCATATGAACCCTAGAAGAAGAAAAGAGAATAAAGAAAAACTGGATTCAATATTGCCTGCCCCAGAAGGAGGAAGAAGACCTCCTTATAAAGAAAGAGAGGGCACGTTTACCTAGCCTGATTACAAGATATGACCTTTCAACTTCCTAGAATAATTAAAGTATATGACCTTTCAGCTTCCTAGGTTGATTACAAGATATGACCTTTCAGCTTCCTAGAATAATTAAAGCATATGACCTTTCAGCTTCCTAGACCTTTCAGCTACCAAGATACGGATCTGCGTACTGCCATTCACAACACTCCACTACGCTTCCACTTCCGCCTTGTCCTCAAGGCGGCCAAGTAATGAAGTGTTCCCTAAGAAAAACCCGCGCTAATTGATTTCGCGAAAGAATAACCCGAGAGAAGCAAGTACATAAGTTAGTTGAACTCCAACGTCCCAGCCAGTTGGGCAATCCTAGGCATTGACTACAGTTCCTTCCTTGGGCGGAATGGTCTTACAACACCGCCTACCATACTTCTACTGGATTCTCTCCCTTTCAGGTCGTCTATGGTAGGTGCCCCCCTACAATTCTTCATTATGTATCTCAGCGGGCATCGGTCAGTGAGGTTGACTATATTTTGCAGAATCGTGATGACATTTTACCTCAATTGAAGTCCAACTTGGCCTTGGCTCAAAACTGTATGAAGCAGATTTATGATAAGCGCCATTATGACCATGAATTTCAAGTTAGTGATTGCAAGACACTTTTCTGTAGCGGGTGGAGGAGCATAAGGAACCACTCTGCTTTTGCCATGCTGATTACCACAGGTGATGGTCCGCTGCCCAATGGACTGCTACCAATTCTGGAATTACTTGACGAAACTCCAGCCATTGCAAAGATTGCAATAAAATAAGTTCTGCTTAGCTGTTGTAGACAAAGTAGTCTAATTCGAACCGGCAAAGGAGACCAATTTCTTCTCTTTTGGAGAGCCAAAAAACATAATGTTGCCCTTCTATTTGAGGAAGCTACAGACCTCTTAATAATAGCACCCAACCTCATCACCATCATTTGATCCACCTCACCTTGCATGATACCACCAATCGTGAGTGACTCAAGAATAAATTTCGCCGCTAATTTGTGCATATCTACCCAGTTTACTCCTGATATCATTGTAGATATGACCGACTCATGAGCTCTGAGAACAGCATTGTAAACAAGACATTGGTCACTGGTAAATTTTCCATTGACAGGGAATGAAGAAGTAATATCGGAATCGTAGAGATGGTAATCTGCTCCCATACCCAGTAATGCCATGTCTCCATCCTCGAATGTCTTGTCAGATGAAGGAGTATGTTCATAATGAAGCACAGAAATATTGTCACCAGTAGCACCGATGCATGTACTTGAACAATGACTGCAAATACCATACATGTAGACATGAAAAAACATACTCTTCCACTAATATTCTTTCATACTCTTCCACTGGCGGCAACACCCCTTCTCTGGCTGACTTGGAGGAGGAGGTGTTGCCATAGATACAGCTAGGCGATCCATGGAATCATTGATCAGCATCATCATATCTTTTTGGTGTTGCTTTAAATCTTGCTGATTTTGATGCTGGCTATGTAGGAGGGCTTGCAGGATCTGATTCTGGTGTGCTATCATCTCACGCAACTCATCTTGTCTGGGTGATAATGGAGGCGCCTCTGTGTGGGAGTCCCCAGGTATATAGCTGGTTCTGTCGCTGCTTGGGGGTCGAAGTCAGAACGCTGGGTACTCTTGGACATCGCGATGGTTTGTTGTGCTTCCAAGGACCGATGCTCTGATACCAATGATATGTCCCAGTAGTCTGAGACAATAAGGGCTGAAAAATTAGGGAACTAGTGAGAAGAGAAGGGAAAGTAGGGGGTCAAGATTGGGAAGAGGATGAGGGAAAGGGGAGGAGTTGAGAGGATCGAAGGATGGAGGAAAGGCCTCTGCAATTGGGGAGGACGATTGGGGAAGGAGGAGGAGATAAGATTAGATTAACTTCTTCATTAACTCAAACAAGAGAGCCTATGCTCCTTACATAGTCTTCCCACGTAGTGGGCCTGGGCTATTCCCTATAATTGGGCCAGAGGCCTTATTACATAAGACGTCAAACCTAACTGGGCTAGAGACCAGACGTCAGAAAGACTGGGCTACTCCCCTAACTGGGCCGAAGGCCAATACATAAATGGACTAATAATATAAATAGACTAAAAGGACTAAGTAGTTGGAACATAACATATGTGTTATGATATAATATAACTATTGAACTCTATCATAGTTAATAATAGTTAGATATAGAATTTAGAATCTAATTTGGAGGAATAAACATGATATAACAATTACACTATACAAACATAGTCTAGAAGACATGTTCATGCAATTAATATATATAGTAAATGTTCATACAAATATTATATTATTATATATGTTAAAATTAGTAGTCTCTAGGGTAGATTAACCCTATATTAAACGACTATTAATACTTAGCAGGGTATGTCCTATGATCTATGTCCTATGAGTTAGGATTAGCCCTAACCCTAATCAAATGCAAGGGACAATACTTAGCAGGGTTAAGATTAGCAGGAACCCTAATCCTAACTCATACTATGTAGTTAGGCATTGTTCATGAACTATAGTTTGTATTAGGGTTAACAACATAGGATTCCGAAGGTTTATACTAGCATCGGTCCAATGCTAGTATAAACCTTATATATGCTATAGCCCTATATGGTGGATAGTAGTTTATAATTAGGAACAACATTATATATGGTGGGTTACTAGTCCACTAACCACAGTATTTATTATAATGATAAGCCTATCTATGTTATTATATAGTTACCGGTATAAGAAGGATATCTCAATAGTATAATTATATAAACAATGGAAGGTTGGTCATCTTGCCCTTATTTAATTATGACCATCCTAGGTAGTTATGACCATCTTAGGAACATAGTCTAATCATAGTTATAGAAGACTAGGTTCCTAACTAGTCTTCTATACCTATGGTTCCTAGCTTATAGGGTATTTAGTTCCAGACAAGGGTTATTCCTAGTTTTTCCTCTATGCGTATTCGTCCTATAACTACATAGTTATATAGAACCCTACCTATATATAGGTTTAACTCTAATAAGTACTCCAATATTAGTCTTCTATAGGAGAGAGAAGGGAAGATCGACGAGGAAGGAGGCCCTCTAATAGCAGCCAGGGCTCCAACAGAGGGAGACGAGAGGGGGGAAGGCCAGAGAGGAAGAGATTAGGGTAAACTTTCTGAATAATTCAGTCAAGAGTGCCTAAGCTCATTACATACTAGTCCCACGAAATGGGCTTAGGCTATTCCCCTAATTGGGCCTGTGGCCTTATTACATAATACGAACTAAGCTAGGCTACTCCCCTAAGATGGGCCGGCTGGGCAAACGATACAATTAGCCTACTAATGCAATTACTATTACTAAATAATTTGAACATAACATTAACCTAAGACTATGTTTATTCCCATAGTAAATACATTATTTATTCTCATACTTAGATAGATACGTATCTAAGTATCTAACCTATATGCATTAACCCTAACCCTAGGAATACATAGTCCTATATTCCGTCTATACTTAGGGTTGCATTCTCATTATAAATAATGCTAAATATTATTCCCAACTAAGATTCCTTCTATAGTTAAGGTAACTACCTATGTGTGTGTATTATAACCCTAAACATAGTCCTATATTTCACCCAATATAACTATTATAATGCCCTATAGGATGTAGTTGTATTTGTTAACCCTAACATAGATACTTTGAAATGGGATACAAAGTTATCCTATTATTATATGTCTCTATCTATATGTTAGGGATTAACCCTAAGATTATATTCCTAGGACAAATATAGGATAAGAAATTTATACATACAATAGTTCTACATTATTAGTTTAGGTACAAGAAGCTACTATAAACGGAATATTGGACTATGTAATGTGTTGTTTGGGGCTTAGAAGTGGATAGATACTAACTATAGAACTATTAACTAGTATAACCAGTGGTTTCAATTTCTAAATATGACATATATGATCCTGGACATATAATGTGTGGTTTTGAGTAGATAATGACCTATATGATCTTAACATTATATTCTCGTTATCTTAGACATCCTAACTTAGATTATTAGAGGAACTATCTAAGTACAAATTAATTAGGCAACTAGTTACATAGTGTACTATATGTAGACTGTGTTCTATGGACTATCTAACTATGTAACTAGTTGTCTAGAAGTAGGGATATCCTAATACAAACAATTAGCTAGTTCACACAACATGACTATTAACTAGGGTTTATTCAGGATATTAACATCGATGGAGGTTTATATTAACAATTCATGAACATATACGTCCATAAGTTAGTGAACTATATAGTTAACTCCATAGATAACTAAGTATAACTATCTATAACCCCTATATGGTCAACTGAAGCTATTGGGGTTATGGACTAACTTAGTTCATATATAGGTATAATTATACTTACTTGTGATTAAGTTAATTCATACAATATGATAACCATGTTACATAGTTAGAGTTAGCTATGGTTGATTATATCCTATGTAGTTACTAAACTAGTTTTACCAACGAGTTGTGAGCATTTTTAGATGGGATGGCAGCACCCTAAGATTATATGGAAGAAGCCACACATAACTAGTTAGACAGAAGAATGAAATACGGTGTTTCTCTAGTTAAAGGTTGGGGTTTGTTTTTTGAGAATACACACAACTAGTAATATGTCTAACTAGTTTGTATTATGGGCAATGACATCCGTATTATGCCATCCTTTAAGGATGAGGCGTGAATTCTATAGACTATGTATTTAATATGAGAATTAGACATGTTTAAAGCTTAGGACCCATAGTAAATCCTAGAGACTACGTATTTAATACATTTATAAATGTTGTGAACGTCAGCGCGCATGTGGAACCACACCTTGTAATCCTTCCCATTTTGGTAACTAAAAGGTCAGCATGCAGAACCATATCTTTTAATCCTTCCCATTTTGGTAACTGAAAGTCTGCATGCAGAATCATATCTTGTAATTCTCCATATTTTGGTAACTGAAAAGTCATTTCTTGTAATCATCAGGCTAGGAAGCTGAAAGGTCATATCTTGTAGTCAGGCTAGGTAGACGCGCCCAATCTTTTCTTCTTGTTTTCCCCATTTCTATAGCATTTGATTTTGTTCGTGTTCCATACGGGAACACAACAATGAACTATGTCCTCCTTGAATGCATTCATGGACGATGATCGTATGTACATATTGTCCCTAACCATAATACAAACTAGTTACATACAATGCATTGTATCCCTAACCATAACCATAACCCTCCATTTACATATGGAGGATCGTTATACAATGCCATTGTAATTCGTACAATGCATTACCATCCAACGAGTTGTGGGTTAGGTCATCATGTTCTTCTAGAATGGAAGACATGGATTATAATACTCATAACTAGTATAGTAAATAGTATTTAGATAGTTCATACAAACATAGTCTCATAACTAATATATATAATAATAGTTCTACATTATTAGTTTGGCATAGGATTAACCTCCATTATACGTACTAACTATTGATAGAACTAATAATGTAGTTATAATTATGACTATATAGTCCTTAGTTATATGTTATATCATAGGTTTATATAACTATGTAGTACTGTCTATTATATGTATAACTAAGGACTACTATAAGGTTTATAGTATAAGGACTATAGACCATACATAGTAAACCTATGATTGGTTCATCTAGATATGGCATATATAGGCTCACATACATATATGTCATATAGTCATATATGGTAACTAGTTATAACTTGCTGTAACCCTACTATCTAATGCTTAGGTATTATATTGTGTTCCCGTATGGAACACGAACAAAATCTGATGCCATGGTGAAAAAGGGAGAAAAGAAGAAGAAGAAGAAGAAAGGTAGACAATGGATCGGGCAATATGTGCATGGACTTTTTGGAGATCAAGAATCGAGAAAGACAAGTTTTTGGAAGGACGGACGTACTTGAAGGGCTCATAATCTTCGTACGCGCTGGCCATGTTGTCGGAATCGAGGAGGAACTTCCCCATTACGGATCATACCGGCCACCCATGGCGCTCTGGTTGGTCGAACGGTGGGGCGCCGGTGAAGAGGGTTGACGCCAAGGCGGCGGAAGCCCTTGGATTGGAGAAGCTTGCGGATGGTGGCACCGGCTCCAAAGGTTGGGATCGTGGACCGGACGGCAGGAAATATGGAGGCGACGGTGGAGGAGCGGGCATGTCCAACAATGGAGGGGTGTCCCACGGCAGAAAAGTGAGCATATTTAGAAAGTCGATCGATCACTACCATTACCACGGATTTACCTTGCACAACCGGAAGTACCTCAAAGAAATCCATAGAAACATCCTCCCAAATCTGCTCTTGAATAGGCAACGGCTGCAAAAGACCCGAGGGTAATCGTAGAAGCCTTGGCATGCTGACACACCTCACATGCAGCCACAAACTTCAAAACTGCGCGTTTAACACCACGCCATAAGAAACACTAAGAAACCCACTTGTAGGTCTGAAAGGAAGCTTCATGACCTGCTGTCGGAGTGGAGTGAAAATGGGCCAAAATAGTATGACGAATATGATCACAGTGAGGAACCCATAGCCGATCCTTCCAATAAATAATACCATGTTTCAGAACGTAAGATGGATCATCCGAAGTCTGATTTTGAAGGCGAGCCAATAAAGCAACTGTCGCTGGATCCTCCTGATAGGCCTTATGTAAGTCAGCAAAGAAGGGAAAAATAGAGGCCGACATACCCAGGGTCGTGGCCTCATCAAACTGGCGGGACAATGCATCAGCGACTATATTTTCGAATCCACGTTTATAAACCAGTTCATAATCAAACCCAAGTAATTTAGTCACCCAGTGTTGCTGAGCAGGAGTAGCAATACGCTGGTCCAAGAAGTATTTAAGTGGTTGGTGATCAATACGGATAATGAAATAGCACCCCAACAAATACGGCCTCCACTTGGTCACCGCATGGACAATAGCCAACATTTCCTTTTCATAAGTCGAGAGAGACAATGATCGACCAACCAAGGCTTTGCTCCAAAAAGCAATTGTGTGACCCTCCTGTAACAGAACAGTGCCAAGACCAACACCTGTGGCATCAATCTCTACCACGAAGGGCCAAGAAAAATCCGGTAGTGCCAAAACAGGGGCCAAACCATAGCAGATTTCAGAGTGTCAAAAGGGCCACTTTTTAGCCTTTCAGCAACCAAACACAACCATAGGTCTGAAAGGTGAAAAGGTGAAAAATTTCACCTATCGCCGTCACCGACCACTTTTCAACCTTTCAGCTTCCAAACACTTTTCACCTTGATAGGTGAAAATTTTCACCTTTCGAAGGATTTTTTCAGCTTCCAAATTCACCCTATATAGATATGGGTTAACTAAGTTATATGTTCCTCCATCTAGATGGACTCCATCGTTATTGTAGTAATATTACTAGATGAACATGATGGCCCTAAGTTAGACTATAACATAACTTATATAGAGTACTGTTATTCATAGTCTATATCAGTTAATCTTAACTTATGTGAACATGTTCACATCCTAACCCACAACTCGTTGGATGGTAATAAGTAGTCTCTAGGATTTAAATATGTAGTAGCTAGGGGTTCTTCCATCCCAAACCATAGTACTCCTTATTAATCTGGTATCCTAATAAGTAGAGATATCCTAACCCTAATTATATTGAATGTGCCTCATATGAACTAGTTTAACCATAAGATATCTTAAGTTATCGAGGTTTAACCTAATTATAAGTATTTATACCGTATTCTATTAACCAGATTAATAAATTAAGATTTAACCCTATGATTATGTCCTAGAAGTATTATAATAAACCCTTAAGTCATATGAGTATGAATTCTAATAACTAAAACTATACTCTAATTACCATACTAGTACTGCCTAGAAGACATGTTCATAGAGTTTAGGGTAATTACAAACAATTAGACTATAAATAAAAGTACTAATTGTAGAGGATAATTAGGCTATTATATATGTAGTTATATAATAGATCCCAACTAATGTTATAGTCTCATTCTATTAACTAGTACTGTTAGATCATAAATACGGTAACCTATAATTTAAGATTAAACAAGTTAGACATAAGCCAATATTATACTAGGGTTAACATATGGTTAACTTAATCACAGGTAACCCTATTAGGGAGAGTTTATGGTATATATATATATATATATATATCATATGAACTATGTTCATAGAGTGAACTATTAACTATAGTTGCCAATTAACAATATATACTTCAATACCTGAACATATTTAGTTAACCATGTTCATGAATAAGTCCTAGGGTTTTTCCTAGAGTTAACGATGATATCCTAGGGTTACATATACTGTGATCTATTAACTAGGGTTTATTCTGGATATTAACATCGATGGAGGTTTATATTAACAATTCATGAACATATATGTTCATAATTATTGTTACTAACTATCTATAAGTTAGTGAACTATATAGTTAACTCCATCGATAACTAAGTATAACTATCCATAACCCCTATATAGGAAACTAAAACTATGGGGGTTATAGACAAACTTAATTCATATTATCTATAGGATATAGTTGTATTTTTTAGGGATTAACCCTAACATAGATACTTGGAAATGGGATATACATAGTTAACCTATTATTATATGTTTTTATCGATATGTTAGGGATTAACCCTAACATTATCTTCTTAAGACTAATATAGGACATGAAATTGATATATATAATAGTTCTACACAGTAAAAAAAACTACTATAGACGGAATATAGGACTATGTAATGTGTGGTTTTGGGTTTAGAAATGGATAGATACTAACTATAGAACTATTAACTAGTAACTAGTATAACCAGTGGTTTCCATTTCTAAATATGACATATATGATCCTAGACATATAATGTGTGGTTTTGAGTAGATAATGACATATATGATCTGAACATTATATTCTCGTTATCTTAGACATCCTAACTTAGATTATGAGAGGAACTATCTAAGTTCAAATTAATTTGGCAACTAGTTATATATATGTAGACTATGTTCGATAGACAGACAAGATAGTTCCTCTCATAATCTAAGTTAGGATGTCTAAGATAACGAGAATATAATGTTCAGATCGTATATGTCATTATCTACTCAAAACCACACATTATATGTCTAGGATCATATATGTCATATTTAGAAATGGAAACCACTGGTTATACTAGTTACTAGTTAATAGTTCTATAGTTAGTATCTATCCATTTCTAAACCCAAAACCACACATTACATAGTCCTATATTCCGTCTATAGTAGTTTTTTTTACTGTGTAGAACTATTATATATATCAATTTCATGTCCTATATTAGTCTTAAGAAGATAATGTTAGGGTTAATCCCTAACATATAGATAAAAACATATAATAATAGGTTAACTATGTATATCCCATTTCCAAGTATCTATGTTAGGGTTAATCCCTGAAAAATACAACTACATCCTATAGATAATATGAATTAAGTTTGTCTATAACCCCCATAGTTTTAGTTTACTATATAGGGGTTATGGATAGTTATACTTAGTTATCGATGGAGTTAACTATATAGTTCACTAACTTATAGATAGTTAGTAACAATAATTATGAACATATATGTTCATGAATTGTTAATATAAACCTCCATCGATGTTAATATCCAGAATAAACCCTAGTTAATAGTTCACAGTATATGTAACCCTAGGATATCATCGTTAACTCTAGGATAAACCCTAGGACGTGTTCATGAACATGGTTAACTAAATATGTTCAGGTAGTGAAGTATATATAGTTAATTGGCAACTATAGTTAATAGTTCACTCTATGAACATAGTTCATATGATATATATATAAACCATAAACTCTCCCTAATAGGGTGACCTGTGATTAAGTTAACCATATGTTAACCCTAGTACAATATTGGCTTATGTGTAACTTGTTTAATCTTAAATTATAGGTTACCGTATTTATGATCTAACAGTACTAGTTAATAGAATGAGACTATAACATTAGTTGGGATCTATTATATAACTACATATATAATAGCCTAATTATCCTCTTCAATTAGTAGTTTTATTTATAGTCTTATTGTTTGTAATTACCCTAAACTCTATGAACATGTCTTCTAGGCAGTACTAGTATGAATAACTTATATGGTAATTAGAGTATAGTTTAAGTTATTAGAATTCATACTCATATGACTTATGGGTTTATTATAATACTTCTAGGACATAATCATAGGGTTAAATCTTAATTTATTAATCTGGTTAATAGAATACGGTATAAATACTTATAATTAGGTTAAACCTCCATAACTTAAGATATCTTATGGTTAAACTAGTTCATATGAGGCACAGTCAATATAATTAGGGTTAGGATATCTCTACTTATTAGGATACCGGATTAATAAGGAGTACTATAATACATGTCTTCCATACTAGATGAACATGATGGCCCTAAATTAGACTATAACATAACTTATATAGAGTACTGTTATTCATAGTCTATATTAGTTAATCTTAACTTATGTGAACATGTTCACATCCTAACCCACAACTCGTTGGATGGTAATAGTAGTCTCTAGGATTTACTATGTGAATTAAATATGTAGTAGCTGGGTTTCTTCCATCCCAAACCATTCTTAGACATAGTTCATGGAGGCATAGTTCATGGAGACATATATAGTTATGTCTTCATATATAAGGTTCCATGTTAACTCATATATGAAGACATTGTGTCCTCATGGAGGAACCATGTAGATTATATACATTTGTATAGAATAACTCCTAGGTATTCTGGTTCATCGTATATTTATAATATACGCATAAATATTATATATCATAGGTATTCTGTTAACCCTAGTATCATAAACTAGGACTATAGTAGTTCTAGTTCATAAGTTCAATGGGAGAACTATTATATAAAACCCTTAGGATTAGATCCGCATCGTAGTAACCAAATCATTTGTAGTCAACTACATCTGCATAGGACTATCTAAGGGTTAAATGAATTATTACCATATGTTCCCTGTATACATGGAACATTATATTTATACAGTCTAGGTTCATGATATAACTATAGAAAATACATTTAATAGATATCCTTATAGAAATACTGAAGTAGGAAGATATCTAACCCTTAGATAGTCTAGGGTTTTATTCCCTATGGATATAGTCAACTACATCTGCTTAGGATTAAGGTTATGATATATATCAAACTCATATAGTCCTATATCTATACACTATATATCTAACCCTAGGATATGCACAAGATCTATAGTTCCCTATAGACTATCTAACTATGAGGATATCCTCATATGTATGGTTAACCCTAATTAATAGTGTTTCCCATAGGTCATGTATTTATTATAACTACTTACAAACAGTTAGATAGTTCTAACTACCTATAGTTATGTCTTCTATGGAAGATCATATATGTCATATATAATGGACTATGCCTTCATAGGGAATAATAGATGAACCCCATGTATTCTTCTAGACTTATATAAAATGACTATTATATCCTCCATAGTTTAGAAGACATATATTATAAGTTATTATAGGTTCTATAAACCTTAAGTTCTAATTATTTTTTATCTAAGTTAGATAGATTCTAAACTCTATCTAACTTAATGTATTGTATGGATCAACCCATAAACAATTAGATACCTCATGTATTTATAACCTACTTACACATCCTTACCCTTATAGGTTATAATATACTCTATTATTATAAACATATGTCTTCTAGACTTATATGGTACTATAGTACTTAAATATAAACTTAAGGTTTAGTTTATGTCCTAAACCATATGAACATAGGGATAACCTCTATGTTAACCCTACATATACTATAACCCTAATTATAAGTACAATTATACTTGCTTGTGATTAAGTTAACTCACATAATATGATAACCATGTTACATAATTAGAGATACCTATGGTTGATTATAATATATGTAGTTACTAAACTAGTTTTACCAACGAGTTGTGAGTATTTTGGGATACTATGGGAGACATAGTTAAATACGTAAACTCATCCAGCAACGATGAGTTAGACATAGTTTTCCTATCTAGTTGAGTGAGGGTATTTGATCTAAATATGGCAACGATGAACCAGGGATAATTAGTTAGACGGAAGAATCATATATGGAAGAATTAGATATGTAGTTTCTATTGTTTTGGCTTTATGGTTAGGGTTTGGTATGGAGAATATATACTAGTTAGATGGAAAATTGAAATAAGTAGTTCGTAGTGTGTAGTGGTTTCTACGATTTGGGTACACCTTCATGCGTCAACTCAAAATAAAGAATTAAATACATAGTCTCTAGGATTAGGGTTCCTGCTTGTTGTGAATGGCAGTACGCAAAACCGTATCTTGGTAACTGAAAGGTTATATCTTGTAATCATGATAGGAAGCTGAAAGGTCATATATGGTAATCAACCTAGGAAGCTGAAAGATCATATCTTGTAATCAACCTAAAAAGCAGAAAGGTCATATTTTGTAATCAGGCTTGGTAGACGCGCCCTCTCTTTCTTTATAAGGAGCTCTTCTTTCTCCTTCTGGGGCATGCAATATTGAATCCAGTTTTCCTTACTTCTCTTTTCTAATCCCATTTTTATTACTTTTTGTCAAGGCGTTACCAACATTGGTATCGGAGCAAGACATGCCTCCTCACAAGCAGCCAGCCATGGCCTCTGAAGCACAGCCAGAGCCAAAGGCTGCGAAGGAAATTCCTAGCCCACGGACGAATGCTGATTCCAGCCAAGACATTCTAATCTCCATGATCAATGCGATTAATATACGGCTGCAGAACATCGAGCTTATACAAGCGCAAATCCAGACCACGCAAACTGCCAACATGACCATGCCGCCGCCATCAGGGGGAATGGCACCCTTGTCCGACCAGGGGGGTCCCATGTACCTGGAGGCTCAACACCAAGCCAATCCACAACAAATTCTATCCCTCATGGAATCCGAATTGGGTCATTTAATCTAGACGCAGAAGGTGGCCGCTCTGGCCTTGATGCACGAGGCATGTCAGGTCCTCGTGGAAATGCCTCAATGGCTACACATCCATGTAACATTCAGTAAGAGATCGATGAGGAGTGGGAGGTGTTCCAGGGGTCTCGCGGAGGCCAGAGAGGTAGTGCTGAGCACAGACTGGCTCGTTTACAGTTTCCAAGATATAATGGAGATGAGGACCCCGTCAAATGGCTGTACAAGGGGGACGAGTTTTTGGCTTACCAAGGGACATACTCTGATGCGGAACGCCTACGTGTGGCAGCCTTCCATCTTGACGGAGACGCTTCTATTTGGTTTCAGACCTTCGAAAAGGAGGTGCGTTATCCTACTTGGGTGTCCTTCTCCAACGAGTTGTGCGTCCAATTTGGACTAAATAAATTTCAAGATTTTATTGAAATGCTGTCCAGCCTAAGGCAAACCACCACAGTAAGGGCCTATTATTTCGGAATTTATGAAGATTGCTAATCGCCTACCAGATTGGTCAATAGCACCTCTCGTGGGCACCTTCAAGCGTGGGCTGAAACTAGACATTTCTGATGAGCGCACCACTTCCCATGCCACACCATGCGCGATGTGGTGCACCATACACGTATCGAGGAGGAGAAATTGGCTCGTCAACGGAGAGGGAGCCATGGGGTGATGGCTTTGCATCCCCTTACCAGCCCCACATCTGTCTCGGCCCCAGCCCAAGCCGGTCGGCATTGTCAGGGCCTGCTCCTCCAACTTGTCCGTTGCCTAACGCCAGCCCAAATAGACGAACGGCATTCCAAGGGACTTTCTTTTAAATGCGACGAGAAGTTTGCCCCCGAACATCGCTGCTCCGTCCGGGGTAGTTTACTTGTCGAAGAAGTCGAGGAAGAGGAAGTGGCTGACCCAGAAGAGGCACCCAGCCTCTATGATCATGTTCATGCATTCTCATGTATTTTCACCCCCAGAACTATGCGCGTTCAGCAATTCAAGCGCCAACAGGTAGTGGTACTCATCGATAGTGGCTCTACTCATAACTTCATCAATGACAAAGTGGTGCAGCGTTTGGGGTGTTATGTCTCAGACTCCAAACCATTTGATGTGGTGATAGGTGATGGCAAACACCTCTGGAGTGTGGGCATGTTTGCGGAAGTTGAGTTGGTGATTCAAGGACATTCTTTCATCACTGATTTATTTTGTTGTACTCCCGTATGGAATACGAACAAAATCAAACGCCATGGTGAAAAAAGGAGAAAAGAAGAAGAAGAAAAGAGAATAAGGAAAATTAGATTCAATATTGCATGCCCAAGAAGGAAAAAGAAGACCTCCTTATAAAGAAAGAGAGGGCGCGTCTTCCTAGCCTGATTATAAGATATGACCTTTCAGCTTCCTAGGTTGATTACAAGATATGACCTTTCAGCTTCCTAGGTTGATTACAAAATATGACCCTTCAGCTTCCTTGCATAATTACAAGATATGACCTTTCAGTTACCAAGGTACGGTTCTGCGTGCTGACCTTTCACTTACCAAAACGGGAAGGATTACAAGATCCTTCTTTGATGGGTTGGACGTTGTCAAGGTACAAGAAGCTTTGTGAATTAGTTCGTTCTCAGGCTCTTCCTGAAATTTCATCTTCCTTTAAATCTTTCTAAGAGGTGATTCAAGAAACAGATGGTGCTAAAGTGCATAAATCTGGTTATTTAAACTGTATTAACCAACAACATGCATCTAAATATTCTGGTGGATCTGATGGCATTGTTCTTAATGCCAACTTCATCAAGGTGGTCTCATGGTAGACAACGAATAGGGTTGCAGCTCCTGCGTGATTGATTTTATCCGCCACTCAAAAGAGCTCTTTGAATTCAATGCAGAATACCATCAGAGCAGCCCCCAGGCTGCTGACTTCTATGTGAGAAATGGTGACAATGATGAGCTTCTGTGGGCAGCTGCATGGCGTCACCCTAGACCGACTAAGGAGATGCTTGCACTATTATTGCGCACAGCTGGTTCTGTGGCTTTCGATTTGGATGTCGCGTCATCAAAAGCACTAAAGTTTCCATGGTGGACGCTTTGATGCCATTTCCATGATTTGGCTGAAATTACAGAGTGGGAGGATGAGAAAATTGAGTATATTTATGAGAGGGTACTGGAGAACAGTAAGGCAGTGAAGAAGCTGATGACCAAAATAGTTGAGCAAGGCCCGTCATCTGGCAATGCTAATTTGGTTATATTCAGGATCTCTAAGACCAGCGGACTAAGGCCTGAAGTTTTTCCTTACAGTGTCAGATTGAGTGGTTATGTTAAGGGTGGTCAAAAGGAGGATGCATCATAGATGAATACGAATAATAAACTATTTTGTTGTCCTATATGTTGTCCATATACTATTAACTAGTTTATGGAAAACTAGTGTTGGGTAATACAGATTACATCCAAGATACATATAATAGTTCTTCACGGATATAGATGGAGACATAATAAATAATATATCTATCCATTTCTTGTCCTATATTAGTCCTAGGAATATAATGTTAGGGTTAATCATAGATTGGCAACTATAGGATTAACCCTACCTACGTGTGTGTATTCTAACCCCAGAAGAATAGGACTAATATAGGACTATTCTTCTGTTTAAGTAGATGTTGAAGAATATAACTAATATTCCATCTATAGATAGATACATAAGACTAATATAGGTCTATGTAACCATAGGAATACATAGTCCTATATTCCGTCTATAGTTAGGGCATTAATTAACTATATAATGTATCTATCTATAGTTAGTTAATGCCCTAACTACACACAACTAAGATTGCCAATCTAACTAACTTATAATCATATACAATTATGCATTGTATCATAATCAAATACATAGTCTGTAGGACATAGGTTAATCTATAGCTTAATTTATAAACTCTAACCTATAGCTAGATTGAACATAGTCTATGTTATGATAGATACTATCATCATGTTCAATTAGATAGTCCCCAATTATGATTAGCTAGATGGACTAATTAATTTGGCAACTAGTTAGAAGCATACTTAGTTTAATCCTAACTTAGATATGCCTCATATGAACATACACACATTAGGCTTAAACTAATGTCCCTAACTCGTATACCTCTGTTTAATTCATCATCGATCCTGGTTCATCTATATAGTTCATCTAAATATGACATTCATCTTGAATGCATCATAGATGACATGATGTGGGTTCATCTACATAATTATGTATGGAAAGAAACTATCTCATTATTAGTTTCTCCTAAAATGTTTAGGGTAGTCTATATGACAAATATGATCTTAACCTATAATATTAGGAATATAATGTTACTATAAGCGGAACAACTATGTAGACTATGAACTATGATAACTACCTAGGTTTACTATGAAGACCATAGTTATGTTGATAGATACATATCTATGTATTTATACATCATAGGTTTATAAACAATTAGCTAGATGGAACAAGATTAGAGTTTTTGATGGGATAATATACTTAAGGTACTATGAACTAACTACTTTGTAGAACATAGTCTACGTCCCTTGTGTAAATTATTTGTATACAAGCTAATACAAACACTTAGCCTATAAGTAAGAGTCAAAACCTATATCAACGATGATGCAGAATATAGTTTTTGACTAATACAACGATGAGCTAATTGTTTGTATTAGCTTGTATAAAGTAAGTTATACTAGCATTAGGGTTCTATGGACAACTAGTTACATAGTCTCTAGGGTATAATGTTTGATAGTATCTATCATATGAATCCTAGGATATCCTATGATATAAACTCTAAACTAGGGTTAGGTTCTATGAACTTAGATGTTACCAAATTAATTTAACCTTAAGTTATGGAGGAACATCTAAATACAAACATAAGACTATGAACCAGGATCGATGATGAATTAAATGGAGGTATTTAGTTAGGAACATAGTTAACTAAATATATGCATAAGTTATTGAGGTAAAGGAGGCTCCATCATTGAATATAATTAGTGGAGGCATTTAGGGTTCATATAATGACAAGATGAACTATGTAACTAGTTGCCAAATTAGTTTATGAATTGTTCATAACATAGTTAACTAAGTTCATAAATTAACTAAATTGTCTCCATGAACTAGATACTATATCATTGAAATGATGATATATCCTTAGTTACTAATCATATGAACCTGATTTTATATCCTCGTTCATCGTTCACTATGTAGGGAACTACATAGTCATGGTTGATATAGTCTTAGGAATAATATATATGTTCTACATAGTTTCCTACATAGTCTAGAAGGATTCAACAGAAACTCTAAACTATGTAGGGAACTACATAGCTCAGAGTTTATATTAACAATTCATGAACATATATGTTCATAATTATTATTACTTGTAGGTACAAGTAAGGGAACTATGGAGGCAATAATCTAAATGGGTTAGGATAACAACCTCCATCTAGATGGAGTAATCTAAACTATATATAGTTAACAATTCATGAACATATAGATGGAGTTCCTTAGTTATGGACTATCTTGTTTTAATTGCCATATGCCATACAGAACTAGTTAGACGGAAGAATAAAGTATATCCATAGAAACTAATTGTCTAATTCTTCCATCAAACTGGAATCTCTAAACCCTAGAAATTACGTATTTAATGTCATTGTCTTCTATCTAACTACTTTTGTTTATTCCCATAGTAAATCCCTAGAGATTATGTATTTAATTCTTCTGTTTAAGTAGATGCGTGAAGGTCTAAAGCTATCCCAAACCGTAGAAACTACTACACAATACGAACTACTTATTTCAATTTTCCATCTAACTATTGTGCATTCTCTATACCAAACCCTAACCATAAACCCAAAACCATAGAAACTACATATCTAATTCCTCCATATATAATTCTTCCATCTAACTAATTGTCCATGGTTCATCGTTGCCATATTTTAATCAAATGCCTCCACACAACTAGATAGGAAAACTATGTCTTACCTAGGTTTTACTATGGGAGACATAGTTAAATACGTAAACTCATCTAGCAACGATGAGGGATACAATGTCATTGTCCCTAATACAAACTAGTTACGTACAATACAAAGTATGTATTACAATGGCATCGTATAATGATCCTCCATATGTAACTAGTTTGTATTAGGGACAATGGCATACGTAACTATCTAGGTTCATATGAACCAGGGAGTATAATGTTCGTATACATATGATACCTATATTATATCTATCATATGGACAATGGCATTCATGAACATAGTTTGTAGAACATAATTATCTAGACAAATAAACTATGTTCCTAACCAAATTACCAATTAAAACTAACTTATGAACCTCATATGAACTATGCCTCAATGAACTGTACAATTAGTCATGTTTCATCCAGGACTATGTTCATCTAGAAACCTCAATGAACTATGCCTCATATGAACATGTCTTCTAGACTATGTTTGTATGAACTATCTAATTGTTTGTATTAGGATATCCCTACTTCTAGACAACTAGTTACATAGTTAGATAGTCAATAGAACATAGTCTACATATAGTACACTATGTAACTAGTTTTCAAATTAATTTGAACTTTGATGGTTCCTCTAATAATCTAAGTTATGATGTCTAAGATAACGAGAATATAATGTTAAGATCATATATGTCATTATCTACTCAAAACCACACAATATTTGTCTAGGATCATATATGTCATATTTAGAAATAGAAACTAGTGGTTATACTAGTTAATAGTTTTATAGTTAGTGTCTATCCATTTCTAAACCCGAAACCACACATTACATAGTCCTATATTCCGTCTATAGTAGTTTCTTATACCTAAACTAATAATGTAGAACTATTATATGTATTAATTTCTTGTCCTATATTAGTCATAGGAATATAATGTTAGGGTTAATCCCTAACATATAGATAGAGACATATAATACTAGGATATCTATGTATCCTAATTTGAAGTATCTATGTTTGGGTTAATCCCTAACATATACAACTACATCCTATAGGGCATTATAATAGTTGTATTAGGCAGAATGTAGGACTATGTAAAGGGTTAGAATACACACACGTAAGTAGTTACCCTAACTATAGATGGAATCTTAGTTGTTAACTCTATCTGGCGATTATTATAATGGATGGATTATAATAGTAAACTAGCATTAGGTCCATGGACAATAACTGGAATATACAACCAATTATTCCTATCTGTACTATATGAGTTCTCCTATCTATACTAATAATACTATATACACTATCTCATGACTTAGATAGGTTTATACTAACCATTTGTATAGTATTATTATAGTATGAATACTTTATGTATAAACTGGCATAATATGAGCTGATTTCTTATACCGTTATCTTGTACAGTTATATGTCTCTAAACTATAGAGGTTAATCCTATGTCATAGTCTCATTCTATTAACTGGTATAACCATGGGATACGTAGAAATGGACTACTAGTTGTGTAAAACCTAGGTATACTATATATACTATGAACTATGATATATATCATAGTTCTAGACATAACTAGGACAAATCATAGTTCGTAGTTAGGGTACTATCTATAAGAATACCCTATAAGAATACCATAAACTCTAATCTTGCTCTATGGATTTTGCCTCATATGAACTAGTTCTTGGTATCTATCCAAGAACAATGAACTATATAATTTATATTCTATTGACTACTAACTATGAGAATAACGTATTTAAACTATACAAACTATGTTATACGTATCTACCGAGGTTTACAATGACATCTATAGTAAATATGTCTAGAATATACTATATGTCCTATATTATATAAAGGACTACTAGGTTTTACACAACTAGTAGTCTATAGGACAAATTATATAGTCCTATATTATAATATAATAATACTATATTATAATATAGGACCTTTTTATAATGCACACAATTAGTTAGAAAATTTATAGGTCCTCAATGAATGTTCTATATAGCTATAGAGGTTAATCCTAGATACGTATAATTTTAGAGATTAACCCTATAGGTTAATCCTATAGTCCTATATTATTAGCAACTTGTTGTGTCCCCGTATGGGACACGAACAGGGCCGGCCATCATGGCCAGATAAAGGGAAGAAGATGAGAGAAGAGAGTAAAGGAAAAGTAGTTTCTTTATTATATAACCATCCAGGAGGAAGGAGAACCCCTTATAAAGAGGACTCCTAGGTGTCACAATGACGACATAATGATGACATGATGACGACATCATGACAATATAATTATAACCCATGATTACAGCCCGGGACATCTAATCAGGCATTTATTACAATCACTAATGGATATCAGAAAGGGAAATAATCTTAATAATAAAATACTGCCTAAGATAGATTAGGTGCTTAGGTGTGTGACGTTCACAACACTCCACCATACTTCCAATACCGCCTTGTCCTCAAGGCGGCCAAGTAATGAAGCACTCCCTAATTAAATCCAGCGCTAATTGCTTCCTGCGGTCGCAGAATTCTGGAGCGGAACTTGGCAAGTGTTTCTTGCCGTCTGTCTTAATACGAACCCAGTCCCCAACAGAAAAACCTGAGTTCACCCTCTCTAAAGTTGAAGAGTGAAATCGAAGAGGGTCATAAATACCATGAACCTGCACAAGTACATGCCCATGACTAGGATATCCTTGGACAGAAACCACTTGGAGTATGCACCAAATGTTGAATTATTGTCTACAAAATTACTAAGTTCAGGATCAATCCAGCCGTTATCTCCAGAGACTGCAATCTGGCATCTTCCAAGCACCTGCAAAATATCTGCAACGAAAGGGCGATTGCGCATATCATACTCAAAGCATCCATTGAGAATAATCTCCATAACTAGAGGCACGCCACGAGGAATATTTGACTTTTCTTGCTTTGACACAACCAAGTGATAAATTTCTTCTAGTACGGCGTTCCAT
This sequence comes from Houttuynia cordata, assembly GCA_039654745.1. Taxonomy (NCBI): domain Eukaryota; kingdom Viridiplantae; phylum Streptophyta; class Magnoliopsida; order Piperales; family Saururaceae; genus Houttuynia; species Houttuynia cordata. The sequence continues at coordinate 15,345,517 of CM077512.1, read as the reverse complement.
TTAACACCCGTTGCTTGTGCCTTTCTGCAAAAGTGAACTTTGATGAGATAAGTGAGCAGACAATTTGCGTGTAGGCTTCAGAGCTTGCTACATGAGTATTTGCACCCTCCAGCAATTTTGCCAGAGGACGCAATACAGATAGGGGATCATTTTTTCTGTTCAGGACTTCCTTGAGCTTTAGAAAATCAGATACAAATTTCTCCTTGCTAAACTGAATGAATGCAGCAGTATCATCCAAGTAGTATATAGATACCATAGAGCCTGGGCCAAAATCTTTGTTGATGCATTGTCTTAATCCGCCTGATGGGGAGTCCCCAGATAAGAACAATGTTGGAATGTATAATTTTTGCAAGTCTTTTTTTAGATGTTTGCAAATTTGAATCTTCTATGGTGCTGCCAGTTCTTAGGTCAATCAAAGACTCCTTGTTCCAACCAAGGTAGAGAAAGTTGATGTATTTCTGGAGTTGTACATCTCTTGTCCAGTGACTACAGTCACCATCCAGTGTGATATCTTTAAAATTGACACCTAGGTGACTGCAAACTTGAGCAAATAAACACCCAGTCATAAAGGCATCATATCCTGCTTCATGATTGTCCCTAGTTTTCCAACTTGATGACCTCATTCCTTCGGCCTGGACCTGAACCTTCATAAGGTGCTTAGTGCCAGTAATATAAGGGAAATGTTGGTGAAGACATGATGCAAATTCGTTAACTTATGAAGGTAGAGGACCAAAAAACTTGCTATATACATGTGCCATATCCAGAAAGCAATTATGACCAGCCACCAGTCTCTTCTCCGAGACTTAGAGATCAATAATGTGCCGAACACTGACAACTACATTAACTCTTGCCTGTGCTTCTTTCTGTAAATCCTCATTGATCTCTTTCATAAGAAAACATGTATCGCTATCTGAATCTGTGTATACCAGTAACTTTTTCTCCAAGAAATCTTCACCAATCGCATGAATAAAAACAAGATCTTTGAAATACTTCTCAACAACCAGCTGAAGCATTCTCATTTGATGAGAGGTGAACCCATTCAACAGAATAGCTGGATGCACATTATAGAAGACAGTCTGAAACTGTTGTTGAGTGCTAGCTGAAGTCTGATCCCCATCCAATGAGCCTCGTAACAGCCTCTCCCGCCATGCACACAATCTAATCTTCATCCTCTCAGCGAAAAAAATGTCAGAAGTACTCACTATCACTTTCCCTATACCTCGGTTACTAATCTCATTTTTGCATGGCAAGCTGAGGGTATGAAGTGCTAACCCTAATACAAACTAGTTACGTACAATGCAAAGTATGTATTACAATGGCATCGTATAATGATCCTCCATATGTAACTAGTTTGATATTAGGGACAATGGCATACGATTCTCCATATGTAATGGAGGATTAGGGATATAATGCATTGTACGTAACTAGTTTCTATTAGAGTTAGGGACAATACGTACATACGATCCTCCATGAATGCATTCAATGGGGACATTGTTCATGAATATATTAAATATGCCTAATGGTCATCCTAAATACATAGTTTCTAGAATTCACTCCTCATCCTAAAAGGATGACATAATACGGATGTCATTGTCCCTAATACCAACTAGTTAGACATATTACTAGTTGTGTTTATTCTCAATAACAAACCCCGACCTTTAACCATAGAAACTCCGTACTTCATTCTTCTATATAATCTTAGGGTGCTGCCATCCCAACTAAGAATGCTCACAACTCGTTGGTAAAACAAGTTTAGTAACGGGTGATAATCAACCATAGGTAACTCTAACTATGTAACATGGTTATCATATTGTGTTAGTTAACTTAATCACAAGTAAGTATAATTATACTTATATATGAACTAAGTATATATGTTCATATATAAGTAACTATATGTGCAAATATACAGGGAGGACTAAGTTAGTAACTATATGTCCTATAGTTTTAGTCCACCATATAGAGGTTATGGATAGTTATACTTAGTTATCGATGGAGTTAACTATATAGTTCACTATATAGTGGACTAACTTATGGATAGTTAGGAATAATAATTATGAACATATATGTTCATGAATTGTTAATATAAACCTCCATCGTTAACTCCGCCGATGTTAATATCTTGAATAAACCCTAGTTAATAGTTTACGGTATATGTAACCCTAGGATAATATCGTTAACCCTATGATAAATCGTAGGATATGTTCATGAACATAGGGTTCACTAAATATGTTCAGGTAGTGTAGTATATGGATTAATTCAGTAATACCTATGTATCATATTCATCTATTTACCATAAACTTCACTGGTAATATGGTTGATTATAACCTATTAGGGAGACTATGTAACCCAATATACTATGTTAACTATATTGTGTATATAGTTAACCCCAAGTAACAGGTACTTAGTTGCACTATAGAGATTCCTCCCTGCATATATACACAAGTAACAATGATCAACCCTAACTCTGAACTAAGTATAACAATTCATGAACATATATGTAGTAAACTACCTCCACAGTTGAGCATTATACTCTTAGGCACTAATCAACTAGATGGAGGACATAGTTCCATGTAAACTATAGTAATCTATCTTGTTAGGTTAACAATAACGATGGAGGCTTATCATTATAATATCCATATCTATCTATGTTCATATGAACCAGGGAATATAATATTAGCATACATATGATACGTATATTATATCTATCATATGGACAATGGCATTCATGAACTTATTTTGTAGAATATAATTATCTAGACGAATAAACTATGTTCCTAAACAAATTACCAATTAATCCTAACTTATGAACTATAGTATAGTCATGTTTCATCCAAGACTATGTTCATTTAGATACCTCAATGAACAATGCCTCATATGAACATGTCTTCTAGACTATGTTTATATGAACTATCTAATTGTTTGTATTAGGATATACCTACTTCTAGACAACTAGTTACATAGTTAGATAGTCCATAGAACATAGTCTACATATAGTACACTATGTAACTAGTTTCCAAATTAATTTGAACTTTGATAGTTCCTCTAATAATCTAAGTTATGATGTCTAAGATAACGAGAATATAATATTAAGATCATATATGTCATTATCTACTCAAAACCACACAATATATGTCTAGGATCATATATGTCATATTTAGAAATGGAAACCAGTGGTTATACTAGTTAATAGTTTTATAATCAGTATCTATCCATTTCTAAACCCAAAACCACACATTACATAGTCCTATATTCTATCTATAGTAGTTTCTTATACCTAAACTAATAATGTAGAACTATTATGCGTATCAATTTCTTGTCCTATATTAGTCTTAGGAATATAATGATAGGGTTAATCCCTAACATATCGATAGAGACATATAATACTAGGATACCTATGTATCATAATTCGAAGTATCTATGTTTGGGTTGATGTCTAACATATACAACTACATCCTATAAGGCTGTTGTGACCCAGGAGGGTCACAAGGTGTGGTCTTGATAAAAAGTAGTAAAAAGAAAGGAGAAGTAAGGAAAACATGATTAGAAAAGAGAAGTAAGGAAAACTTGATTCAATATTACATGCCCCAGAAGGAGGAGGAAGACCTCCTTATAAAGACCTCCTTGATTCAAGCGTCTACCTAGCTTGATTACAAGATATGACCTTTCAACTTCCTAGATTGATTACAAGATATGACCTTTCAACATCCTAGATTGATTACAAGATATGACCTTTCAGCTCTTAGGTTGATTACAAGACATGACTTTTCAGCTACCAAGATACGATTTTGCGTACCACCATTCACAACACTCCACCACGCTCCGCTTATGTTATGTTCCGCTTATCACAACTTATTATATAACCTGCCGGCCCAGCTTAGGGAATAGCCCAGCCGGCCAGTATTAAGGGAATAGCCCAAGTTTCTTTATTACTTATTGTAATAAGGCCAAAGGCCCAACTAAAAGGAAATAGCCCAGTGAGTAGTTGTAGCCCATCAGGGGAACTATATATTTGAGTTCATGCTCTCTTAATGAATCATGAAAAGAATTTGCCCTAATCTCTTCTCCTGCTTCTCGTCCCCCTCAGATGAGCCGCCGGCCCATCTGAGAGATCCCCCTCTCCTTCTTCCCTTCCTCCGACCCCCTACCTCATCTCCTTTCCCTCCTTCCTCTTTCTTGACTCCTTCTTTTCCTTTTTCCTTATCTCCATTCTCAACTACCAAATCCTTACTATCTCAGTTTACTAGGACATATCATTGGTATCAGAGCAACGATCCTTTGATATGCAAGGACCCTTCACGATGGCCAGAAGCAATCCACGACAAGACCATGATCCTCACTCAGCGGCTGGGCCAAACATGCAAGGGGAGTCTTCCAATGATGCGCCACCCACCTCACCCAGAGGGAAGGATCTGCGCGAAGCCTTGACGGCTTCCCTGGCACCTTTGCTCCAAGTTTTCATACAGGGCCAGCAGCAAGTACAAAAGGAGATGGCTTCAGTTCGCGAGTCCCTTGATCGCCTATCCCTGTCCATGACGGCTAACAATCGTGCAGGCCGTACTGACAAGGGGTTCCTTCCACCCCCCCTAACGGGTTCATTCGTGAGAGGCCCTTCTTTGGTGAGCCGCCACCAGGACCAGCACCATCCCTATCCACCACCCAAAGGGGCCGGTGCTCCAGAGCAGCAGGGAACCAGACCACCTCCGGCCTCGACCCCTTTTGCGCCACTACACACTGGCAGGGGCTCTGACGAGGAGGAGCGGGACTTTGACTGGCACACTCACCAGGCGGAATCTAGTTGGGCTAACCAAGGGCATATGAGAGATGAGCGCCTTGGCCCTAGACCACCGGTGGCAGAGACAAGGTTGGCCAGACTACAATTTCCAAAGTACTCTGGTGACGACAACTCGGTGGATTGGCTGTACCAGGCTGAGAAGTTCTTTCGTTACCAAGATACACGATCAGATGAGGACAAATTAATGGTAACATCCTTTCATCTCATGGGTGATGCTTTGATATGGTACCAATATTATGAGCAGGAGCAACCAGGGCATTCATGGCAACAATTCGTGAAGGAGCTCTGTATTCAATTCGGGCCGACAGAATATGCAGACTTCAACGAACTTATCAGCTCCTTAAGGCAAACGTCCACTGTGCGTGCCTACCAAATGGACTTCATGCGCATAGCCAACCGTCTTCCCTATTGGACGCAGGAAGCATTGGTGGGCAAGTTCATGCACGGGCTGAAGATAGAGATTTCTGATGCTATTCGGCACTACCCAAGGACATCCATGGCTGAGGTCATTAAGCACGCCCGGATTGTGGAGGAGAGACTTAATCGGCAACGGAGGTCTTGGAGGCCCCCTTCTCGGCCGCCCACGGCCCCAGCCTTCCAGGGCTCTCCGGGTGACTCCCATGCTCCTCCGGCAGCACAACACGCTATTCAACGTCTGACTCAGGCCCAAATGGAGGAGCGCCGCTCTAAAGGCCTTTGCTTCAATTGTGATGAACGATTCATGCTCAGACGCCGTTGCAAGACCCGTGCCCTCCGGGCTTTAGAGGGTCTATGGGACGATGGCCCGGATGGGGCTGGATTGGCATCAGACCCGCCCCCTGCTGATCTACCCAAGATCTCTTTTTACGCCTTTTCGGGCGCGTATATGCCTCAAACTATGCGCGTCCAAAGCACTATCAAGAAGCAAAAGGTATCTATTCTGATCGACTCGGGTAGTACGCATAATTTTATAAATGATAAAGTAGCTGTGCGGCTAGGTTGCCCCTTGCAAGCCTCGTCTCCATTCGATGTCCGCATTGGTGATGGCTCGAACCTCCGCAGTGATGGTATGTGTCCCTGCATGGAGTTGCTTATCCAGGGTCACTCCTTCTCTGTGGACCTCTATTTATTGCCTATGCAGGGAGCTGATGTGGTCCTGGGCGTACAGTGGCTCCGTGGTCTCGGAGATGTGGTTTGGAATTTTGATGCAATGACCATGCAGTTTACGATTGACGGCCAGACTGTCAGGCTCTCAGGCGGTCTTCCAGGTACCCTTCACTCTATGTTTTTGGTGGATTCACTCACACATGGTACTCCTCATGGCTTTTTATTGCAATTATTATCATCTGAGGGCATTACACCTTGAGAGGACCCCCCTGACTTGGCCAACCTCCTGTTGGATTTTGAGGGCCTCTTTCATGAGCCTTCGGGCCTGCCGCCCCCACGGTCACATGACCATCATATTCCCATCCTACCAAGGGCTGCCCCAACCAATGTGTGACCATACAGGTACCCACATATTCAAAAGGCTGAGATCGAGAAATTGGTCCATGATATGCTTTTGACGGGCATCATCCGCCCGAGCTCTAGCTCATACTCCTCTCCAGTCTTGTTGGTCCGCAAGAAAGACGGTACATGGAGATTTTGTGTGGATTACAGGGCTCTCAATGCGATCACTCTCAAAGATAAGTAACCCATTCCTGTCATTGAAGAGTTGCTAGACGAACTCACCCATGCGCGGGTCTTCTCTAAATTGGACTTGTGCGTGGGATAGCATCAGATACGTATGCATCCAGAGGACATCCACAAAACAGCCTTTTGCACACATGATGGCCACTATGAATTCTTGGTCATGCCTTTCGGCCTTACTAATGCTCCGGCCACCTTTCAAGGTCTTATGAATGACTTATTCAGGGATTTCTTACGGCGGTTTGTTCTCGTCTTCTTTGACGATATACTGGTTTATAGCTCTTCTTGGGAGCAGCATCTACAACATTTGCGCACTGTCCTCGAGGTAATTTGGTTGCTCTCAGGTTGATTATTTGGGACATGTGATTTCTCATGGCGAAGTGTCTACTGATCCCTCTAAAGTGGCCGCTATGCTCAGTTGGCTGGTACCGACTTCCTTGAAGAGCCTCCGGGGATTCTTGGAGTTGACCGGCTACTATCGACGGTTCGTGGACCACTATGGGTCTCTGGTAGCTCCCTTGACCGGGTTACTTAAGAAGGGTGCATTTGTTTGGTCCCCCATGGCCCAACAAGCTTTCGATGCTTTAAAAGCTACTATGTCTTCCGCCCCTATTTTAGCCCTTTCGGATTTTTCACGCACTTTTGTGGTTGAGACGGATGCCTCCGGTCATGGGTTAGGCGCAGTTTTGCTCCAGGACGGACACCCCATTGCTTACTGGAGCAAGGCTTTGTCAGGACGGACACCCCATTCCTCCATTACGTTTGTAGGTGAGAAAGAGATGTTGGCTATTGTGCATGCTGTGACTAAGTGGCGACCATACTTATTGGGACGACATTTTCTTATTCGCACGGACCACCAGCCACTTAAGTACTTCTTAGACCAGCGCATTGCTACTCCTGCCCAGCAGCGTTGGGTGACTAAATTGCTTGGCTATGATTATGAACTGGTCTATAAGCGTGGCTCTGAGAATATTGTTGCATATGCTTTATCCCGCCAGTTCGATGATGCCTCCCATTTGGGTATGTCCGCCCCTATGTTCCCCTTCCTCGTCGACTTGCAACAGGCCTATCAGCAGGACCCAGTGGCGGTTACTCTCTTGGACAAACTTCAGTCGCAGACCTTGGATGATCCTTCATATGCCTTGCTGAATGACGTTATTTATTGGAAGGGTCGGTTGTGGATTCCTAATTGTGAGTCCCTTCGTCATACTATTTTGACTCATTTTCATTCTACACCGACGGCAGGACATGAGGGCTCCTTTCGCACCTACAAACGTATTTCTCAGTGTTGTTTATGGCGTGGGATCAAACGCTCCGTCCACAAGTTTGTGGCTGAATATGAGGTGTGCCAACGTGCAAAGGCCTCTACTCTTACTCCGACGGGCATCTTGCAGCCATTGCCTATTCCGGACCAAATCTGGGAAGATGTCTCTATGGATTTCATCGAAGCTCTTCCGATAGTGCAGGGGAAATTTGTGGTGATGGTTGTGGTAGATCGTCTTTTGATGTATGCCCACTTTTCTGCTCTGGGCCACCCTTATACAACCAAGACCGTTGCTGATCTTTATGTCCGAGATGTGGCTAAACTACATGGGATGCCACGTACTATAGTGTCGGACCGTGACAGGGTTTTTATTTCTCAATTCTGGCAGGAATTTTTCACTCTCCAAGGCTCTCGCCTTTTTATGAGTTCGGCTTATCACCCCTCAAACAGATGGCCAAACAGAGGTTGTCATCATCCCGTGACTCCCTCTCTGTTGGCGAGCCAATTTTTCCTCCTCAATATGTGCATGATGCACCACATCGCGCATGGTGTGGCATGGGAAGTGGCGCATCTCATCAGCAATCTCTGGTTTCAACCCACGCTTGAAAGTGCCCACGAGAGCTGCTATTGGCCAATCTGGTAGGTGATTAGCAATCTTCATGAATTATGAATAATAGGCCCTTACTGTGGTGGTCTGCCTTAGGCTGGACAGCATTTCATTGAAATCTTGAAATTCATTCAGTCCAAATTGGACGCACAACTCGTCGGAGAAGGACAACTCGTCGGTGCTCCTTTTCAAAGGCCTGAAACCAAATAGAGGCATGTCCATCAAGATGGAAGGCTGCCACATGTGGGCATTCCGCATCAGAGTAAGTCCCTTGATAAGCGAAGAACTTGTCCGCCTTGTATAGCCATTCGACGGGGTCCTCATCTCCATTATATCTTGGAAACTGTAAACGAGCCAGTCTGGGCTTAGCACTGGCCTTCGCGAGACCCCTGGAACTCCTCCCACTCCTCTTCGATCTCTTGCTGAACGTTTCCTGGATGTGTAGCCATTGAGGCATTTCTACGAGCACTTGGCATGACTAGTGCATGAAGGCTAGGGCGGCGACCTTCTGCGTCTGGGTTAAAGGACCCAATTCGGATTCCACGAGGGAGAGAATTTGCTGCGGATTGGCCTGGTGCTGAGCCGCCAAGCACATGGAATTCCCCTGGTCGGATAGGGGTGCGATTCCCCCCAGATGGCGGCGGCATGGTCATGTTGGCAGTTTGTGTGGTTTGGTTTTGCACCTGTAAAAGCTCGATGTTCTGCAACCGTATATTAATTGCATTGATCATGGAGATTAGAATGTCTTGGCTGGAATCAGCATTCATCTGTGTGCTGGGAATCTCCTTCGCAGCCTCTGGCTCTGGCTGTGCTTCAGAGGCCATGGATGGGTGCTTGCGAGGAGGCATGTCTGGCTTCGATACCAATGTTGTGACCCAGCAGGGTCACAAGGTGTGGTCTTGACAAAAAGTAGTAAAAAGATAGTTGTGAATAGCAGTACACATAACCATATCTTGGTAACTGAAAAGCCATATCTTGTAATCAACCAAGGAAGCTGAGAAGTCATATCTTGGAATTAACTTAGGAAGCTGAAAGGTCATATCTTGTAATTAGGCTAAGAAGAGAGTTTATCATGTTCCCCATCTTATTATCTTACAGGTTCATCCTACTTGATATTTGAAAACTGTAAAAGTCCTGTTCTTTTTCACAACAAGTTTGCAGATCTGCATATTATTATCCAAGCTATTGATGAACTCCATTTGGCAAAGAATGGAAATGATCTTTAGGTTCAAAACTCAAACAGCTCTTGGGTCATCAGCACAACTGGCGAGATGAAAGAAGTTGCTGAAGGATCTGTTCAAATTATGACGATATGTGAAGAGATGATATGGAAAAAATCATCATTGGAGGAGAGTTTTTATGGCATGGTGCATGAGAATATGGATCCTTGTGCCTCCTCGAGTTGGTTTTTCCATGCGGGTTTGATGTCATCTGTTGTAAATTGTCAGAACTACACAATATTTTGTGATAAAGTTGGTCAGAGGATTTTGAAATGGCATAGAGCAACTAAAGAAGTGTCAAGTCTTCAACTTTCCAACTTTGAGATGCTCGGGGTACCATATTGGCTGGATTTTCCTCTGGAGATCATTTTTAAATGTGCAAATGCTTATAGAAGACCACAGAACAGTTATTGTCATCATTATAATGTGCTTCCAGGGAGATGTGTCATTCGAGTGAAAGTAGATATTCCAGATGGAGCTGTGCTCACTTCATAGTTACAAGAGGGTTCCATCTGGCGCCAAGCGAGAGGTTCTGCTGTTAGGATCGAAGGCTGTTGCCACTTCATCAGAAAAGGTTGGCATTGGTCAACAGTGGTTTGATGAGCTGGATAACCTCGCTTTCTCAAACACTAGAGAATCAATTTCTGAAGAAGAAGAAGCAGCAGCAGCAGCATTTCTTGATGGAAACCCTTTAGAAGATAAAGAAACTTATATTGATTGTGCAGTCTTTTATCTCAAACTGTCTGAGAACAGTTATGAGCATCGGACCATCACAAATGCAGAAATGGTCCTGGATATTGCTAAGCAAGTGGAAAGGAGAAGGCCTGAAAATGATGCAATTCCTTATCTTACAAAGGGTGCCACTGTCTTTGTGGCTGCCCATACAACAGCAGAGAAAAATCTAACTTGACAAGAAAAAAGCATACTGTTGGAGTGTGAAAACCAAGTTGAAAAGCTTCTGGCTGGTGTATTTGAAAACTATAAATCCTTAGATGAGGCTTCTCTCTCAGGCTTATCAGATATATTTGGCCTTGTTCAAGAGTCCGTTGCACCAGCTTTAGTTCCTGCCGTCCAAGTCTTCACACTTCTCCATGACATACTTTCTCAAGAAGCACAGGCACCACTTCAAACTTATAGCAAGACAGCGGCTGAAAAGAGGTGCCGCCGGCACATGTTGGAGACTGATGAATTCTTGTCAGGCAATAATGATGGCCTTGTAATGGACCCAATGACCATCTCTACAGCTTACCTCAAGATGAAGACTCTGTGTACAAATATAAGCAATGAAATCCAGGCTGACATAAAGATTCACCATCAGCACATACTTCCAAATTCAATAGATCTACCGAATATTGCCACTGGTGTCTATAGCACAGTACTTTGCAATCGACCCAGATGCTTTCTCTCGGCTTGCCCCCCATCGAGACCATGGCAATATGTGACAGAACTGATAGTTGCAACTGCTGATTTTGAGAGGGATCTTCAATCATGGGAGCCTTGCCAGGCAGATAAGGGACCTTGGTCTGGGATAATCACGCATCACTCCACCTCACCATTGGTGGAAGACATGTATGACAGAATGAGAGACATGCTGAATGAGTATGAAGTAGTAGTCAATTGATGGCCCCAATATGCTTTAAATTTAGAAAATGCCATAGCACGGGTAGAACGAGCAGTTGTGAAGACAATGGAGAAGCAGTTTAGTGACATTCTTGCCCCTCTCAAAGATAGCATCCCCAAGAAGCTTGGGATCAAGGTGCAGAGGCTAAGAAGGAGACAGCCTCCATCAATCTATATTGTTTCCAATCAGTTGGGTGTTTTTCTTAGTACGGTGAAGCGAATACTTGAAGTTCTACATTTTCGATTGGAAGACATTCTGAAACCATGGGCCTCATTTATGCCCATTATTAGTGATCGAAAATCAGCTTTTGGAGCACAGTTAAATGGGCCTCATTTCGCGCGGTATTTCGTTATGGAGCACTTCATTCCTTGGCCGCCTTGAGGACAAGGCGGGAGCGGAAGCATAGTGGAATGATATGTTCTTTACCTATGAGGGTATTTTATTATTTAATAAGGCCATGTGGGCCGCTGCAGTAGGAATAGACTATTTTAATATTTTTGTCACTTAGGTGTTATGGCCCATCAGGCACATCTGCTCTCAGGCTTAGCGCCTATATGTACTGGGTGTCCTGCCCTATTTTCATTATCCAAGAATTAAACCCTAATCTCCTTTTTCCTCTAGCTCCTTCTCCTTCGTCTCCACTCTCGTAGACTCTCCCTCTTCTCTCCTCTTTTCCTCCTTTATTCCCTCTCTCTCTATCCTCTTTTCCTTCAATTCTCCAATTCTCTCAATCATTATTGTCTCAGATTTCTGGGACATAACATTTATCTACTCAAAACCACAATTATATATTTAGGATCATATATGTCATATTTAGAAATGGAAACAACTGGTTATACCAGTTAATAGTTCTATAGTTAGTATCTATCCATTTCTAAACCCAAAACCACACATTACATAGTCATATATTCCGTCTATAGTAGTTTCTTGTACCTAAACTAATAATGTAGAACTATTATACGTATCAATTTCTTGTCCTATATTAGTCCTAATAATATAATGTTAGTGTTAATCCCTAACATATAGATAAAGACATATAATAATAGGTTAACTATGTATCTCATTTCTAAGTATCTATATTAGGGTTAATCCCTAACAAATACAACTACATCCTATAATAATATGAACTAAGTTAGTCCATAACCCCCATAGTTTTAGTTCACCATATAGGGGTTATGGATAGTTATACTTAGTTATCGATGGAGTTAACTATATAGTTCATTCGGTTCTGAGCTGAAGCCAAGTTGGCCTTGAGTTGGCAAAGGACCTCATCCCGCGTCTGGAGCATATAATCCACCTCGGCAATGGAGGAGCGATGAGGCACACAAGACAAGACTGAAGGACGAGGCCGTCCATAGACAATCTAGAATGGAGTGAACCCTGCTCGTGTGTGATAGGCCATGTTGTACGACCATTCAGCCCATGGAAGCATTTGAAGCCAACGTCGGGGTTGATCCCTGACATAGCAGCGTAAGTATTGCTCTAGACACTGGTTGACCACTTCGGTCTGACCATCCGTCTGAGGGTGATAGGCCATACTCCATACCTTGCAGTGTGAGGAACTCCCGCCAAAACTGTGAAATAAATACCTGATCTCTGTCTGAGACAATAGTATGAGGCATACAATGTAAATTGGCGATCTCTTTCACATAGAGTTCCGCAACTATTCGGGCAGGATAGAACCTTAGTTCATTTAGATGAACTTAGGGTTAATTGGCAATCAGTTGCTAACTAAGATCAGAATTTGGTTAACTATGTTCAGATCATATAAACCTAGGAACTTAGTTAACTATGTTCCATCTAAGCATATGGCAATCAAAACAAGATAGTCCATAACTAAGGATATATGTTATTATACGATTAACTTATAGTTCATGAACATAGTGGACTATCTAGTTCATGTTACTATGGGTTAGGGTTAAACTATATATATTCATGCATTGTTATATATATAACGTAGACTATGTTTTATGGAAGGGCAAGATGTTCCATCTAGCTAATTGTTTGTATTAGCTAACTAGTTCATATGAAGCATAGTCCATAGAATAAGATTAGAGATTATGTCATATCGCAATACTATGAACTTAGATAGATAAATATAACTATTTATTCTATCATAGTTCATAGTTAGGGCAACTATGAACTATGATATATATGATAGGGTTTAGAAGATTGGACTATGAACTATGTACAAGAGCTATTAACTAGTATAACCATGGGATACATAGATAGAACTATTAACTACTATAACCATGGGATACGTAGAAATGGATAGAACTATTAACTAGTATAACCATTTTAGGACAAAATGAATACGTATAATCAATTATTTTGTTGTCCTATATGTATAGTACCCTAGTATATGGAAAATTAACTGGTTTTGGGTTATACAGACTACATCCTAGATACGTATAGTTCTTCACAGATATAGATAGATACATAATAAACAATATATCTATCCATTTTTTGTCCTATATTAGTCCTAATTAGCTAATAGAAACAATTAACTAGATAGAACATCTTGCCCTTCCACATAACATTGTCTAGGTTAGGATAGATATTATCATCATGTTCATCTAGATAGTCCCCAATTAGCTAGATGGTCTAATTAATTTGGCAACTTAGATATGCCTCATATGAACATACACACGTTAGGGTTAAACTAATGTTCCTAACTTAGTATAGGTTAACTATGTTACTAACTTAGCATAGGTTAACTATGTTCCTAACTGTGTAGGTTAACTATGTTACTAACTAGTATACCTCCATTTAATTCATCCTCGATCCTGGTTCATCTAGATATGGCATTCATTTTGAATGCATCATAGATGACATGATGCTCGTTCATCTACATAACTACCTGAACATTATCAGGTTATGTTTATAACTATCTAAGTTCAAATTAATTTGGCAACTAGTTACATAAAGTACTATATGTAGACTATGTTCTATGGACTATAACTAGTTGTCTAGAAGTAGGGATATCCTAATACAAACAATTAGCTAGTTCACACAACATGACTATTAACTAGGGTTTATTCAGGATATTAACATCGATGGAGATTTATATTAACAATTCATGAACATATATAATTCATAATTACTGTTACTAACTATCCATAAGTTAGTGAACTATATAGTTAACTCCATCGATAACCAAGTATAACTATCCATAACCCCTATATGGTCGACTGAAACTATGGGGGTTATGGACTAACTTAGTTCATATGTAAGTATAATTATACTTACTTGTGATTAAGTTAACTCATACAATATGATAACTATGTTACATAGTTAGAGTTACCTATGGTTGATTATATCCTATGTAGTTACTAAACTAGTTTTACCAACGAGTTGTGAGCATTTTTAGATGGGATGGCAGCACCCTAAGATTATATGGAAGAAGCCACACACAACTAGTTAGACAGAAGAATGAAATATGGAGTTTCTCTAGTTAAAGGTTGGGGTTTGTTATTGAGAATACACACAACTAATAATATGTCTAACTAGTTTGTATTATGGGCAATGGCATCTGTGTTATGCCATCCTTTAAGGATGAGGAGTGAATTCTATAGACTATGTATTTAATATGAGAATTAGACATGTTTAAAGGTTAGGACCCATAGTAAATCCTAGAGACTACGTATTTAATACATTTATGAATGTTGTGAATGTCAGCGCGCACGCGGAACCACATCTTGTAATCCTTCCCATTTTGGTAATTTAAAGGTTAGCACGCAGAACCGTATCTTGTAATCCTTCCCATTTTGGTAACTGAAAGGTCAGCATGCAGAATCGTATCTTGTAATTCTCCATATTTTGGTAACTGAAAGGTCAGCATGCAGAATCGTATCTTGTAATTCTCCATATTTTGGTAACTGAAAGGTCATTTTTTGTAATCCGGCTAGGAAACTGAAAGGTCATATATTGTAATCAGGCTAGGAAACTGAAAACTCATATCTTTTAATCAGGCTAGGTAGACGCGCCCAATCTTTTCTTCTTCTTTTTCCCCTTTCCATGGCGTTTGATTTTATTCGTGTTCCATACGGGAACACAACAATGAACTATGTCCTCCTTGAATGCATTCATGGAGGATGATCGTATGCACGTATTGTCCCTAACCGTAATACAAACTAGTTACATACAATGCATTGTACCCTGTAGTACTGTCTATTATATGTATAACTAAGGACTACTACAAGGTTTATAGTATAAGGACTATAGACCATACATAGTAAACCTATGATTTGTTCATCTAGATATGGCATATATAGCCTCACATACATATTTCCCATATAGTCATATATGGTAACTAGTTATAACTCGCTATAACCCTACTATCTAACTAAACTCATCTATCTAATACTTAGGTATTACCATAGATATCCTAGGGTTATTCGTGCATAGTCTACATGGTTATGTAGATGAACCAGCATCATGTCATCTGTGATACTATGAGCATTATATAAACCTATGACTAGTTCATCTAGATATGGCATTCGTCTATGAATGCTTAAAATAGTTAACTAAGTTCTTAACTAAATGATTTGGTTACTTCTCGAAGAATATATAGTAACTAAGGATATAGAATCAGGGAACATAGTGGCATAAATATCCATAACTAGATACTATATCAACTAGTAATATAAACTCTGAACAGTATATTTTGAGTTCATATTGCTACAATAACGATGGAGTCCATCTAGATGGAGGAACATATAACTTAGTTAAACTATATCTATATAGGTGCATTTTGAAGCTGAAAAAACCCTTCTTTCAGCAATGAAAGGTGAAAATTTTCACTTATCAAGGTGAAAAGTGTTTGGAAGCTGAAAGGTTGAAAAGTGGTCGGTGACGGTGATAGGTGAAATTTTTCGCCTTTCCACCTTCAGACCTGTGGTTGTGTTTGGTTCCTGAAAGGCTGAAAAGTGGCCGTTTTGACACTCTGAAATCTGCTGTGTTCGGCCCCTATTCTGGCTCTATCGGATTTTTCTCCGCCCTTCATGGTGGAGACTGATGCCACAGGTCTTGGTCTTGGCGCTGTTCTGTTACAGGAGGGTCACCCAATTGCTTTTTGGAGCAAAGCCTTGGCTGGTCGATCATTGTCTCTCTCGGCTTATGAAAAGGAAATATTGGCTATTGTCCATGCGGTGACCAAGTGGAGGCCGTATTTGTTGGGGTGCCATTTCATTATCCGTACTGATCACCAACCACTTAAATACTTTTTGGACCCGCGTATTGCTACTCCTGCTCAGCAGCGCTGGGTGACTAAATTACTTGACCATTATTTGGATGTTCCTATTGATGTATCAGAGGTTTTCTTTGTTTGCACTGCTAATGTCGTGGAGATGATACCCAGCCCTCTATTGGCCATAATGGAGGTAATTGCCCTTGTAGGTTACATAACAGATAAAAAAGATGCATATTGCCCGCTGTTATTTGGAGAATGCAGCTGCCGTTCATGGTGGGCTTCCCTTAGCATGTGCCATGTACGCCTACTATGAATGCTCCTTTGGACCCATGTGCAAGCCCTCCGTGGTGACTTACATTATCGCCCCATAACATGATCCACTTTGAATTCATTTCCTAGGGGCCGACCTCCTATGAGGGAGGCAAGTCCGGTCGGCAATAAGAAACCAATTATTTTCCTTTACTTTTCTCTCGTCTTCTTCCCCTTTTCCGGCCATGATGCCTGGCCCTGTTCGTGTCCCATACGAGGACACAACAGAACTAGATACTCCACTATGTTCCTGAACTATAAGTTAATCCTATAATAACAATTACACACCCTGACATTCCAAAAACAGCACACACATCCCTCCCATCGACTAAACTTAGCTATCTAAAGTGACAAAAATACCCTTGTTCAAGCAACTAAACTTTAATCTTGTTTCTTATGGACTATACCTCATATGAACTAGTTCATAAGTTAGGGTTATGAACTATCTAATTGTTTGTATTAGCATGTATAAACAATCAGATTGTTCATAAGTTAGGGTTATGAACTATGTACGTTAATAGTAAATCTAATTGTTTGCCCTTGTTTGTTGGACAATGCCACATAACAACGATAACTATGTTCAATGATAATATGACTATACCCTAGATAAGCCTCATCGTTAACTTAGATTATCTTAGGGTTAATTAGCAATCTATAGGCTATAGTTGCCAATTAGGGCATATCTAACCCTAGGATTAATCTATCTAAGTTAGGCTTACCTAACTTAAATAGATTAATCAAAACTATTAGCTAGATGGACTATCTAAGTTCATCTTAGATAGATAGATACGTTCATAACTTATAGTAATATAACAACTATGTAGTTACATAGTTAGAGTTACCTATGTAGTTACTAATAAATTAACTTACATATAATAATATGTCATAGTTTATATTACATAGTATCTATCATAACGTAGATAGTTCATAACTAAATTATGAACTATCTATGTTATGATCATCTGTAGTAGTCACAACTATCATAGAACATAACAACTATGTATCTAGATGATCATATGCAGTAGTTACTACAATCATCATGTTCATCCAGGGTTTATTCTAGGGTTAACGATATTATATAGTCTCCATCGTTAACATATTATATAACCTATAACTACATTATAACCATATAACTTTATTCAGGAGTTAGTATCTATTATATATTATTGTTCATGAACATATCAGAGTTAACCAAGTTAATAATTCTCTCCCTAATAGAATATGTCTAAATTAGCCCTAACAGATATCCTAGGGTTACAGTATATATAGGGTAACCCTAAGATATCTGTTGACCCTAACTCCTGAATATGTTAACTTAAGTTATAGTTAATATGAGGCATAGTCCATATACTATATTATGTATGAACTAAATACATATCTATCTAATTATTATAGATTAATCCTAGGGTTAAGATGGTTTATGTCCCTAATAGGAGTATAGTATTAGGGTTATACCGTATTATTAATTAAAGTTATAGCAATACAATACAACTATGGGTTATGATATAATAGAACTATTATAAGAATATACTATATGTCTTAGAAGATTCATATGGTCTATGAACTATGTATTTATAAGTGTAGAAGACTGTCTATAATACGATTAGGTTATAAACCTCATAGACCATATAAGTCTAACTACCTATATTAAGATGAATGTGAACTATATTGTGCATATAGTTATTATCCCCAGGTAACAGGTACTTAGTTGCACTATGGAGGTTCCTCCCTGTATATATGCACAAGCAACAACGATGGACCCTAACTCTGAACTAAGTATAACAATTCATGAATATATATATAGTAAACTACCTCAATAGTTGAGCATTATACTCTTAGTTACTAATCATCTAGATGGAGGACATAGTTCTATTTAAACTATAGTAAACTATCTTGTTAGGTTAACAATAACGATGGAGGCTTATCATTATAATATCCATATCTATCTAGGTTCATATGAACCAGGGAAATAATGTTCGTATACTATATATTCATGAAGGCATTCATCTACCTTCACGAATATTTAGTATACATATTATACGTATCTTATATCTATCATATGGACAATGGCATTCATAAACTTAGTTTGTAGAACATAGTTATCTAGATGAATAAACTATGTTCCTAAATTTTCCTAACCAAATTGCCAATTAACCCTAAGTTATGAACTATAGTATAGTCATGTTTCATCTAGGACTATGTTCATCTAGATACCTTGTATAACTATGCCTCATATGAACATGTATTCTAGACTATGTTTATATGAACTATCTAATTATTTGTATTAGGATATCCCTACTTCTAGACAACTAGTTACATCGTCTATAGAACATAGTCTGCATATAGTACACTATGAAACTAGTTGCCAAATTAATTTGAACTTAGATAGTTCCTCTAATAATCTAAGTTAGGATGTCTAAGATAACAAAAATATAATGTTAAGATCATATATGTCATTATCTACTCAAAACCACACATTATATGTTTAGGATCATATATTTCATATTTGGAAATGAAAACCACTGGTTATACTAGTTAATAGTTCTATAGTTAGTTCTACAGTTAGTATCTATCCATTTCAAAACCCAAAACCACACATTACATTGTCCTATATTCCGTCTATAGTAGTTTCTTGTATCTAAACTAATAATGTAGAACTATTATATGTTTCCATTTCTTGTCCTATATTAGTCCTAGGAATATAATGTTAGGGTTAATCCCTAACATATAGATAAAGACATTGTTGTGACCAGCAAGGTCACAAGAGTTCGCCTTGACGGCAAAGAGGAAGAAGAAGAAGAAGAAGAGTAGGGAAATAAGTTCTTTATTGCATACCCATCCAGGAGGAAGAAGACCTCCTTATAAAGAGGACTCCTACTTGTCACAATGATGACATAATGTTGTCATGATGTCACATGTCGACATCATGACAACAAATGACGACATAATTACAATCCATGATTACAGCCCGTTACATCTAATCAGGCATTTATTACAATCACTAATTGATCTTAATAATAAAATACTGCCTAAGATAGACTACGCGCCTTAAGTGTGTGACGTTCACAACACTCCACCACGCTTCCGCTAATGCCTTGTCCTCAAGGCGACCATGATGGAAAACGGGCCAAAAAATCATCCTCTAGGATCCATTCAGCGTCTTCTAAGGATTGTCCCTTCCAAGCCACAAGCACTTCAGTCATAATGCGCCCAGCACGCCGCATCCTCCGTTTATCGACAAGAGAAGCTGGAACAGGATCAGTAATGTCCGCAGGGCCCATGAGAGGCGGAGGTGCACTATCAACAATCAACCGAGGGTCCCCCACGAAACGACGAAGATGGGACACATGGAATACAGGGTGCACCAGGGACCCTGGAGGCAAGGAGAGACGATACGCTACTGGTCCCACTCTTTCCACAACTGTGTAAGGCCCGTGAAAGCGAGCGGTCAGCTTTCGATCAGCCCGAAACAAAGAAGTCTGACGTTGGGGCATGACTGACACATAAACGAGGTCGCCAGCCTGGAATTCCCTATCAGAGCGGCGCTTATCATAGACTTGTTTCATCCTGTTCTGCGCTGAAGCCAAGTTGGCTTTAAGTTTGCGAAGGACCTCATCACGTGTCTGCAGCATGTAATCCACCTCAGCAATGGAGGAACGATGGGGCACATAAGACAGAACGGATGGAGGAGGGCGGCCATAGACAATCTCGAATGGCGTAAAGCCGGCACGTGTGTGATAAGCCGTGTTGTATGACCATTCTGCCCAAGGAAGTAATTGGAGCCAACGGCGGGGCTGACCCCCCACAAAGCAGCGCAAGTACTGCTCGAGACACCGGTTCACCACTTCAGTTTGGCCGTCTGTCTGAGGGTGATACGCTGTACTCATATGAAGCTTTGTCCCTTGTAATTTGAAGAATTCCCGCCAGAACTGGGAAATGAAGACCCGATCTCGGTCAGAGACGATAGTCCGAGGCATCCCATGTAATTTAGCGACCTCCTTCACATAGAACTCAGCAACCGTGCGGGCAGAATATGGATGACTCAGAGCACAGAAGTGGGCGTACTTAGAGAGACGGTCTACCACCACCATAATAACCGTCTTACCACTGACCGCCGGCAAAGCCTCAATAAAATCCATGGACACGTCTTCCCACACCTTGTCCGGAATGGGAAGGGGCTGTAGAAAACCCGCAGGTGATGTAGACGACGCCTTAGCTCTCTGGCATATATCACATCTGGCCACATATGCATGCACCTCTTTCCGAATACCGGCCCACAGGAAACTCTGACTGACCCGCTTAAAGGTTTTGAACGTGCCTTCATGGCCTGCCACTGGAGTATCATGAAAGTGGGCTATAACCCGTCGACGCAAATCCGGAATAGCTGGCACCCACAACCGGTCCTTCCAGAACAATAGATGGTCGCGCCACACAAAAGGGGGCTCCGCATGCGGGTCGGTCTGAAGTCGGTCAATCAGCTCCTTGGTAGGTGGGTCTGCCACATAAGCCTGCTTCAAGTCCGAAATAAAAGGACAGCCAGGGACAGAAAATGAGAAGCAGGCTCCCTCCGTGGGCCGACGTGATAAAGCATCAGCCACCGTGTTGTCGACACCCTTCTTGTAGACCACTTCGTAGTCATAGCCCAATAACTTACTTACCCATCGTTGTTGAGAAGGTGTAGATACCCGCTGGTTCAAGAAGTACTTGAGAGGTTGATGATCGGTTCGGATAATAAATCGTCGGCCCAGCAGATAAGGCGCCACTTGGAGATGGCGTGCACAATAGCCAACATCTCCTTCTCGTATGCAGACAAAGATAAGGACCGGCCCGATAGTGCTTTACTGAAGAATGCTATCGGCCGCTCTTTTTGGAGTAGGACTGCACCGAGGCCCATATCAGAAGCATCCGTCTCAACCACAAAAGGCAACGAGAAGTCTGGAAGAACCAACACCGGGGCCTGGGCCATTGCCTGTTTCAATCTGTCAAAGGCGGCTTGGGCGTCACCAGACCATATGAAAGCACCCTTCTTGAGCAAGGATGTGAGGGGGCCAGCAATTAGCCCATACCGTCCAATAAACCGACGATAATAACCTGTGAGGCCCAAGAAGCCGCGGAGAGACTTCACACTAGTGGGTCGGAGCCACGAAAGCATGGTCTCCACCTTAGATGGATCAGTAGCCACCCCCTCAGATGAAATGATGTGGCCCAAATAGTCGACCTGTGCACTGCCAAAAGAGCACTTCGAACGCTTCAAGAACAAGGCGTTAGCCCGTAAGATAGTAAAGACTGACCTGAGATGGTCAATGTGGTCCGCCCAAGACGAACTATAGATCAATATGTCATCAAAGAAGACGAGCACAAACCGACGAAGATATGGGCGAAACAGGTCGTTCATCAAACTCTGGAAGGTTGCCGGAGCATTGGTCAGTCCAAAAGGCATGACAAGGAACTCATAATGACCATCGTGAGTTCGAAAGGCCATCTTGTGTATGTCCTGGGGCTGCATACGGATCTGATGATAACCTGAGCGTAAGTCAAGTTTGCTGAACACAGTCGCCCCTGCCAACTCGTCCAGGAGCTCTTCTATCACCGGAATTGGGTACTTATCCTTCACAGTTATTGCATTAAGCGCACGGTAATCCACACAGAACCGCCATGATCCGTCCTTTTTGCGAACCAGAAGGACGGGAGAGGAGAATGAACTGGTGCTGAAGCGGATAATGCCAGAGTGCAACATCTCCTGGACCAACCGTTCAATTTCTGCCTTTTGCACATGTGGATACCGGTAGGGTCGCACATTGGCGGGTGAAGCCCCGGGCATGATAGGAATGGAATGATCATGGCCCCGTGCTGGCGGAAGTCCAGAAGGCTCAGCAAATATGTCGGCGTGCGCCGCAAGCAGTTCAATCATATCGGCCGGTAAGTCAGGTTGGGGCACATCCACTATGGCACGTTGCTGTAAGAATAAACCATGAGGTGTGAGTCGAAAAAAAGAGCTCACCTCCTGCGCCGAGTGCAAGGTGCCCGGCTGCGATCCATGTAGACAAATGCGCTGGCCTGCTACCTCGAAATCCATAGTCATATCCCGAAAGTTCCATACCACATCACCCAGGTCTTGCAGCCACTGGACACCAAGAACCACATCAGCCCCCTTCGTAGGCAAGAGAAATAAGTCTGTGATAAAGGAATGCCCCTGAATTGCCAGCTCGACTTGCGAGCATACGCCTATGCTCCTGAGATGTTTGCCGTCCCCAATCAATACGTCAAAGGGTTTGGAGTCAGAAACATAACAACCCAAACGCTGTGCCACCTTATCATTAATAAAGTTATGAGTCGACCCACTATCAATAAGAACCGCGACTTGTTGGCGCTTCAGCTGGCCCTGAACACGCATGGTCCTGGGGGTGAACGTGCCAGAGAATGCATGAACTGAGATCTCCGGTTGCACATGGTCATAGAGGCCGGATGCCTCTTCTGGTTTAGCTAGCTCCTCGTCCTCAGCTTCTTCGATGAGTAAACTACCCCGGACTGAGCAGCGGTGTCCAGGGACGAATTTCTCATCGCACTTATAACAGAGTCCCTTGGCGCGCCTTTCTTCCATCTGGGCTGGTGTCAAACGGCGGACGGGAGGAGGATTAGGCCCTGGCAAGGGTGACCGGCTAGGGCCTTGGCCAGGCGTTGGCGTCAAGACAGGCGGGTGGCTGGTGTACAGCCTCAGAGCCAGCCCCGCACGTCCCCCTCTTCGCTGACGAGCCAACTTTTCCTCTTCTATCCGAGCATGACGCACTACATCCCGCATAGTGTTGCACGGAAAATGTCGCATCTCATCAGCAATCTCAGGCTTTAATCCACGCTTGAAGGTGCCAACAAGGGCCGCCATTGGCCAATCTGGCAAGCGGTTAGCAATTTTCATGAATTCAGAATAGTAAGCCCGTACCGTAGTAGTTTGCCGCAGGGTTGATAGCATCTCATTAAAGTCTTGAAATTCGTTCGGTCCAAATTGGACGCACAGCTCATCGGAGAAGGTCACCCATGTGGGAAATCGCGTCTCCTTCTCAAAAGACTGAAACCAGATTGAGGCGTCTCCATCAAGGTGGAAGGCCGCCACCCGCAAGCGCTCTGCATCAGAATGCGTACCCTGGTACGAAAAGAATTTATCCGCCTTGTACAGCCATTCGACGGGATCCTCCTCGCCATTGTATCGCGGAAACTGCAATCGAGCTCGCCTGGGCTCAGCGCTGGCCCTCTGGCCTCCGCGAGAGCCCGAAAACTCTTCCAGATCATCCTCCATTTCATACTGAATGCATCGTGGGTGTGGGGCCATTGAGGCATTACCACGAACACCTTCCATGCCTCGTGTCTCTTGTCCAGTGCGCCCCCCTTCATCACCTATGTTTACGGATCCAATTTGGATGCCATGAGGGATAGAATGTCTGGCATGATGGCCTAGGACTGAGCCGCCAAACACTTGTGAGCCCCCTGGCCGATTATGGCCTCCAGCCCCCCTGCTGACGGCGGTGGCGTGGCCATGGCTGCAGCCTGTGTCGCCATGTCCGTCTTCATCTGTGTCTGGGCAAGCTCTACGTTCTGTAGTCGTATGTTGATCGAGTTGAGCAGTGAGAGAATAGCATCCTGGTTGGAATCAGTGTTCTCCCGTGGGCTGGAAGCATCTCTCGTCGTCTCTGGCTCTGATGGCACCTCAGCGGCCATGGCTGGCTGCTTGCGAGGAGGCATGATCGTCCTCAGATCGTCACTGCTCTGATACCAGTGTTGTGACCAGCAAGGTCACAAGAGTTCGCCTTGACGGCAAAGAGGAAGAAGAAGAAGAAGAAGAGTAGGGAAATAAGTTCTTTATTGCATACCCATCCAGGAGGAAGAAGACCTCCTTATAAAGAGGACCCCTACTTGTCACAATGACGACATAATGTTGTCATGATGTCACATGTCGACATCATGACAACAAATGACGACATAATTACAATCCATGATTACAGCCCGTTACATCTAATCAGGCATTTATTACAATCACTAATTGATCTTAATAATAAAATACTGCCTAAGATAGACTACGCGCCTTAAGTGTGTGACGTTCACAACAGACATATAATAATAGGATAACTATGTGTTGTGACCCAGCAAGGTGACAAGGTATTGCCTTGATGAAAAGTAGTAAAAAGGAAAAAGAGTAGTAATGAAAACTAGATTCAATATTGCATACCCTAGAGGGAGGAAGAAGAACCCCTTATAAAGAGAGGGGATGGCACATCTCCCTAGGGGTGCGCACCATCTGTTTGGCCTAATGGGCCCTAATTCCCCCTAACTTCGCCATTACAGCCCATTACATATTCAGTTACCCAAACGGGCCTGATTACAAGATATGACTTTATTCAAAATAGAAAACTAACTAATCCTAGTGATTGATAAGAAGATCTGCTCCACTGTTGTGCTGACGTACACAACACTATCCCATTTCTAAGTATAGGGTTAATCCCTAACAAATACAACTACATCCTATAGGGCATTATAATAGTTGTATTAAGCGGAATATAGGACTATGTTTAAGATTAGAATACACACACGTAGGTAGTTACTGATCTATACATGAAATATGCATTTTATTATCTCCTAAATTTATGATTATGCTAGTGTTTGATTAGAATAATTACTACTTTAATATAGTTTTTGGTTTTTGTAGGAAATTAGAGTAATACACAGAAATGAGGAGAAAAGTAACTCGAATGGTTAAATTATCATAACTTCGTGTACAAATGTCAGATTGGACTGATTTAAGTCTCATGTTCAAGAAGTCAGCTTTCCAACGCCACCAACCACGCACAATTCGGAGTTTGGGACAGAAAGTTATAGCCATTTGAAGTTTATGAACAATAACAACGATCGATCGGCTAGCAATGAGATCGATTGCCAGAGCCATAAAAGCATATATTGAAGGAAACGATCGATCGGACCTCAAAAGGATCGATCGTATCTACTGGAATTTTTCAATCGCCGAAGACAGTAACTACGATCGATCGGTATCATACGGCATCGATCGGCAAAGTGATCGATCGGAGGAAAATAACGAAGGAATTGCGATCGATCGTATAGCGAACGATCGTCAATACGGAGCGATCGATCGCCGTCTGTGGAAAACCGAAATAAGACCTATTTTGACTTGGATTTGGAAGGGGACTTCATGGTTTCTCTTCACTCTTACAAATAGGCCTTATGGGAGAATGTTTTGAGCATTCAACCTTGGAGAACCAGAGCTTTATTGGAGGCTAGAGAGGAGGAAGAGAAGAGGTTTTTTGGAGCAAAGAAGAAGAAGAAAGATTCATGACGATGGATCTACATAAACAGGCTTTTCTTTTCTCCCTTTCTATGTGTAACTAAATTCCTTGTCAAGGCTTGATGAAGCCCTAGATGTGTATTGCTACTCTTGATAGTTTAATTCTATAAAGTTGATTATGATTCATGCTTAATGCGATTTCATGAGTTTCTTTTGAGTGCTTGATCATAGACTTGATTGATTATGAATGAAATTAGATATTATGATTGATTTTATGCCCGATCAAGGATAAGATTAATTACATTATAATAGAGTTGTGATTGATTCTATGCCCGATCAAGGATAGGATTGATTACACAATAGTGGATGAACTTTCGTGTCCGATCAAGAACGTTAGTGAATTCATTATTAATTCGTGTGTCCAATCAAGAACACGAATTACCATATCATGTCAATGTATGCTTAATAATAATTGAGAGTAGTAATTACATGTCTAGTGGTGGATTCTCTGCCTTGATATTTCTCCATATCGATTAAATCTCAGTTAGATTAGATAAAGTTCATTGCTTTCTTTAGAATTAATTAAACTACATCTCTTTCTTCTCTTGAATTTGGTATTATCCTATGGGAATATACATTCTAGATTGGCAACTATAGAGTTAGATAGATACGTATGTCTAGATTGACCTAGGTCCTAGTTTCTGAGCAATTTTAATAGAGTATAGAAGACTAGAATAAGAGAACTTATTAGAGACATATAACTGTATAAGATAACGGTATAAAAAACCAACTCATATTATGCTAGTTTATACATAAACTATCATAATAATCTATATATACTATTATATATATAGTATATAGTATATACTATTATATATAGTATTATATATATAGTAAGGCCTCGAGCTCGCCGCCTTGCTGTCCCTAGCCACCACAGTCCTTGTTGCCCCAGAGTCGTCCGCTGTGACCCATCGCGGCCAGCCCCCGATCCGCCATCAGCCTCACCGTCGCTCAAGCTCTGCTCGACTGGATCAGATGCCCGTGCTTCAGCTCGGGTTGTCTTCTCTTTTTTCTTTCTTTCCCTGAACCGACCACTGAACCGGTCGGTTCAGTTCTATTTCTTCATTTTTTTTCTTCTCATTAGCTAAAACCCGTCGCAACAACCTCATTTATTGAATCTTCGATCTCAGCATAGAATCCGTTTGACATGCATTCACTTTTGACGATCTGCAATTGGAACTTTTAAAACCTGCATAAATAAAGTTAAATATAATTGAGACACATCATAATTTGTAAATCCATTAAATCTAATTAATGCATCTAAATTAATCAATTAAGCGCATTTATTTATTAATCTCCTAATTACTCACCTAACATGAATAACCATTAATAATCCTTACTTTCAACTCAAATTAGGACTAACATATAGGCAGAAAGGCATATAAAAATTTATATATTTTGTAGATATCATTAACCTTATAGTCCTATATTATTAGCAACTATAGATGTAGTCTAGGATTAGGGTTAATCCTATAGTCGTCAACCTAGAAACTATGTATAATAATCTAAGTTAGGGCAAGATGATCGTTGGGTTAGGTTAATGCATTGTTGCCAATTAACCTAAACCCTATCCTAACTAATATCGTATACGTATCTATCTAGAATTCACTAGGATGAATCTATCTAAGTTAGGATACAAACCCTATCCTAACTTAGGTAGATGTGTATAGTTTGTCATCTATACATATACAAACTCTAATCAAATACGAGTCAATTGGCAACTAGATAGGAAAACTAGGTAGCATTAGGTTAGCTACCTAATTGTGTTATTCCCAAAGTTAACCCTAGAATGTCTAATTAAGCTATATATATAATGTTATATATAACATACGGTAGTATGCACTAGTTGTAATATATGTACCCTATGTAGTTTAGGATAACTAAGGTATCCTTAGTCTAACACATAATCCCAGGGATAGTCATGTATACTGTAGGTTATGTTCCTAACTATCTTGTGATTAGGTTATATAGTTGTATATATATAGTATATCTCTATAGTATATAAGTTGTATATATATAATATATATTGATTATTATATATATCTTGTGATTAGGTCATATAGATTTGTTATATTGTATGAGGGGGCACCGCTGCGGATAGATAGAGCTGGTCGAGGGACTCGCGGAACATCATCATGTCCTGTTGATGTTGCTGTGGTCCCTGTAGGATGACTTGAAGAAGTTGGTCCTGGCGTGCCATGGATGCTGTCATCATCTCACGAAGATCATCCTCCCTAGGAGAGGAGGGCTACGCCTCAGTGTGGGAGTCCCCCGGCATGGCTGTTTCAGCTGCTGAATGATGATCTGCGTCTGAACGCTGGTTGCTCTTGGCCATCGCGAAGGGGATCTCTCGCTTCCAAGGATCGGTGCTCTGATACCAATGTTATGTCTCAGTAACTGAAGAGAAGGGAAGATCGAAATAGGGAAAGGAAAGAGATGTGAAGGAGGAAAGGAGTATTTCTGCTGGCCTAATGGTGGCTCAGGCAGAGGAGGACAAAGGAGGTGACGCGAGAGGAAGGCTAGGATTAGGGTAGACTTTCTGAATAATTCCAATCAAGAGAGCATAAGCTCTTTACATAGTCTTCCCACATCGTGGGCCTGGGCTATTCCCTCTAACTGGCCCAGAGGCCTTATTACATAAGACGCAAGAGATTGGGCTACTCCCCTAGGCTGGGCCGAAGGCCAGCAATACAAATAGACTAAATAACTCAAAAGACGGCTACTTAATAATTGGAACACAACAAACTATCTAAGTTCAAATTAATTTGGAATATAGTTACATAGTGTACTATATGTAGACTATGTTCTATGGACTATCTAATGGTGGCTAACCCTCGTGCCCTCCATTGGCCACTTTGCCATGGCGGCCCAAATGGAGGAGCGCCGCTCAAAAGGCCTATGTTTTGATTGTGACAAACACTTTGTTCCCGGCCATCGCTGCAAGACCCCGCACCCTCCTGGCCTTGGTGGGTCTATGGGATGAGGGCCCTAAGGACGATGACAGGGCTGGATTTATACCCGACCCGCCACCTGCTGATCAACCCGAGATCTCCTTCCATGCTTTCTCGGGCATGTACATGCCTCAGACTATGCGTGTCCAGGGAGCTATCAAGAAGCAGAAGGTATCTGTCCTTATCGATTCTGGTAGTACTCATAATTTTATCAATGATAAGGTTGCCTTGCAGTTGGGATGTCCCTTGCAAGCCTCGTCCCCCTTTGACATCCGAATTGGTGATGGCTCCAACCTCCGTAGTGCGGGCATGTGCCCCATAGTGGAATTAGCTGTCCAGGGTCACGCCTTCCTTCTGGACCTTTATTTATTGCCTACATAGGGGGCTGATGTGGTCCTAGGCGTGCAGTGGCTCCGTGACCTTGGTTATGTGGTTTGGAACTTCAACAACATGACGATGTAGTTTACCATAGACGGCCAGTCTGTCCGGCTCTCGGGCAGTTCCCCAGGTACCCTCCATTCTATGTTCTCGGTGAATTCATTATCGCATGGTGTACCCCAAGGGTTCTTCTTGCAACTGTTATCATCGGAGGCCTCCTCTCCATCGGAGGCCCCCCTGACTTGGCCACCCTGCTCTCGACTTTTGAGGAGTTGTTCCAGGAGCCCTCTAGTCTGCCGCCACCTCGGTCCCATGACCACCATATCCCTATTATGCCAGGGACTACGCCTGCCAATGTTCGCCTGTACAGGTATCCCCATATTCAAAAAGCTGATATCGAGAAGTTGGTCAAGGAGATGTTGTTGACCAGGATCATTCAGCCGAGTTCCAGTTCTTATTTGTCACCCATCCTTTTGGTCAGAAAAAAAGATGGTACATGGCGTTTATGTGTGGACTACCGAGCTTTAAACTCCATCACACTCAAAGACAAGTATCCAATTCCAGTCATTGAAGAATTGTTCGACGAATTAGCTCATGCCAGAGTCTTCTCCAAGCTGGATTTGCACGCCGGGTACCATCAGATTCGCATGCACCCTTCGGGTGTCCACAAAACAGCCTTTCGTACACATGATGGCCACTTCGAATTTCTGGTAATGCCTTTCGGTCTCACTAATGCCCCGGCCACCTTTCAAGGCTTTATGAATGATATCTTTCGAGACTTCTTGTGCCGTTTTGTCTTGGTCTTTTTCGATGATATACTCGTCTATAGTTCTTCATGGGAGCGCCATCTCGAGCACCTTCGTGATTTATTTGAGGTACTTCGAGCCCACTCTTTATTTATCAAACGCTCCAAATGCTCTTTTGGTTGTTCTCAGGTTGATTATCTAGGCCATGTGATCTCTAAGGGCCAAGTTTCTACCGACCCCTCCAAAGTGGCCGCTATGGTTGAATGGCCCGTCCCGACTTCTCTGAAAAGTCTTAGGGGATTTATGGGGTTAACAAGTTACTATCGCCGGTTCGTCGCCAATTATGGGTCCCTTGCTGCTCATTTGATAGGTTTACTCAAACAGGGGGCTTTTGTTTGGTCCCCTACTGCTCAGCAGACCTTTGACACCCTGAAATCCGCTGTGTTCGGCCCCTGTTCTGGCTCTTCCGGATTTCTCGAGGCCCTTCGTGGTTGAGATGGATGCCTCTGGCCATGGCCTAGGCGCTGTCCTGTTACAAGATGGCCACCCAATTGTCTTTTGGAGCAAAGCTTTGACTGGCTGATCATTGTCCCTTTCGGCTTATGAAATGGAAATGTTGGCTATTGTTCATGCGGTGACCAAGTGGCAACTGTATTTGTTTGGCACCATTTCATCATTCGGACTGATCATCAACCACTTCAATATTTCCTGGACCAACGTATTGCTACTCCTGCCCAGCAGGGTTGGGTGACTAAATTGCTTGGTTATGATTACAAAATGGTTTATAAGCGAGGATCGGAGAATATTGTCGCGGATGCCTTGTCCTGTCAGTTTGACGAGGCCGCTCACTTGGGTATGTCTGCCCCTGCATTTCCTTTTCTTGCTGATTTGCAGAAAGCCTACCAGCAAGATCCGGCGACGGTTGCTTTATTGGCTCGGCTTCAGACTCAGACTTTGGATGATCCATTTTATGTTTTGAAGAATGACATTATTTATTGGAAGGATCGGTTGTGGGTCCCTAACTGTGAGCATATTCGTCATACTATTTTGACTCATTTTCACTCTACCCCTATAGCAGGTCGCGCAGTTCAGAAGTTTGTCGCTGAGTGTGAGGTGTGCCAACGCGCCAAAGCTTCTACTAATACCCCCTTGGGGCTCTTGCAGTCGTTGCCTATTCCAGAGCAGATATGGGAGGATGTCTCTTTGGATTTCATCGAAGCCCTTCTGGTGGTATAACGAAAATCTGTAGTGATGGTCGTGGTCGATCAACTTTCAAAGTACGCTCATTTTTCAGCCTTGGGCCACCCCTATACGGCCAAGACCGTTGCTAAACTTTATGTTTGAGATGTGGCTAAACTACATGGGATGCCTCGTACTATTGTGTCGGATGGTGACCGGGTGTTTATCTTGTAGTTCTGGCAGGAATTTTTCACCCTCCAAGGCTCTCGGCTTCTTATGAGTTCGGCATATCACCCGCAAATGGATGGCCAAACGGAGGTTGTTAACCGCTGTCTAGAGCAGTATCTCCGCTGTTTTACGGGTGAAAATCCTCGCCGTTGACTTCAGTTCCTTCTGTGGGCGGAATGGTCTTACAATACCGCCTACCATACTTCTACTGGGCTCTCTCCTTTTTAGGTTGTTTATGGCCGGCCTTCCCCCACATTACTTCATTATGTGCCTCAGAGAGCTTCAGTCAGTGAGGTTGATTATGTATTGCAGACTCGTGATGATATTTTACGACAGCTGAAGCAGAATTTATCCTTAGCCCAAAACCGCATGAAGCAGATTTATGACAAACACCATAGTGATCGCAAATTTCAAATTGGTGATTGGGTCTATGTAGTTTTCTTCCTACGCGCCAATCCTCCTTGTATCAGTCGGCCAGCGTGAAATTAGCCCATCGGTTTCATGGCCCGTAACAGATTACTGAGCGCATTGGCCCAGTTGCCTACCATCTACTTTTACCGGCCGATTCTCCAGTTCACCCCGTGTTTCATGTCTCACGGCTACGACCTGTTGTTGGTGATCCAGCTCATTTGGTCCCTACTCCACCTCCTCCGACCATTTCTTCCGACTTGCCGCTGGTTCCCACCTCCATGGTGGATTCTCGCAGAGTCCGTTGCTCTGGGCACATTATCACCGAAGTTCTTATTGCATGGCAGGGCCGACCGCTAGAGATATCCTAATACAAACAATTAGATAGTTCATACAAACATAGTCTAGAAGACATGTTCGTATGAGGCATTTTGTTCCGGCCCGCCAATCCTCCTTTTATCAGCCCGCCAGCATGAAATTAGCCCATCAATTTCATGGGCCCTATCCGGTCCTGGAGTGTATTGGATCAGTAGCCTACCGCCTGCAGCTTCCATCCGATTCTACAGTTCATCTAGTTTTTCACGTCTCTCGGCTTCGTCGTGTAGTGGGTGATCCCTCTCGTCTAGTATCTACCCCTCCTCCTCCGTCAGTACCAATCGATTTGCCATTGGTACAAGCTTCGCTTGTCGATTCTCGTGGGGTACGTCGTTCAGGTCGCATTGTCACTGAGGTTCTTATTGCGTGGCAAGATCGTCCATTGGAAGATGCTTCTTGGCTTCTCGAGGATGAATTTTTGTCACAGTACCCAGGATGGACGCCTTGAGGACAAAGCTATCAGCGGAGCATAGTGGAATGCTACGTTCCAACTACTTGGTCGTATTTTGCTTTGATTAGGCCTATTGTATTGCTGGCCGTTGGCCCAGCCTAGGGGAATAGCCCAACTTCTTTTGTATTATGCAGTAAGGCCACATGCCAAATTAGAGGGGATAGCCCATGGAATAGCCCAAGCCCATTTCGTGGGAATAGTATGTAAAGAGCTTAGGCTCTCTTTATTTGATTCATTCAGAAAGTATTGCCCTAATCATCTCTTTCCTCTGACATCTTTTGTCTCAGATTGCTAAGACATATCAATATAGAATCAGGTTCATATGATTAGTAACTAAGGATATATCATCATTTTAATGATATATTATCTAGTTCATGGAGGCAATTTAGTTAA
Source organism: Houttuynia cordata (assembly GCA_039654745.1). Lineage (NCBI taxonomy): Eukaryota > Viridiplantae > Streptophyta > Magnoliopsida > Piperales > Saururaceae > Houttuynia > Houttuynia cordata. Next base: position 15,312,390 of record CM077512.1, on the reverse strand, counting down.
CTTATGAACTTAGTTAACTATGTTATGAACAATTCATAAACTAATTTGGCAACTAGTTACATAGTTCATCTTGTCATTATATGAACCCTAAATGCCTCCACTAACTATGTTCAACGATGGAGCCTCATTTACCTCCATAACTTATGCACATATTTAGTTAACTATGTTCCTAACTAGATTCCTCCATTTAATTCATCCTCGATCCTGGTTCATAGTCTCATGTTTGTATTTAGATGTTCCTCCATAACTTAAGGTTAAATTAATTTGGCAAGATCTAAGTTCATAGATCCTAACCCTAGTTTAGAGTTTATATCATAGGATATCCTACCTTAAATATCCTAGGATTCATATGATAGATACTATCAAACATTATACCCTAGAGACTATGTAACTAGTTGTCCATAGAACCCTAATGCTAGTATAACTTACTTTATACAAGCTAATATAAACAATTAGCTCATCGTTGTATTAGTGAAAACCTATATTCTGCCTCATGTTGATATAGGTTTTAGCTCTAACTTATAGGCTAATTGTTTGTATTAGCTTGTATACAAACAATTTACACAAGGGCCGTAGAATATGTTCTACAAACTAGTTAGTTCATAGTACCTTAAGTATATTATCCCATCAAAAACTCTAATCTTGTTCCATCTAGCTAATTGTTTGTAAACCTATGTATAGATATGCAGATAAATATACGACTATGGTCTTCATAGTAAACCTAGGTAGTTATCATAGTTCATAGTCTACATAGTTGTTCCGTCTATAGTAACATTATAGTCCTATAATATAATGTTATAGGTTAAGATCATATATGTCATATAGACTACCCTAAATATTTTAGGAGAAACTAATAATGAGATGGTTTCTTTCCATACGTAATTATTGATACTAACTATCACCCATCATTGATATAGTTAACTAAGTTATATGTTCCTCCATCTAGATGGACTCCATCATTATTGTAGTAACATGAACTCAGAATATAATGATCAGAGTTTATGTTACTAGTTGATATAGTATCTAGTTATGGATAGTTATGCCACTAAGTTCCTTGATTATATATCCTTAGTTACTATATATTCTTCGAGAAGTAACCAAATCATTTAGTTAAAAGCTTAGTTAACTATGTTAGGAACATAGTTATCTCATGTTTGTTTTGGTTAATTGGTATAGTTCATGGACTATCTTGTTTTGGTTCCTAACATAGTTAGGAAGATAACCGGAAAATGTTCAGGTAGTTATGTAGATGAACCAGCATCAAGTCATCTATGATGCATTCAAGATGAATACCATATTTAGATGAACCAGGATCGAGGATGAATTAAATAAAGGTATACTAGTTAGGAACATAGTTAACCTATACTAAGCTAGGAACATTAGTTTAACCCTAATGTGTGTATGTTCATATGAGGCATATCTAAGTTAGGGTTAAACTAACTATGTTCCTAACTAGTTGCCAAATTAATTAGTCCATCTACCTAATTGGGGACTATGTAGATGAACATGATGATAGTATCTATCATAACATAGACTATGTTCTATGGAAGGGCAAGATGTTCCATCTAACTAATCGTTTGTATTAGCTAAATAGTTCATATGAGGCATAGTCCATAGAACAAGATTAGAGTTTATGTCATATCGGAATACTATGAACTTAGATAGATTCTAACATACTACATCCTAGATACGTATAATAATTCTTCTTCTTGTCCTATATTAGTCTTAGAAATATAATGTTAGGGTTAATCCTAGATTGGCAACTAATAGGATTAGCCCTATCTATAGTTAGGGTAACCCTAGAAGAATAGGACTAATGTAGGACTATTCTTCTGTTTAAGTAGATGCTTGAAGAAAAGGACTAATATCCCGTCTATAGATAGATACATAGGACTACGTAACCCTAGTCTTATATTCCGTCTATAGTTAGGGCATTAACTAACTAGATAATGGATCTTTCTATAGTTAGTTAATGCCCTAACTACACACAACTAAGATTGCCAATCTAACTAACTTATAATCGTATATGATTATGCATTGTATCATGTTCAAATACATATTCTCTAGGACATAAGTTAATCTATAGGTTAATATATAAACTAACCTATGAAACAATGCATTGTACAATGTCTAACCCTATAGTTGCCAATCTGGAATATACAAGCTATAGTTGCCATAATAACTTAGATTATTATAGATTAATCCACCCTTGTGCCAACTTAGATAACCCTATAGTTGCCAATCTAGACATATATTATTATAGATGTTTACAAGATGTAGCCATCCTAACTTAGATTATTAAATATGAACCCTCCATTACATTCTAACTTAGTTTAGATATCCAACTTAGATTATTAGGATATGTTAGGATTAGGGTTAATCCTAACATATGGGATTAACTGCTAGATGATTCCCATAGGGATATACGTATCCTAACCTAAATATAATTCTGCTGGACGGAAGAATTATATACGGAAGAATTGGGAATAATCAACAATAGTTGTGTTGTATGGATCAACATTATACATAATGTTAATTGGCAACTAGTATTTGATTAGGGTTAGGGAATAAGTTAGGTTATTCCCAAAGGGATATTTGTAGGATTAACCCTACAAATTACGTATTTAATGCCCATTGTCTATGTATATAATTCTTCCATCTAACTACTTTTGTTTATTTCCATAATAAATCCTAGAGACTATGTATTTGATTCTTCTGTTTAAGTAGATACGTGAAGCTATCCCCAAACCATAACCTGAACCCTAGAAATGACGTATTTAATGCCATTGTCTATGTATTTAATTCTTCCTATCTAACTATAGGAATAAACAAAAGTAGTTAGATGGAAGAATTAAATACATAGACAATGGCATTAAATACGTCATTTCTAAAGACTAATTGAGTGAACTAACGAATGGAGGAATACACACAACTAGAAACTACAGTTGAGTGGAGGTATTTGATCCTAGAGTTTAGGGTATCGGGGTTTCAATTTGGCATTAATATAGAAGAATCGAAAACACACTAAACTCCTAAACTCTAACACTATAGTTGCCAATTAACTACTAGTGTGTATTCCTCCATATAAAACCACAACCCTAAAACCAAGTAATTACATATATAATTCTTCCGTCTAACTAATTGGTCTTATTTCATCCATACACACATTATATGGATGATAGCTATGGAAGGATCAAATATGTATGTTCTGTGAAGTTAATTAGATATGTAGTTTCTAGTTGGTATCCATATTTGATCCTTACATAGCTATCCCCATACCAACTATGGGGATGGAGAATATGCATAGCTATGGTTTTACAAAAGTTATGGAAAATATACATAGCTATGGTTTTACAATTAGTAACTATGTATTTGATCTTTCCTTCTAACTAGTTGATCTTTCCTTCATACTTCCATACCAACTACTAGTTGTGTGAATACATAGTCTCTAGGATTAGACTCTAGGGTTAGAGTTTATGGTTTTGGGTTTGTGTTCTGTGCAATAATTAAGATAACTACTTAAATGGAAGAATCCAATAGTTAATTTCTTGGGTTTAATAAGGGGAATAAACACAAGCAGTTATACGCTGAATTAAATATGTAGTTGATAAGGTTTTGGGTTGGTGTTTGGGATAGAGAATACTCACAACTAGCTAGTCGAAAGGATCAAATTTAATTAGTATGTTTAATTAGTATTGAGAATACACGCAACTAGTAATATGGAAGAATCGAAAAATTTAGCATTAGGTTTTGGTATAAAGAATATGGATACCAACTAGAAACTACATATAGGATTAGGGTTTACTAAGGGCAACTACATATATAATGTTTTGGTTTTGGGTTCTATTGCTAACCATAAAGCCTGCTTATCTAATTAATCCATCTAAACAGTTGTGAGCATTCCATACATAGTTGGTATGGATGGGATTCCCTGGTTGGCATCAAGAACTTATAGCAGGAACCATAATCCTAACCATATATAATTCTTCCATCTAACTATGTGTTTAATTCTTCATAACAATTAAACTTTTGTTGGTATAGCAGGAACCCTAATCCTAGAGACTATGTATTTGATTCTTCTGTTTAAGTAGATGCATGAAGGTCTAAAGCTACCCCCAAGCCGTAGAAACTACTACACACTACGAACTACTTATTTCAATTTTCCATCTAACTAGTGCGTATTCTGCATAGCATACCATAACTATAAACCCAAAACAATAGGAAAACTAATACCATAACTACCCATAACATATCTAATTCTTCCATACATAATTCTTTCGTCTAACTAATTGTCCCTGGTTGATCGTTACCATATTTGGATCAAATACCTCCATTCAACTAGATAGGAAAACTATGTCAACTCATCGTGCTGGATGAGTTTGCATATTTAACTATGTCTCCCATAGTTAGTTAGTTAGACAGAGGGAGTACCATATTAATAAATAAACTAAAATCAGTTCATGTTGGTTTTCTAATGAGGACAGATATTTTTGGACAAAGGGAGTACCATATACTCTTAATCGAAATGTATGCAGAAACTGTAGATTAATTGTATTGTAATGCTCATAAGGTACCATAATATATTTATATGGTTATAATGAGACTATGAATAAGTTATTCATATGTCATAGTCATATATTAGTTACTTAAATCATATATTAATTTAACTACAGAGGGAGACATAGACCTTAAGTTGTCTATGTATAACTAAGTTCATGAATGCCATTGTCCATATGACCCTAAATTTGTATTAGTTAGAGGTGAACTAACTACATATATAATAACTAAGTAGTTATAACTGGCTGTAACTCTAGATATATATGTCATATACTAGGATCCCTAGTATATAAACCTATGTACCCTATGCCATAGTAACTATATATACTATATTCAGGAGAGTTTAGGATATATAGTTAGGACTATATATGCTAACTATAGGATCCTTATCCTTGTAACTGAGCCCTATATAAGGATTATGAGCTTTATACCGTATTCTATTAACTATATAGTCCTAACTATAGTATACAAACTATGATAGTAGTTAACTCTATAGTAACTTAGATAGATACTATAGTAATCTATGGAGCCCATATATAGCCCCATATATAGTCCTAGCTATATGGAGCCCTATATAAGGATCAATAGTTAAAAGGACTTATAACTATGACTAAGGTATCCTTAGTTCTAGGGATGGTAACCCCATATAACTATCCTAGGTAGTTTAGTATAACTATCCTTAGTTCTATCCTAGTTAGTTAGTAACTATAACGATGGACATATAATTCACCATGTTACATAGTTTATGTATTATGGGTTATGATATAATATAACTATTGAACTCTATCATAGTTAATAGCTCACAGTATATTTAATAAACCCTAGGATATCTGTTAACCCTAGTTTAGGGTTATGACCTAGGTTCAAGAACATGTGAACCTAGGTTGATATATATAGTTAACTTAATCACAAGTAACCCTATTAGGGAGAGTTTATGGGTTCATATAGTATAGAAGACATGTTTATATGTTTATAATATTATATATTCTGTAATCTAACTTATAATGAGACTCCTATAACTATATTAGGAGTCTAGAAGACTGTTAGTTCGTATTCTTCTAATATATGACTACCAATACAGTATACATGTCTTCTAGACTTATAAATACTACTCCCTCCGTTCCAAAATACTATGTACATTTAGAAATATTCACTGTTCCAAAATACTGTGTACATTTTGCCAAATCACGTGACCTCCTCTTTCCAAAATTGGAGGAGAGTTAGAAGATTGACTTGAACTTGGTTCATGAACAAGCGTACGAATTGTATGGGATATTAAGGAGAAGAAATCATGTGACTTCCTTGTAGCCATCATGGTCCAATAAAAATGAGAATTTTCTTAAATGTTCATAGTATTTTGGAACGGAGGGAGTATATAAGTTATTAATACTAGTACTGTCTAATTATCCTCTATAGTTTAATATATCTAATGAGTACTAGATATAATAAATGAATATAATTAATAGGGTTTAGTTTATGCCCTAAACTCTTCTGAATTGATAGTAACTATCATATGAACAGTTAATATAGGAGTATAATAACTATTATCATATATTATGTCATGTATTTTATTATTAGATAGTTCATACAAACATAGTCTATCCTACTATAATGACTAGAAGACTATCACCCATATGAACATAGTCTATCCTTCTAATATTGTATCATAATCAAATACATATTCTAGAAGATATATATAATAATAGAGTATAGAAGACTAATATAGGTGTACAAGTTTATAAATAATTAGAAGACTACCTATTATTATATGTAATGTTAATAATTACATATATAATAGGCTAGAATAGACATCTAGTTCATACAAACATAGTCTAGAAGACATGTTCACACAAACTAAAATGAATATATGAATAACTAGTACTGTTATTCATAGTCTAATTGTTTGTAATTTCCGTAGACTCTATGAACATGTCTTCTAGACAATACTAATATGAATAACTTATATGGTAATTATAGTATAGTTTATGTTATTAGAAGTCATACTCCTATGACTTAAGAGTTTACTATATTCCTAGGACATAATCTGAAGGTTAATCTTAACTTATTAATCTGGTTAATAGAATACGGTATAAATATTCATAATTAGGTTAAACCTCTATAACTTAAGCTGTCTTAGGGTTAACTAAATAATGTAGTCAACTATGGTAGTTGACTACATTATATGACTATAATGTAGTTATAGGTATTAATTTAGTAATACCTATGTATCATGTTCATCTATTGACCCTAAACTTCACGGGTTATTTGGTCGATTATAACCTATTAGGGAGACTATGTAACCCAATATATTATAAGGTATAAGGCAACTATTTAACTATAGATAGATACATTATAATAGTTGTATTAGGGTTGTATTTAGGATTAAACCCTAACCACAAATGGCATATATGTATTCTAACTACATTATTAGTTCTATCTATAGTTAGTATGTATAATAGAGGTTATAATATCACATACATATAGGGTTTACAGCCTAACTAGGGTATGTTCCTAACTAGAGTTAATTATCTAGACTATATAGTATACTAGTTCTCACCCTATAATATGAGCCATTAGGAGTTCCTAACTATAAATTATATGGAAGTTAACTTCATTGTTTACATAACTATAACCCTAGTTATAATGTTTGTATAGGACCTACCCTAGAGACTACAAATTATATGTATAAGATATCTAATAACTTATTCATATGTTTGTATGAACCTCAACTTACATTAATAATAACTTAATGTAGGATATAGACGTAATAAGTTCTAGAACTTATTGTAGTAGTCTCTAGGGACATATATAATAATAGAGTATAGAAGACTAATATAGGAGTACATGTTCTACATTAAGTTATTATTAAATTAAGGTTTATAGAATCCTAGATAGATAGCTTAACCTAGAATGCTAGATCTAGGTTAACCCTAGGAATACAGGAGATAGGAGTAGGATTAACAGGAATATAGCTTATTACGTTTATATCCTACATTAAGTTATTATTAATGTAAGTTAAGGTTCATACAAACATATGAATAAGTTATTAGATATATTAAACATATAATTTTAGTCTCTAGGGTAGGTCCTATTCAAACATTATATGTAATGTTAATAATTACATCTAAGTTAGGTATTATATTCTTGATCATTAGAAGACTACCTTGGGGTAAGAAGGATCAAATACATATTAGGGACATATTGTGCATATTGAATTATAATGAGATTAAAATTAAATAATATATTAATTTTAATCTCATCATAATTATATATGTCTTCTACATATATCGTTACTAGTATGAACTACCTCCCATATATGTCATAAACCATATAAACTGGATTGAACTATGTATCTAATATAGAATATGGTATAAATACCAAATTAATAACCTCTAAGTTACTATAATACTGTAACTTATATTATTATAGGAGTATAATATTTGGCATAGGTTATAACAGATAGCCCGTATAATATTGGCTATATAGTTAGACATAACATAATATCTAAGTTATGTTATAAGCTAGGTTATAACCCTAGAGTCTAATCCTAGAGACTATGTATCTAAAACCATAGAAACTGCATATATAATCCTAGAGACTAGTTATGTATTAAAAAAACTAGTAGTCTATAGATGTTTCTTCCATATATAATTCTTCCGTCTTTGTCCCTAGTTCATCGTTGCCATATTTAGATCAAATACCTCCACTCAACTAGATAGGCAAACTATGTCTAACTACCTAGGTTTTACTATGGATAATTGTGTCATATGTCTTCTATACTCTATTATTATGGGAATATAGTGTTCCCTGTATAGTAGACTATTATATAAGCAGGATAGGACTATAATCTTATTATATACGGACTAGGGACTTATATAAGTTATATATAGGTTATGAATTATATATGAGTTAAACTAACTATGTTCCTAACATATGGATATCCCTATTTTAGGACTAAATAGTTACTAGTTTATATAACTAAGGTGACCCATCTATATTACATACGTATGTTCATATACCCTAATCAAATACAAGGAACAATACTTAGCAGGGTTAAGATTAGCAGGAACCCTAATCCTAACCCATAGTAAAACCTAGGTAGTTCGACATATTTCATGAACTATAGTTTGCATCAGGGTTAGCGACATAGGATTTACTATGGGTCCTAACAATTAAACATGTCTAATAGTCATCCTAAATACATAGTCTCCAGAATTCACTCCTCATCCTAAAAGGATGACATAATACGGATGCCCATTGTCCCTAATAGAAACTAGTGAGACATATTACTAGTTGTGTGTATTCTCAATAACAAACCCCAACCTTTAACCATAGAAACTCAATATTTCATTCTTCTGTCTAACTAGTTGTGTGTGGCTTCTTCCATATAATCTTAGGGTGCTGCGATCCCAACTAAGAATGCTCACAACTCGTTGGATGGAAGAATCAACTATGTAGTATATAGGGGTTCTTCCATCCCAATTGGGATGGAAGAACCCCTATTTACTACATATTTGATTCCCATAGTAAATCCTAGAGACTACTTATTACCATCCAACGAGTTATGGGTTAGGATGTGAACATGTCCACATAAGTTAAGATTAACTAATATAGACTATGAATAACAGTACTCTATATAAGTTATGTTATAGTCTAACTTAGGACATCATGTTCATATAGTATGGAAGACATGTATTATAGTACTCCTTACTAAAATGGTATCCTAATAAGTGGATATCCTAATACAAACAATTAGATAGTTCATACAAACATAGTCCCATAACTAGTATTTATAATAATAGTTCTACATTATTTGTTTGACATAGGATTAACCTCTATTGTACGTACTAACTATAGATAGAACTAATAATGTAGTTATGATTATGACTATATAGTCCTTAGTTATATGTTATATCATAGGTTCATATAACTATGTAGTACCATCTATTATATGTATAACTAAAGACTACTATATGGTTTATAGCATAAGGATTATAGACCATACATAGTAAACCTATGACTGGTTCATCTAGACAGTTCATCTAGATATGTCATATATAGGCTCATATACATATATGCCATATAGTCTAACTAGTTATAACTGGCTCATCTAGATAGTTCATCTATATTGTATTTCGGTATTACCTTAGATATCTTAGGGTTACTTGTGCATAGTCTACATAGTTATGTAGATGAACCAGCATCATGTGATCAATGAACTATAAAATTATATAAACCTATGACTGGTTCATCTAGATAGTTCATCTAGATATGGCATTCATCTATGAATGCATCGTAGATGACATGATGCTGGTTCATCTACATAACTACCAAAACATTATCAGGTTATGTTCCTAACTATGTTAGGAACCAAAACAAGATAGTCCATGAACTATACCCTAATAACCAAAACAAACATGAGATATAGAATCAGGGAACATAGTGGCATAACTATCTATAACTAGATACTATATCAACTAGTAATATAAACTCTGAACATTATATTTTGACTCCTTAAACAAGGGCAACTCCCCCTTCAGATGAACACTTCTGGAGCAACTTACAGACCCGCGTTGATGCTATTATTGAAAAACGAAAGCGCAAAAGCCCACATACTTCCGTAAGAACCTGAGTGGTTTTTTTTTTGGCTGATTGTTTACGAAATTAAATGTTCGAAGATATGATCAGTAGGTATAAATGGGTTTTAAATTTTCCAGGTGCTGAAGGATGCAGAACGGGAAGATCGATTCAGAGAAGAGACTATGCTTTTGCTCAAAGGATTCGATTCGGTGGCCTCTTCTCTGTCTCAGCTCACAAACAATATCGATGCTGCTCTGCAGGTTATCTCTATTTCATGTATGTTTATGGGTATTTCAATTTTCATGCCGGTATGGATTTGGTTATCTGGTCCCTCTGCACTAATTCGTGTGGCTGACATTCCTTTCAACATACTAATAGCCTTGCTGCTAAATTATTTATGCCGCATTTGCACCTTTTCCGCTTGGATGGCGTCTCTCTACTAAAGAATATCTCGACTTGTGTTATCTTCTGACAAGCAAGCCTACAGTTAACTAATAATTGAAGTATAAGATCAACCTTGGATCTTGGAAATGTTTACCTTTCAGAAGTTGCTGCTGCGTCACTACCTTTCCAGCCTTAATTTTAAAAACTTTGAATGATCAACCTGCAAAGTGAATATCATTCTTTTGACTAACCTAAAACATTTTCCTTTCTGCCGCTGGTAATTCTGTAGTATAGATCGAACTTATTAATGTCATGCCCTACTGCACATAATTTGAATTTCTGAAGAATGCGACCTGATTTTATCTGTTTCTTATTTCCTCAATTGTGTCTCCTGTTTTTGTTTGTTAACAGGGAGCAAGCAAACTCGGTAAGCCATCACTAACAGAAGTGTTTAGAGCTGATTGTGGTAATAAACTTGAAGCAGAAGAAGAAAGCCAACCAAAACTCAAAAGGCAATGTGGGGACTCTGCTGCACCACCTGACCATCTAGAGAAAGAAAGCGATAACAGCTCTGTGTGTGTTGCTAAAAATGAAAAGCTACAGAAAGCTCATAATGTTCGGACAATTCCGCCTTGTCTTCCTTCTTTGACAATTATACACTTTCTTACATGAAACAATTATAAAAACATAACAAAGAAGTCATGCTTCTCTTCTATTGAAATGCAGCTTGCAGTTTCTATGGCTACGAAAGCAGCTTCTCTTGCAAAAGAACTGAAGTCGATCAAGATGGATTTATGTTTTATGCAAGAGAGATGCCTTCTTCTTGAAGAGGAAAATATGAGACTCCGAGAGGGATTCGCCAAGGGCTTAAGACCAGAGGAAGATGGTACTGATTTCTTTCCTTTCTATATATATCTTCTCTTTTACGATCATTGGCTTTTGTCGGCATTTCTTAATTATAAGATGTTTGTGCTGCACAGGTGAGGCTGCAACTGGAGGCACTCCTCGCAGAAAAATCTCGCTTAGCAAATGAGAACGCAAACTTAACTAGGGAAAACCAGTGCCTTCATCAGCTAGTGGAGTACCATCAGATGACTTCACAACATCTATCTGATTCCTATCAGCAGATTGAAGGAATAAGTCTGGATTTTTCTTCTCCTTGTAGCAAAGAAGAAGAACCTGAGACTCCTCGTTTTGACATTTTAGAGTTCCCCAAGCTTGATGACCCCAACCAGGATCAACAATAATAAGTATTTCATAAAAATTTGAAACCGAGATGTGTCTTTGCTCAGTTACTAATTATTTGATTCATTCGTTTTTATTCCGCCCATGAAGATGGTGGAATTTCACATTCGTATTGTTATTTATTATAATTCTTATTTTTCTTGGGTAGAAACCGATTGTATTGCTATGGTTTAGATGAATGAAGATTTTATTTTCTGGGCAGAGCTTGCTTTTCACAAGCAGTATGTGACTGCAGTCTGTCCATGTATATCTATCATTCATATCGTTAACATTTTAGAGTTCCCCAAGCTTGATGACCCCAACCAGGATCAACAACAAGTATTTCATAAAAATTTGAAACCGAGATGTGTCTTTGCTCAGTTACTAATTATTGTTATGGTTTAGATGAATGAAGATTTTATTTTCTGGGCAGAGCTTGCTTTTCACAAGCAGTATGTGACTGCAGTCTGTCCATATATATCTATCATTCATATCGTTAACGTTGTCATTATGCGATCTGATCACCACATTAAATCACTTTACTGGTTCTCAGATTTTACCTGATTAACTCAATCTCAATTCCGAACTCCCCCCATCCAATGAAACCTGTCTGCATTTGAAAATAAGTTAAATTTATTAAACTCTTAAGGTCCATACAAAAAAGCAACCCCCCCCCCCCCCCCCTCCTCCTCTTCCGTGTTTGTGGTCCTAAGAGAGCAAAGTCAGTTGTGTCAGACCCATGTTTATTCAAATGCAGAGAGACTTCATCGGACAGAGTGAGTGGTGGTTAATAAATTAGAGGGAGTGAGTGGCGGTTAATACTCCCTCCATTCAAAGGGAGGATTTGAAAAACCTGATTAATTAAGGACTAAGATTGAGTGTATGAAATTTAGTTTTTAAAAATGTAGAACTTAGTTGATGGACAAGAAGTGTGAAAATGTGATCAATTGTATTATTTATGATCCATTATCTATAAAGAATGGAATATTGATAATAATGTGGTACATGTAATAAATGCAATGTGGGTAAAATGGAAAGCAGCCTCGAGACTTTTGTGATATGCATATTCTAAAAAGGCTTAAGAGCAAGTTCTATAGGTCAACTATTAGGCCTACAATACTCTACGGGACAGAGTGTTGGGCACCAAAGAAAATCATATAGACAAGTTGAATGTAACTAAAATGAGAATGTTAAGATGGATAAGTGGGATAACTATGAAAGATGGGATTAAAAATGAATATATTTGTGAGAGTTTATGGGTAACTTCTTTAGGGAGAAGTTGATGAAATGTAGGTTGCGTTGGTATGGGTATATGCAAAGAGATCAATGGATGGCCCTATAAGAAGATTAGAAGGGATGCATGTAAATGAATTTAAAAGAGGGAGAGGTAGACATAAGAGAAATTGGATGAATTTAATAAAAAGGATATGATTTTATTATCTCTTACAAAAGAGTTGGCACAAAAAAGGCTGAATGGAGGTGTAAGATTCATGTCCCCCAAATAGTTGAGAAAATGCACTACTTAATTATAATTATGATTAGTGTTAATAATACTAACAATATTTAGCTTTCAAGCAAATGAAATAAACTTCTCTAAAAAAAAGTGAAATAAATTAGATTGATCTGATTCCTTCATCAATCAAGGTATAAAAATTAGAAACCATGTAACTGTAGTTTTGGTGGGACCCTCAAAAAATTCCCATCAATGTTCACAATAAATGATTGGTCTTCAATAAATCAGAGCCAATCAACATGTTGGGTGGACACACTAGCTTTTTTCTCCCTCGGCTTTTGGTACCTATTGTTCTCAAATCTTGCTTTCACAATGAGCGAATCCAGCGTGGCTTGTTCAGCGGTACTCAGCGACCAGTTCAAAACACTACAAAACAGAATTAAAAGTAAAACTCCAAAGCTCGATCATCCAAAATAACAAAATTTCCTATTTATACACACTTGCCTTTTTCAAGCAGTTCCTCCAGAATTATTCTCTGTGAAGGAGTAACATAGTGAATGCAATTTTTTGGGCACTGACCAACAGCAAGTTGCACTTGGAAATCATCATTGTGCATTGTAAAGGAAGCGTTGGTGAATTAAAAGACAAAACAATTCCAAAAGTGAGTGCCAACAAGGAGAAAAAGAAGTATGAGCCCGAAGTACATCAACAGATAAAATTACAGGGCAATGGATGTTGAACATGCATGTTCACAATGAATTGTATGCTTCATGAATAATATAGGAGTACTAAAAACTGCATACTGGATTCTTGGGTGCATTGAGATAGGTTTTAGTAAAAATTTAAATTGAACCAAAGTAATTATCTGTGAAATTATTTTCATCTTAACCTCATCTTTATGACCAAGTCTTTTTTTTGATATACATGGAAGACCCCAATCCCCTCCCCATCCCTCCAAAAGAAAAGCAATACATTGAATTAACAACACATGCTGGAAACATAAGAGCCCACTAGAAGTTACAGAAGTATTTGACATTGAGATGTTGCACGTGCAGTGCCATACCATGTATTGTACGAAAAGGTAAAAGGATCTCTTTCTACACATGAATAAGGACATCCTGAATGTTGAAGTTATAAGAACTATTAAAAAATGGATATTAATACAAGTTTGATAGAACAAAAAAAAGTCGCCACTTTGTGTTGAGCAATCAGCACAAGTGGTCGCTTACTATTCAAACAGGTTTCATGTTCAATCAAAAAAGGTTTCTGAATGTCAGTACATATACCTCATAACTTCATCTAATCCGGAAACTATAATGTATACTGAAAGCTAGCACATTCAGAGAAACGTTTTGGCCATAGGTACCTTTACCAATACAATAAGCTTCATTTACAAACAAATGATATGCTTCACATTCAGGTTTTTCAAAGGTGTCCAAACTTTCCCTATAATGCATACGCAAACAGAGATATGAGTGGATAGTCATAAACATAAAAGGCACGCGATTATGAACCAACAACAACAACAAACAATGAGCAGCACATAGCACATTATGAAGCCAAACAAAGTAAAGAACATATCAGAGATCTCTATGAATATCAATCATATTTCAGATCTATATGTTCTCAAACCAAGAAGTTTGGTAACCATATTCAGGTTCCAAGGTTGAAGGAATTCTCAGCCAATGGAGTTACTAACAGTAATTAAAATAATTAGCATGTCCTCGGAAAAGTTGATACCAATTGACGCATGAAACACATAAGAAAAAAAAACCTGACACCTCTATTTGGACTCCAGGCCAATAAAAAATTATAGCATAACTATGTCATTCCTATACATCAGAAACTAGCTAATAGCGATAAGGGAAAGTATTTTTAGACCCTAGTTTGTTCTGAGCCCACCTTGGCACCCCACTTGACGAAGAGAAAAAAAGATGGAGGGTGTGTTATCGTGGGTGGGGTGATCAAACAATAGGTGGGAAAATCCATATCCTAGCAATAATTAGAAAAGGTGCAAGCCAGATAATATTATGTTTGCATTGCGACGGACAATGTACTATGAGGAAAGTCATTGTGTTAATTCCACCAAACCATTATCCGAAGGACAAAGGAGAAGTCTACCTTTCAGTAGTGTCAGTCTTATGAATCTGCACTAATTTCTGCAACAACATAGCAGCACCTAAAATCATTGATCAGTCATTGGAGTGAAATGTGGAAAACAAAGAAATGAACATTTTATCATTTTTAATAATCAATGTAGTATTGTAGTAAAAAATTATTACTAAGAGGAAGAGGATTTATGGTCTGCCAGCCAACAAATTAGATATTGTTGATTCTGCCTCTTCTCAATTCTCAACCATCCTCTCCTTTATCTATAATCATCTTCAGCTTACTGATCCAAATTTCCGCAGAAAAAGTCTTACTTCTTTTTCGTTTCACAGGGATTCCAAAGTTCCATCTCACCAGAACCCTTTTACACCCTCCGTCATATTAATACTCCTATTTTGTTTTGTTAAAATGAATTAATTTTATTTTAATATGAAAAAATAAATAGGACTATTAATAAGGAGGTGGAGGAACTATAACGATACATGACTAATATTCTTTAAGGAATAATTTTAATCCGAGAGATTCCATGGGATTTCACAACTTAAGTCAACAACCAATTGTCGAAGTCTAAATGCTTCATCTTTTCTATCTGCCTACCCATATGTCCGTCGTGCAAATGACTTGAATTAGATAATTAACAAGAACATAAACTTGAGGAATACCTCATAGGCCTGTATCACTTGACGAATCTTTGCAACGGAATTTTGACCATCTTTGCATACGTCAGGATGGAATTCCTTGACCTGAAAAGATATCAGCGTATGGCTTACAGTAGCTCAAAAGAATTACTCCCTCCGTTCTAAAATACTATGTACATTTGAGAAAATTCTCATTTTTATTGGACCATGAAGCCCACAAGGAAATCACATGACTTCTTCTCCTTGATATCCCGTCCAAGACTCCAAATCGTATGCGCGTTCATGAGCCAAGTTCAAGTCTATCCTTCCAAGTCTCCTCCAATTTTGGTAAGAGAAAGTATAGATGTCACGTGATTTGGCAAAATGTATGCATTATTTTGGAACAGTGAATATTTCCAAATGTACATAGTATTGTGGAACGGAAGGAGTATAATTATATACATAGAATATTTTTCACTGTGCCACCGCTTGATTTCAAGGTCATCAGTTGTTTCTCATCTTCAACCTTAACACCCATTTTATACCTCCAAATAGCCTCAGACATCTATACAAGGCCAAGTACCTCGCATAAATGTCTCGAGGATGTTATTAAGACTCTTCCTTAGTCCTTCCAAACAAAACGACACATAGAACTTCTAAACGAAGTGCATAAGTTTCATAAATGCTCGAACTTCCAAACACAAAGATTGCGAAGGCAAAATCACAAGGGAGACCATCTATCATACTCCATCATAAACAACCCAGTTCTCAATACTCAAGCAATGATTCTTCACACATGAAGCGCCATATTGGCCTACGTTTGAGCAGAAAACAAGGGATGCCAGTGACCAGTTAAAGAGGGGGAAAAAAGGGAACATATACCTTAGCGCGAAATGCGATCTTGAGGTCGGCGAGGGAACAGGAAGGGTCGAGGTCCAGCACATCATAAGGCGAGGATGAGCTTCCAAAATCTTGAGCACTTGATCCTCTGCACCTAACGACAAACGTCCTCCTGGAAGCCTTCTTCCCCTGCTTGTACTCTAGCCTTCAACCTCTCTAGAGAGCCAATGTTGCAACCACTTCTCCACATGGGCTACTTCAACCTCTCCCCATTCCTGGTCAAATTTGGCAAGATATTTCAATGGACTTTGTCGAAGCATTGTCAGTTGTTCAAGGGAAATCGGTCATTCTAGTTGTTGTGGACCGATTATAGAAGTATGCCCACTTTTGTGCGTTGAGCCATCCCTTCAGCACTAGGACGGTTGCTGAAATCTTTGTGAAGGACATTGCTAAGTTGCATTGCATGCCCAAGACTATTGTCTATGATCGGGATAAGGTTTTCATCCCCAAATTTGGCGCGAGTTCTTTGCTCTCCAAGGCACAAAACTCCACATGAGCACGGCCTATCATCCTCAGACAGATGGCCAAACGGAAGTAGTGAACAGATGCTTAGAGCAATATTTGAGATGCTTCATGGGGAATCAGCATTGCAAATGGTTACAGCTCCTTCTGTGGGCCGAATGGTCATATAATACGGCCAACCATACGCCATTTGAAGAGGTCTATGCGACGCCTTCGTCTTCTGTACTTTCATATGTGCCTCAGCGGTCTTTGATTGCGGAGGTTGATTACATGCTTCAAACGAGAGATGAGGTCCTCTGGTAGCTGAAGGCCAATTTAGCATCGGCAGAGAATTGTATGAAGCAGATCTATGACAAACAACGTACCGACAAGGAATTCCAGGTCGGTGATTTGGTCTATGTGTCCGTCCTGCCTCAGCGCCAAACTTCCCTCTTTCGGTCTGATCAAGCCAAACTTGTGCCCCGTTATCATGGACCATACTCTGTGATTGACCGGGTCGGGTCAGTGGCTTATCGTCTAGCCTTACCTCCGGAGTCCCTCATGCACCCCGTGTTCCACATCTCCCGTCTTGGACGCTTTGTGGGTGACCCTGTGTCGGTGACTATTGGTGCGCTTCTACCCTTTATGACTTCGGTGGATACTGACGCACCTGTCCCTGCATCTTTTATTAACAAACGTCGGGTACGGAGATCTAGTCTCATTGTTACGGAGGTACTGATTGTGTGGAGTGGTAAATCTCTAGAGGATGCTACTTGGGAGTTGGGGGATGATATTTTGGCTCGTTTTCTGGATTAGTCGCCTTGAGGTTAAGGCGAAAGCGGAGCATGGTGGATTGTTGTGAACGTCAGGCCCAGGACATCATCACACATGGTCATCACGACTGGGTTAATTGCTGGGCTGTCTCTGATTAGGACTAGTTGATTAGTTTACTTTCCAATTGAATAAAGTCATAATATTGTAATCAGGCCCGTTTGGGCAACTGAGGTGTATTAGGGAGTAATTAGGGCAATCAGGGCCCATTAGGCAATAATAGGTGGCACGTGCCCTAGAGAGTCGCGCTACTCTCTTCCTTTATAAGGAGGTCGCCTCCTCATTTGAGGTTATGCAATAAAGAACTACTTTTGCCTTTACTCTTTTCTTCTTCTTTTCCTTTTGCCGTCAAACGATACCTTGTGACCCTGCCGATCACAACAATATATTGTATATATATAGCTTATTATATATGGCAAATATATATATATATATATATATGATTATATATGTTAACTATATAACCAGAATCTAGTAACTAGTGATCCTAATCAGGCCAAAGAAAACTCTCTGACTCACCCGCTTGTACGTATGAAATGTTCACTCATGGCCCGCCATCAGTGTATCAAGGAAATGTGATAGGATGCATCGACACAAGTCTGCAGTGTCCGGTACCCATAACTTCCCCTTCCATAATAAAATGTCCCCCATAAGTAAGGAAGGTTCATCCGATGGTTGCCCCTGAACGCGCTCGATCAAGCGCTGAGTATACGAGTCATCCACATACGCCTGACGAAGGTCTGGAAGGAAAGGGAAATTCGACACAGACAATGCCAAGCATACGCCCTCCGTGGACCGCCGTGAACTAGTTCATATGTAACTTATATTCTATGGACTACTAACTATGAGAATAACATAGTTAAACTATACAAACTATGTTATACATATCTACCTAGGTTTACTATGACATATATAGTAAACGTGTCTAGAATATACTATATGTCCTATATATATCATAGTAATATAGGATATTATATATCATAGTACATAATATAGGATATTATATATCATAGTACATAATATAGGATATTATATATCATAGTATATAATATAGGACATAGATGACATGATGCTGGTTCATCTACATAACCATGTAGACTATGCATAAGTAACCCTAGGATATCTATGGTAACACATAAGTATAATATAGATGAGTCTAGTTAGATAGTAGGGTTACAACCAGTTATAACTAGTTATCATATATGACTATATGGTATATATGTATATGAGCCTATATATGCCATATCTAGATGAACCAGTCATAGGTTTACTATGTATGATCTATAGTCATTACTATAAACCTTATAGTAGTCCTTAGTTATACATATAATAGACGGTACAACAAAGTTATATGAACCTATGAGATAACATATAACTAAGGACTATATAGTCATAATCATAACTACATTATTAGTTCTATCTATAGTTAGTACGTATAATAGAGGTTAATCCTAGTCAAACTAATAATGTAGAACTATTATTATAAATACTAGTTATGAGACTATGTTTGTATGAACTATCTAATTATTTGTATTAGGATATCCTACTTATTGGGATACCAGATTAATAAGGAGCTGTAATACATATCTTCCATAGTAGATGAACAAGATGACCCTAAGTTAGACATAATACATATCTTATATAGAGTACTATTATTCATAGTCTATATTAGTTAATCTTAACTTATGTGAACATGTTCACATCCTAACCCACAACTCGTTAGATGGTAATAAGTAGTCTCTAGGATTTACTATGGGAATCAAATATATAGTATCTAGGGGTTCTTCCATCCCAAGCCATTCTTAGTTGGGATGGAAGAACCCCTAGATACTACATATTTGATTCTTCCATCCAACGAGTTGTGAGCATTCTTAGTTGGGATGGAAGCACCCTAAGATTATATGGAAGAAGCCACACAACTAGTTAGACAGAAGAATGAAATACGAAGTTTCTATGGTTAAAAGTTGGGGTTTGTTATTGATAATACACACAACTAGTAATATGTCTAACTAGTTTATATTACGGACAATGGCATCCATATTATGTCATCCTTTTAGGATGAGGAATGAATTCTAGAGACTATGTATTTAGGATGACCATTAGACATGTCTAATTGTTAGGACCCATAGTAAATCCTATGTCGCTAACCCTAATACAAACTACTAGGCCATATCTAATTAGGATTAGTTTACTTTCGAATTGAATAAAGTCATAATATTGTAATCAAGCCCGTTTGGGCAACTGAGATGTATTAGGGAGTAATTAGGGGCAATCAGGGCCCATTAGGCAATAACAGGTGGCGCATAACCTAGGGAGCCGCGCCACTCTCTTCCTTTATAAGGAGGTCATCCTCCTCATTTGAGATCATGCAATAAGAATTGAATCTTCTTTTTACTCTTTCTTTCTCATCTCTTTCCCCTTTTCCGGCCATGATACCTGGCCTTGTTCGTGTCCCATGCTGGGACACAACAATATGGAAACCCATACCAACTAGTAGTTGGGTTTAGGGTTTGTTACCCCTAGCTTTCTAAGTTAAGTTATAATACCTAACTTAGACGTAATTATTAACATTACGTATAATGTTTGTATAGGACCTACCCTAGAGACTACAAATTATATGTATAAGATATCTAATAACTTATTCATATATTTGTATGAACTTTAACTTACATTAACAATAACTTAATGTAAGATATAGATGTAATAAGCTCTAGAACTTATTGTAGTAGTCTCTAGGGAGATATATAATAATAGAGTATAGAAGACTAATATAGGAGTACATGTTCTACATTAAGTTATTATTGACTTAAGGTTTATAGAATCCTAGATGGATAGCTTAACCTAGAAAGCTAGATGTAGGTTAACCCTAGGAATACAGGAGATAGGACTAGGATTAACAGGAATATAGATGTATGTATACATAGGACTAATATTACATAGTCCTATATTGCGCCTCTATTTATACACATACTACTAGTATAAGGAGTACTATACTAGTAGTATACCTTAGTATATTCCATTGTGGTAGATAGGTTTAACTAGTATACTATATATATAGGTTTAACTCTAATAACATAGTTAATACTAAGACTAACTAGTTCATCGACTCATAAGTACTAGTTAGTCTTAGTACTAACTATGTTATTAGAGTTAAACCTTTATATAGTTAGGGTTATGATACTAATACACATAGAGGAATAACTAGGAATAACACTAGTCTGGAACTAAATACCCTATAGGCTAGGAACCATAGACTAGTTAGGAACTATAGTCTTCTATAACTATGATTAGACTATGTTCCTAGGATGGTTATAACTACCTAGGATGGTCATAACTATAGGTAGTTAGACTTATATTCTAAACAAGGGCAAGATGATCAACCTTCCCTTGTTTATATAATTATACTATAGGGATATCCTTCTTATACCTGTAACTATATAATAACTTAGATAGGCTTATCATTATAATAATATATAGGGGTTACTAGACTAGTAACCCACCATATATAATGTTGTTCCTAATTATAAATTACTATCTACCTATATACCATAGTATAAACCCTGTCCACCATATAGGGCTAGAGCATATATAAGGTTTATACTAGCATTGGACCTATGCTAGTATAAACCTTAGGAATCCTATGTCGCTAACCCTAATACAAACTATAGTTTATGAACTATGTATAACTACCTAGGTTTTACTATGAGTTAGGATTAGAGTTCCTGCTAACCTTAACCCTGCTAAGTATTGTCCCTTGTATTTGATTAGGGTTAGGGTTAATCCTAACTCATAGGACATACCCTGCTAAGTATTACTAGTCGTTTAATATAGGGTTAATCAACCCTAGAGACTACTAATTTAAACATATATAATAATATAATATTTGTATGAACATTACTATATATGTTAATTGTATGAACATGTCTTTTAGACTATGTTTGTATAGTCTAATTTTTATTTCATGTTTATTCCTCCAAATTAGATTCTAAACTCTATCTAACTATAATAGACTTTACATATACTGTGAACTATTAACTATAATAGAGTTCAATAGTTATATTATATCATAACCCATAATATGGTACTCCCTCTGTACCCTAAAATAGTACAAATTATATATAAGTTATTATAGGTTCTATGAACATGTCTTCTAGACTATGTTTAATTATGTCTTCCATAGTAAAATCAAATTATATATTATAGGACTTAACTATTATATAATTCCATATAACTTATAGATAACTAGGGAGTTAACTATCACCCATCGTTGATATAGTTAACTAAGTTATATGTTCCTCAATCTAGATGGACTCCATCGTTATTGTAATAACATAGACTCAGAATATATTATTCAGAGTTTATATTACTAACTGATATAGTATCTAGTTATGGATAGTTATGCCACTATGTTCCTTGATTCTATATCCTTAGTTACTATATATTCTTTGAGAAGTAACAAAATCTTTTAGTTAAGAACTTAGTTAACTATATTAGGAACATAGTTATCTCATGTTTGTTTTGGTTGTTAGGATATAGTTCATAGACTATCTTGGTTTGGTTTATAACATAGTTAGGAACATAACGTGATAATGTTCAGGTAGCCATGTAGATGAACCAGCATCATGTCATCTATGATGCATTCAAGATGAATGCCTTATCTGTACTCCTCCATACGAAACCACAATCCTAAAACCAAGTAATTACATATATAATTCTTCCGTTCATCTAATTGCTCTTAATTTATCCATACCAGACTGTAAACCTAAATGCTAGAACTATGTATTACATTCTTTCTTCTAACTAGTTGTGTTTAGTCTCCATAACAAACTCTAACCCTAAACCCCTAAATACTACAAATTTAATTGTTCCAACTAGCTAATTATTAATTATTTATCTTCTTCATAACAAACCCAAAATCCAAAACCATAGAAACTACATATATAATGTTTCTGCCTCCCTGGTTGTGTTTATTCTCCATACTAAATCCTAATCCTAAACCCCTAGATACTACATATTTGATTCTTCCATCAAACGACTTGTGTGTATTATCCTCACCAAACATATAACCTAAACCCTAAAAACTATGTTTTCGATTCTTCCATATTACTAGTTGTGTGTATTCTCAATAACATTATATATGCAGTTTCTATGGCATGAAACTATATATATCCCTAACCCTCTATAGGAGCCGCGCCTCCCTTCCCTTGTCTTTATAAGGCTTCTTCCTCCTTCTAGGGTTATGCAATAAAGAACTACTTTTGCCTTTACTCTTTTCTTCTTCTTTTCCTTTTGTCGTG
Organism: Houttuynia cordata; assembly: GCA_039654745.1. Lineage (NCBI taxonomy): Eukaryota > Viridiplantae > Streptophyta > Magnoliopsida > Piperales > Saururaceae > Houttuynia > Houttuynia cordata. Next base: position 15,288,997 of record CM077512.1, on the reverse strand, counting down.
AAACGATACCTTGTGACCCTGCCGGTCACAACATTGGTGTCAGGGCCGTTCCGATCAATCGGAACGTGGGATGATTTGCTAGACATTGCGGCCACCATCCAAAGGCAGGTTGAACAACTCACCGCCTCCCAAAGCGCTGCCGCCACTGCCACCGCCATTCAGCCACCGGCGTACGACCTCACTTATGGCCACTTTTCTGCGCTGCCGGCCTTAGTTCAGCATCCTTCCCCGTGCTGGACCACGCAAGTCACCACTGCAAGCCATGGCTACTCCACCATGAGGGGGGCTAGGGCATTCACGGATCGGGCCTGCCCCACATATGGGCGATGGGATGACTCTCGGGGAGTGTCGTGGTTAGCCGACTCTACCACTGCTGCACCGCCGGCCAGAGCATGGTCCAGCACCTGGACCCGTGCCCTGATTCTCACCGCTGCGGAGATCTCCTCCCCGCTCTTGGCCGTGGCAGAAGCAGAGCGCATTGCCGCCACCTCGCAGGCGATTCGGCTCTCATCCCCCCACTTCCAGGTTTTACGACTCAGCGGACTGATCCACCCTGGGTTCGGCCACCCATGGAACTTCCGGCCTGGTGACTCCACTGGAGCAACCCACATCGCCAGGGTGATGAAAGGAGGAGCGAAACCGACCCTGTCCCCTGAGACCACAACTTGGTGTGTTAACTTCGCCATATAGCTTGTAGATTGTTATCAAGGACATTGAGAACGACATCCTTCCACAGCATCTAATAAAACCTCCCAGAAAATTGATTGATAGGACACTTTCTTTGTCAGTCACAGAGGAGATCAACTATTGCAAGACCCAGATGGTTCAATAGGTTTGGAAAGCACACGGGCATTGGGGATCCTTCAGATGCTATATTCAGAAAATTTGCACTGACGCATTCCTCCATTGGAGCCGCACCCTGCGGTGTCGTTGGGGCATTTCCTCGAAGATGCAACAGCCGGGTTTGCCCATGGGAATGCTGAGGCAGTGATGTAGAAGGAAATGCAGGATTCCTTTCGGGCTCGCCAATAGATTCTTCAGCTTCATTAGATGCTGCATGACAAACATTAGAATTATCAAAGTCAGGAGTCTCTGGAAGGTAACGATCAGCATTGGCATCTCCTTCGGCTTCATCATTTCCACTAACAACATCCTTATCACTGCTATAATCGCCCACTGTGGTCGCTGCACTATTGTGTCCATCTATATTCATTTCCAACAAAAGAACGGCATCTTGGATGGAAATCACCTCAGTTTCAAGGTCGGTTGCATTGGAAAATATGGTCGTCACTGATGATGACTTCCCTGGATCATGCTCATCCACATAGCTAAGCACATCACTCACAATGAGGTAGCCACCCCCATGTGGGGCGAGCAAGAAAGACTGAGCAAAGCGTCTCGTCGAATAGTCATAGCGAGTGAGATATCCAGTCACCTGAATGATGATTCCACCCTCGTGTAACTCCTGAACATCTTCAATCTCTATTTTTGTGCTCATGTAGTCATAGTGGAAGGACCGATTTTTCTTAGAGATCGTGTGCAAATTCGTGACGGAACTCATAGCACCATTGGACTCAGGTCGGTTGAGCCAGCTTGGGGAGGAAGGCCAATTGGGGAGGAAGGCGCTTGTTGCCACTCTGGCATTTCATCGAGCAAGTGGTGACCAACTGAGGAAGAGGGTATGCGACAGACATCTGACCGTGGCTGTGGAAATTGTGTCGACCTCGGTCGGAACCTCCTCGTCGGCAGTGTGGTCGTGAGGAACGGGGCCAAAGCGTGGGCTCCTCTTTCCGCTGGCCCTACAAGGTCCGTTTTTCCAGCGCGGGTGGTCAGGCAGGGAGGCCAACGGCTGGACAAGGCAGAACTCCTCGTTGTAGGGGTCGTGGCGGACGCGCTTGGCCATGGTGGGGGGTGACTTCAATGGGTGGATCTGGCCATTGGGGTGGCAAAGCCGGGGGCTTTGTGCGTTGGTCGGCTGGTGGGAGACCTTGCGATGGTCGGCAAGGCAGAGCTGATGGAGTCCGAGACATGGCCGTAGGAGCTTCCGTAAGCCGGTTGTTGTGACGGAGGTGGACTCCACGGCGGCTGGGGGGGTACCACGCGGCGGCCCTTGGTGACGACGTCGGCGTCAGTAGGTATTGGATCGGTGGCAGCAATGTCCGTGAGTAGGGGAAGTGCCGGTCAGGGTGCGCTTGGAACATCATCATCTCCCTTTGAAATTGCTGCTGTTCACGTTGAATGGCTTGAAGAATTTGGCTACTGTGCGCCATCGTCTCGAGAATGTCATCCCTCGTGGTCATCGCGAAGGTTTCTCGCGATTCTAAGGATCGGTGCTCTAATACCAATGTTATGTCCCAGAAATCTGAGACAATAATAGTTGAGAGAATTTGGGAATTGAAGGAAAAGAGGATAGAGAGAGAGGGAATAAAGGAGGAAAAGAGGAGAGAAGAGGGAGAGTCAACGAGAGAGGAGACGAAGGGGATGAGGCTAGAGGAAGGAGGAGGCTCGAGGAAGATGGAGATTAGGGTTTAATTCTTGCATAATCCATCAAAGAGGGCAATAAGCCCTTTACATACTATCTCATCATGGGCGTGGGCTAATTCCCCTAATTGGGCCTGAGAGTTACATGATACTCAATAGATTGGGCTATTCCCCCTAGGCTGGGCCTAAGACCAGCATTACAAATAGACTAATAAAGCATGAGAGACAACTTGGGCCAATTGGAACATATCAGTAGTTGATAAGGTTTTGGGATGGAGAATACTCACAACTAGCTAGACGCAAGGATCAAATTTAATTGTATTGAGAATACACACAACTACTAATATGGAAGAATCGAAAAATTTAGCATTAGGTTTGGGTATGAAGAATATGGATACCAACTATAAACTACATATAGGATTAGGGTTTACTAAGGGCAACTGGTGATTGGGTCTATGTCAGTTTTGTTCCGGCCCGCCAATCCTCCCTTTATCGGCCCGCCAGCGTGAAATTAGCCCATCAGTTTCATGGGCCCTATCCGGTCCTGGAACGCATTGGACCAATTGCCTACCGCCTGCAGCTTCCATCCGATTCTACATTTCATCCAGTTTTTAACGTCTCTCGGCTTCGTCGTGTAGTGGGTGATCCCTCTCGTCTAGTATCTACCCCTTCTCCACCGTCAGTACCAGTCGATTTGCCCTTCGCTTGTGGATTCTTGCCGGGTACATCGTTCAGGTCGCATTGTCACTGAGATTCTTATTGCGAGGCAAGATCGTCCATTGGAAGATGCTTCTTGGCTTACCAAGGATGAATTTTTGGCCCAGTACCCAGGATGGACGCCTTGAGGACAAGGCTATCAGCGGAGCATGGTGGAATGTTATGTTCCAACTACTTAGTCGTATTTTGCTTTGATTAGGCCTATTGTATTGCTGACCGTTGGCCCAGCATAGGGGAACAGCCCAACTTCTTTTGTATTATGTAGTAAGGCCACAGGCCCAATTAGAGGGGATAGCCCAGGGAAAAGCCCAAGCCCATTTCGTGGGAATAGTATGTAAAGAGCTTAGGATCTCTTAATTTGATTCATTCAAAAAGTGTTGCCCTAATCATCTCTTTCCTCTGACTTCTTTTGTCTCAGATTGCTAAGACATATCAATATAGAATCAGGTTCATATGATTAGTAACTAAGGATATATCATCATTTTAATGATGTAGTATCTAGTTCATGGAGGCAATTTAGTTAACTTATGAACTTAGTTAACTATGTTATGAACGATTCATAAACTAATTTGGCAAATCATTTAGTTAAAAGCTTAAGTATATTATCCCATCAAAATATTTGGCAAATCATTTAGACTACCCTAAATATTTTAGGAGAAACTAATAATGAGATAGTTTCTTTCCATATGTAATTATTGTTACTAACTATCACCCATCGTTGATATAGTTAACTAAGTTATATGTTCCTCCATCTAGATGGACTCCATCATTATTGTAGTAACATGAACTCAGAATATAATGTTCAGAGTTTATATTACTAGTTGATATAGTATCTAGTTATGGATAGTTATGCCACTATGTTCCTTGATTATATATCCTTAGCTACTATATATTCTTCGAGAAGTAACTAAATCATTTAGTTAAAAGCTTAGTTAACTATGTTAGGAACATAGTTATCTCATGTTTGTTTTGGTTAATAGGGTATAGTTCATGGACTATCTTGTTTTGGTTCCTAACATAGTTAAGAAGATAACCTAATAATGTTCAGGTAGTTATGTAGATGAACCAGCATCAAGTCATCTATGATGCATTCAAGATGAATGCCATATTTAGATGAACCAGGATCAAGGATGAATTAAATAGAGGTATACTAGTTAGGAACATAGTTAACCTATACTAAGTTAGGAACATTAGTCTAACCCTAATGTGTGTATGTTCATATGATGCATATCTAAGTTAGGGTTAAACTAACTATGTTCCTAACTAGTTGCCAAATTAATTAGTCCATCTAGCTAATTGGGGACTACGTAGATGAACATGATGATAGTATCTATCATAACATGGACTATGTTCTATGGAAGGGCAAGATGTTCCATCTAGCTAATCGTTTGTATTAGCTTAATAGTTTATATGAGGCATAGTCCATAGAACAAGATTAGAGTTTATGTCATATCGGAATACTATGAACTTAGATAGTTACATACTACATCCTAGATACGTATAATAGTTCTTCTTCTTGTCCTATATTAGTCATAGGAATATAATGTTAGGGTTAATCCTAGATTGGAAATTAATAAGATTAACCCTATCTATAGTTAGGGTAACCCTAGAAGAATAGGACTAATGTAGGACTATTCTTCTGTTTAAGTAGATGCGTGATGAATAGGACTAATATCCCGCCAATAGATAGATACATAGGACTATGTAACCCTAGTCTTATATTCCGTCTATAGTTAGGGCATTAACTAACTATATAATGTATATTTCTATAGTTAGTTAATGCCCTAACTACACACAACTAAGATTGCCAATCTAACTATCTTATAATCGTATACAATTATGCATTGTATCATGTTCAAAGACATATTCTCTAGGACATAAGTTAATCTATAGGTTAATATATAAACTAACCTATGAAACAATGCATTGTACAATGTCTAACCCTGTAGTTGCCAATCTAGAATATACAAGCGATAGTTGCCATAATAACATAGATTATTATAGATTAATCCTCCCTTGTGCCAACTAAGATAACTAACCCTACAGTTGCCAATATAGACATATATTATTATAGTTGTTTACAAGATGTAGCCATCCTAACTTAGATTATTAAATAGGAACCCTCCATTACATTCTAACTTAGTTTAGACATCCTAACATATATTATTAGGATATATTAGGATTAGGGTTAATCCTAACATATAGGATTAACTTCTAGGTGATTCCCATAGGGATATACGTATCCTAACCTAAATATAATTCTACTGGATGGAAGAATTATATATGGAAGATTTGGGAATAATCAACTATAGTTGTGTTGTATGGATCAACATTATAGATAATGTTAATTGGCAACTAGTATTTGATTAGGGTTAGGGAATAAGTTAGGTTATTCCCATAGGGATATTTCTAGGATTAACTCTACAAATTACGTATTTAATGCCCATTGTCTATGTATTTAATTCTTCCATCTAACTACTTTTGTTTATTCCCATAGTAAATCCTAGAGACTATGTATTTGATTCTACTGTTTAAGTAGATACGTGAAGCTATCCCCAAACCATAACCTAAACCCTAGAAATGATGTATTTAATGCCATTGTCTATGTATTTAATTCTTCCATCTAACTACTTTTGTTTATTCCTATAGTTAGATAGGAAGAATTAAATACATAGACAATGGCATTAAATACGTCATTTCTAAAGTCAAATTGAGTGAACTAACGAATGGAGGAATACACACAACTAGAAACTACAGTTGAGTGGAGGTATTTGATCCTAGAGTTTAGGGTATAGGGGTTTAAATTTGGCATTAATATAGAAGAATCGAAAACACACTAAACTCCTAAACTCTAACCCTATAGTTGCCAATTAACTAGTAGTGTGTATTCCTCCATACAAAACCACAACCCTAAAACTAAGTAATTACATATATAATTCTTCCGTCTAACTAATTGGTCTTATTTCATCCATACACACATTATATGGATGATAGCTATGAAAGGATCAAATATGTATGTTGTGTGAAGTTAATTAGATATGTAGTTTCTAGTTGGTATCCATATTTGATCCTTCCATAGCTATCCCCATACCAACTATGGGGATGGAGAATATGCATAGCTATGGTTTTACAATTAGTAAGTTATGGAGAATATACATAGCTATGGTTTTATAATTATTAACTATGTATTTGATCTTTCCTTCTAACTAGTTGATCTTTCCTTCATACTTCCATACCAACAACTAGTTGTGTGAATACATAGTCTCTAGGATTAGACTCTAGGGTTAGAATTTATGGTTTCGGGTTAGTCTCTAGGATTAGACTCTAGGGTTAGAGTTTATGGTTTTGGGTTAGTCTCTAGGATTATACTCTAGGGTTAGAGTTTATGGTTTGGGTTTGTGTTCTGTGCAATAATTAAGATAACTACTTAAATGGAAGAATCCAATAGTTAATTTCTTGGGTTTAATAAGGAGAATAAACACAAGCAGTTATACGATGAATTAAATATGTAGTTGATAAGGTTTTGGGTTGGTGTTTGTGATAGAGAATACTCACAACTAGCTAGTTGGAAGGACCAAATTTAATTAGTATAGAGAATTTACGCAACTAGTAATATGCAAGAATCGAAAAATTTAGCATTAGGTTTTGGTATAAAGAATATGGATACCAACTAGAAACTACATATAGGATTAGGGTTTACTAAGGGCAACTACATATATAATGTTTTGGTTTTGGGTTATGTGTATTCTTGCGTCTATTGCTAGCCATAAAGCCTGCTTATCTAATTAATCCATCTGAACAGTTGTGAGCATTCCATACATAGTTGGTATAGATGGGATTCCCTGGTTGGCATCAAGAACTTATAGCAGGAACCATAATCCTAACCATATATAATTCTTCCATCTAACTATGTGTTTAATTCTTCATAACAATTAAACTTTTGTTGTTATAGCAGGAACCCTAATCCTAGAGACTATGTATTTGATTCTTCTGTTTAAGTAGATGCATGAAGGTCTAAAGCTACCCCCAAACCGTAGAAACTACTACACACTACGAACTACTTATTTCAATTTTCCATCTAACTAGTGTGTATTCTCCATACCAAACCATAACTATAAACCCAAAACAATAGAAACTACATATCTAATTCTTCCATATATAATTCTTTTGTCTAACTAATTGTCCCTGGTTGATCGTTACAATATTTGGCTCAAATACCTCCACTCAACTAGATAGGAAAACTATGTCAACTCATCGTGCTAGATGAGTTTACGTATTTAACTATGTCTCCCATAGTTAGTTAGTTAGACAGAGGGAGTACCATATTAATAAATGAACTAAAATCAGTTCATGTTAGTTTTCTAATGAGGACAAATATTTTTGGACAAAGGGAGTACCATATATTCTTAATCGAAATGTATGCAGAACTGTAGATTAATTGTATTGTAATGCTCATAAGGAACCATAATATATTTATATGGTTATAATGAGACTATGAATAAGTTATTCATATGTCATAGTCATATATTAGTTACTTAAATCATATATTAATTTAACTACAGAGGGAGACATAGACCTTAAGTTATCTATGTATAACTAAGTTCATGAATGCCATTGTCCATATGACCCTAAATTTGTATTAGTTAGAGGTGAACTAACTACATATATAATAACTAAGTAGTTATAACTGGCTGTAACTCTAGTTATATATGCCATATACTTGGATCCCTAGTATATAAACCTATGTACCCTATGCCATATTAACTATATAGACTATATTCAGGAGAGTTTAGCATATATAGTGGATCCTTATCCTTGTAACTGAGCCCTATATAAGGATTATGAGCTTTATACCGTATTCTATTAACTGTATAGTCCTAACTATAGTATCCAAACTATGATAGTAGTTAACTCTATAGTAACTTAGATAGATACTATAGTAATCTATGGAGCCCATATATAGTCCTAACTATATGGAGCCCTATATAAGTATCAATAGTTATAAGGACTTATAACTATGACTAAGGTATCCTTAGTTCCAAGGATGGTAACCCCATTTAGCTATCCTAGGTAGTTTAGTATAACTATCCTTAGTTCAATCCTAGTTAGTTAGTACCTATAACGATGGACATATAATTCACCATGTTACATAGTTCATGTATTATGGGTTTTGATATAATATAACTATTGAACTCTGTCATAGTTAATAGCTCACAGTATATGTAATAAACCCTAGGATATCTGTTAACCCTAGTTTAGGGTTATAACCTAGGTTCATGAACATGTGAACCTAGGTTGACATATATAGTTAACTTAATCAAAAGTAACCCTATTAGTGAGAGTTTATGGGCTCATATAGTATAGAAGACATGTTTATAATATTATATATTCTGTAATCTAACTTATAATGAGACTCCTATAACCATATTAGGTGTCTAGAAGACTATTAGTTAGTATTCTTCTAATATATGACTACCAATACAGTATAAATACTAAATTAATATGAGTTTACCTTAGTTAACTATAATGCATGTCTTCTAGACTTATAAATACTATATAAGTTATTAATACTAGTACTGTCTAATTATCCTCTATTGTTTAATATATCTAATGAGTACTAGATATAATAAATGAATATAATTAATAGGGTTTAGTTTATGCCCTAAACTCTTCTGAATTGATAGTATCTATCATATGAATAGTTAATATAGGATCCATCAATAGGGATTCTAGTTTTAAGGAAGAATTAGATAACTAGTTCTGTATGGCATATGGCAATCAAAACAAGATAGTCCATTACTAAGGATATATGTTATTATAGGATTAACTTATAGTCCATGAACATAGTGGACTATCTAGTTCATGTTACTAACTAGTTTTGTTAGGGTTAAACTATATATATGTTCATGAATTGTTATACTATGAACTATATATAGTTTAGATTACTCCATCTAGATGGAGGTTATCCTAACATATTTAGATTATTGCCTCCATATTTCCCTACATAGGTAGTTCCCTTACTTGTAGGTAGTTACCTACAAGTAACAATAATTATGAACATATATGTTCATGATTTGTTCCCTACATAGTTTAGAGTTTCTGTTAAATTCTTCTTGACTATAGGGAACTATGTAGAACATATATAATGTTCTTAGGACTATATCAACCATGACTATATAGTTCCCTACATAGTGAACGATGAACGAGGATATAGAATCAGGTTCATATGATTAGTAATTAAGGATATATCATCATTTTAATGATATAGTATCTAGTTCATGGAGGCAATTTAGTTAACTTATGAACTTAGTTAACTATGTTATGAACAACCTAGCAGTTACATAGTTCATCTTGTCATTATATTAACCCTAAATGCCTCCACTAACTATGTTCAATGATGGGGCCTCATCTACCTCTATAACTTATGCACATATTTAGTTAACTATGTTCCTAACTAGATACCTGCATTTAATTCATCCTCGATCCTGGTTCATGGTCTCATGTTTGTATTTAGATGTTCCTCCATAACTTAAGGTTAAATTAATTTGGCAAGATCTAAGTTCATAGATCCTAACCCTAGTTTAGAGTTTATATCATAGGATATCCTAACTTAGATATCCTAGGGTTCATATGATAGATACTATCAAACATTATACCCTAGAGACTATGTAACTAGTTGTCCATAGAACCCTAGGGCTAGTATAACTTACTTTATACAAGCTAATACAAACAATTAGCTTGTATACAAACAATTTACACAAGGTTCGTATATCTATCTACGTAACTATGGTCTTCATAGTAAACCTAGGTAGTTATCATAGTTCATAGTCTACATAGTTATTCCGTCTAGAGTAACATTATATTCCCACAATATAATGTTATAGGTTAAGATCATATATGTCATATAGACTACCCTAAACATTTTAAGAGAAACTAATAATGAGATAGTTTCTTTCCATACGTAATTATTGTTACTAACTATCACCCATCGTTGATATAGTTAACTAAGTTATATGTTCCTCCATCTAGATCGACTCCATCATTATTGTAGTAACATGAACTCAGAATATAATGTTCAAAGTTTATATTACTAGTTGATATAGTATCTAGTTATCGATAGTTATGCCACTATGTTCCTTGATTCTATATCCTTAGTTACTATATATTCTTCGAGAAGTAACTAAATCATTTAGTTAAGAACTTAGTTAACTATGTTAGGAACATAGTTATCTCATGTTTGTTTTGGCTACTAGGGTTTAGTTCATGGACTATCTTTTTTTGGTTTCTAACATAGTTAGGAACATAACCTAATAATGTTCAGGTAGTTATGTAGATGATTCAGCATCAAGTCATCAATGATGCATTCAAGACGAATGCCATATCTAGATGAACCAGGATCGAGGATGAATTAAATAGAGGTATACTAGTTAGGAACATTAGTTTAACCCTAATGTGTGTAAGTTCATATGAGGCATATCTACTTAACTATGTTCCGAACTAGTTGCCAAATTAATTAGTTCATCTATCTAATTGGGGACTATCTAGATGACTATGATGATAGTATCTATCATAACGTAGACTATGTTCTATGGAAGGGCAAGATGTTCTATCTAGCTAATCGTTTGTATTAGCTAAATTGTTCATATGAGGCATAGTCCATAGAACAAGATTAGAGTTTATGTCATATAGGAATGCTATGAACTTAGATAGATACATATAACTATTTATTCTATCATAGTTCATAGTTAGGGCAACTATAAACTATGATATATATGATCGAGTTTAGGAGATAGGACTATAAACTATGTACTAGAACAATTAACTAGTATAACCATGGGATACATAGAATTGGATAGATACTGAACTATTAACTAGTATAACCATTTTAGGACAAAATAGATAGGTATAATCAACTATTTTGTTGTCCTATATGTATAATACCCTAGTATATGGAAAATTAACTGGTTTTGGGTTATACAGACTACATCCTAGATACGTATAAGAGCTCTTCACGTCACGGATATAGATAGAGATATAATAAACAATGTATCTATCCATTTCTTGTCCTATATTAGTCTTAGGAATATAATGTTAAGGTTAATCCTAGATTGGCAACTATAAGATTAACCCTATCTATAGTTAGGGTAACTAATACCTACTTGTGTGTATTCTAACCCTAGAAGAATAGGACTAATATAGGACTATTCTTCTGTTTAAGTAGATGTGTGAAGAATAGGACTAATATTCCGTCTATAGATAGATACATAGGACTAATATAGGACTATGTAACCCTAGGAATATATAGTCCTATATTCCGTTTATAGTTGGGGCATTAACTAACTATATAATATATCTTTCTATAGTTAGTTAATGCCCTAACTACACACAACTACGATTGCCAATCTAACTAACTTATAATCGTATATGATTTTGCATTGTATCATATTCAAATACATAGTCTCTAGGACATAGGTTAATCTATAGATTAATATATAAACTCTAACCTATGATACAATGCATTGTACTATGTTTAACCCTATAGTTGCCATTCTAGAATATACAAGCTATAGTTGCCATAATAACTTAGATTATTATAGATTAATCCTAGGGTTAATCCTCCTTGTGCCAACTTAGATACCTAACCCTATAGTTGCCAATCTAGACATATACTATATCATAATAACTTAGATTATTAAATAGGAACCCTCCATTACATCCTAACTTAGTTTAGACATCCTAACTTAGATTATTATGATATGTATCCTAACCCATATATAATTGCTAGGTTATTCCCTTAGGGATATACGTATCCTAACCCATATATAATTCTGATAGATGGAAGAATTATATATGGAAGATTAGGGGATAATCAACTATAGTTGTGTTGTATGGATAAACATTATATGTAATGTTAATTAGCAACTAGTATTTGATTAGGGTTAGGGAATAAGTTAGGTTATTCCCATAGGGACATAGATGCTTGAAGGTCTAAAACTATCCCCAAACCATAACCTAAACCCTAGAAATTGTGTATTTAATACCATTGTCTATGTATTTAATTCTTCCATCTAACTACTTTTGTTTATTCCCATAGTAAGATAGTATGAATTAAATACATAGATAATGATATTAAAAACATAATTTCTAAAGACTAATTGAGTGGACTTACGAATGAAGGAATACACACAACTAAAAACTACTTATCTAGTTGAGTCGAGGTATTTGATCCTAGAGTTTAGGGTATAGGGGTTTAAATTTGGCATTAATATGGAAGAATCGAAAACACACTAAACTCCTAAACTCTAACCCTATAGTTGCCAATTAATTAATTGTGTGTATTCCTCCATACAAAACCACAACCCTAAAACCAAGTAATTATATATATAATTCTTCTGTCTTACTAATTATTCTTATTTCGTCCATACACACATTATATTGAAGATAGCTATGGAAGGATTAAATATGCAGTTTCTAATTGGTATCCATATTTGATCCTTCCATAGCTATCCCTATACCAACTATGGGGATGGAGAATATGCATAGCGATGGTTTTACAATTAGTAAGTTATGGAGAATATGCATAGCTAATGGTTTTACAATTATTAACTATGTATTTGATCTTTACTTCCAACTAGTTGATCTTTCCTTCATACTTCCATACCAACTACTAGTTTTGTGAATAGATAGTCTTTAGGATTAGACTCTAGGGTTAGAGTTTAGGGTTTTGGGTTTGTGTTTTGCGCAATAATTAAGATAACTACTTAAATGGAAGAATCCAATAGTTAATTTCTTGGGTTTAGTAAGGAGAATAAACACAAGCAATCATATGATGAATTAAATATGTAGTTGATAAGGTTTTGGGTTATGGTTTGGGATGGAGAATACTCACAACTAGCTAGATGCAAGGATCAAATTTAATTGGTATTGAGAATACACACAACTACTAATATAGAAGAATCGAAAAATTTAGCATTAGGTTTGGGTATGAAGAATATGGATACCAACTAGAAACTACATAAAGGATTAGGGTTTACTAAGGGCAACTACATATATAATGTTTTGGTTTTGGGTTGTGTGTATTCTTGCATCTATTGCTAACCGTAAAGCCTGCTTATCTAATTAATCCATCTGAGCAGTTGTGAGCATTCCATACACAGATGTGTCTAATTCTTCATAACAATTAAACTTTTGTTGTTATAGCAGGAACCCTAATCCTAGAGACTATGTATTTGATTCTTCTGTTTAAGTAGATGCGTGAAGGTCTAAAGCTATCCCCAAACCATAGAAACTACTACACACTACGAACTACTTATTTTAATTTTCCATCTAACTAGTGTGTATTCTCCATACCAAATCCTAACCATTAACCCAAAATAATAGAAACTACATATCTACTTCTTCCATATATAATTCTTCTGTCTAACTAATTGTCCCTGGTTCATTGTTGCCATATTTGGATCAAATACATCCACTCAACTAGATAGGAAAACTATGTATAACTCATTGTTGCTGAATGAGTTTACGTATTTAACTATGTCTCCCATAGTAAAAACCTAGGTAGTTAGGCAAAGAGAGTACCATATTAATAAATGAACTAAAATCAGTTCATGTTGGTTTTCTAATGAGGACAGATATTTTTGGACAGAGGGAGTACCATGTATTCTTAATCGAAATGTATGTAGAAACTGTAGATTAAGTATATTGTAATGCTCATAAGGAACCATAATATATTTATATGGTTATAATGAGGCTATGAATAAGTTATTCATATGTCATAGTCATATATTAGTTACTTTAATCATATATTAATTTAACTACAAAGGGAGACATAGATAACATAAGGTTATCTATGTATAACTAAGTTCATGTGTGCAATAGTCCATATGACCCTAAATTTGTATTAGTTAGAGGTGAACTAACTACATATATAATAACTAAGTAGTTATAACTGGTTGTAACTCTAGTTATATATGCCATATACTAGGATCCCTAGTATATAAACCTATGTACCCTATGCCATAGTAACTATATATACTATATTCAGGAGAGTTTAGGATATATAGTTAGGGCTATATATGCTAACTCTAGGATCCTTATCCTTGTAACTGAGCCCTATATAAGGATTATGAACTTTATACCGTATTCTATTAACTATATAGACGTAACTATAGTATACAAACTATGAAAGTAGTTAACTCTATAGTAACTTAGATAGATACTATAGTAATCTATGGAGCCCATATATAGTCCTAACTATATGGAGCCCTATATAAGTATCAATAGTTATAAGGACTTATAACTATGACTAAGCTATCCTTAGTTTTAACTTAGTTCCAAGGATGGTAACCCCATATAACTATCCTAGGTAGTTTGGTATAACTATCCTTAGTTCTATTCTATTTAGTTAGTAGCTATAACGATGGACATATAATTCACCATGTTACATAGTTATCATATTATGGGTTATGATATAAAATAACTATTGAACTCTATCATAGTTAATAGCTCACAGTATATGTAATAAACCCTAGGATATCTGTTAACCCTAGTTTAGGGTTATAACCTAGGTTCATGAACATGTGAACCTAGGTTGATATATATAGTTAACTTAATCACAAGTTACCCTATTACGGAGAGTTTAACATATGGTTAACTTAATCACAAGTAACCTTATTAGGGGGAGTTTAACATATAGTTAACTTAATCACAAGTAACCCTATAAGGGAGAGTTTGTGGGTTCATATAGTATAGAAGACATGTTCATATGTTTATAATTTTATATATTCCGTCATCTAACTTATAATGAGACTCCTATAACCAGATTAGGAGTCTAGAAGATATGTTAGTTAGTATTCTTCTAATATATGACTACCAATATGGTATAAATACCAAATTAATATGAGTTTATCTTAGTTAAGTATAATACATGTTTTCTAGATAAAAATACCATATAAATTATTCATACTAGTACTGTCTAATTATCCTCTATAGTTTAATATGTCTAATGAGTACTAGATATAATAAATAAATATATTATAGTATAACCCTAATTAATAGGGTTTAGTTTATGTCCTAAACTCTCCTGAATTGATAGTCTATCATATGAACAGTTAATATAGGAATATAATAACTATTATCATATATTATGTCTTGTATATTATTATTAGATAGTTCATACAAACATAGTTTATCCTACTATAATGACTAGAAGACTATCACCCATATGAACATAGTCTATCCTTCTAATATTGTATCATAATCAAATACATAGTCTAGACGATATATATATATATATATATATAATAATAAAGTTAGGGTTAAACTATATATATGTTCATGAATTGTTATATATATAACGTAGACTATGTTCTATGGAAGGGCAAAATGTTCTATCTAGCTAATTGTTTGTATTAGCTAACTAGTTCATATGAGGCATAGTCCATAGAACAAGATTAGAGTTTATGTCATATCGGAATACTATGAACTTACAGATACGTATAACTATTTATTCTATCATAGTTCATAGTTAGGGCAATTATGAACTATGATATACTCCCTCCGTTCCAAAATACTATGTACATTTGGACATATTCACTGTTCCAAAATACTAACTACCTCTTTTCAAAATTGAAAGAGACTTGGAAAGATTGACTTAAACTTGGTTTGTGAATGAGTCTACAAGTTGGACGGGATATCAGGGAGAAGAAGTTATGTGACTTCTTTGTGGACTTCATGGTCTAATAAAAATGAAAATCTTCTGAAATGTGCACAGTATTTTGGAACCGAGGGAGTATATGATAAGGTTTAGGAGGTAGGACTATGAACCATGTACTAGAATTATTAACTAGTATAACCATGGGGATACACAGAAATAGATAGAACTATTAACTAGTATAACCATTTTAAGACAAAATGGTTACGTATAATCAACTATTTTGTTGTCCTATATGTATAGTACCCTAGTATATGGAAAATTAACTGGTTTTGGGTTATACAGACTACATCCTAGATACGTATAATAGTTCTTCAAGGATATAGATAGAGACATAATAAACAATGTATCTATCCGTTTCTTATCCTATATTAGTCCTAGTTACCTAATATAAATAATTAGCTAGATGGAACATCTTGCCCTTCCATAGAACATTGTCTACGTTATGATAGATACTATCATCATGTTCATCTAGATAGTCCCCAATTAGCTGGATGGACTAATTAATTTAGCAACTAGTTAGGAACATAGTTAGTTCAACCCTAACTTAGAAATGCCTTATATGAACATACACACATTAGGGTTAAACTAATGTTCATAACTTAGTATAGGTTAACTATGTTCCTAACTAGTATACCTCCCTAACTAGTATACCTCCATTTAATTCATCTTTAATCCTGGTTCATATATATAGTTCATCTAGATATATCATTCATCTTGAATGCATCATAGATGACAGGTGTTGGTTTATCTACATTACATAACTACCTGAACATTATCAGGTTATGTTCCTAACTATGTTAGGAACCAAAACAAGATAGTCTATGAACTATACCCTATTAACCAAAAACAAACATGAGATAACTATGTTCGTAACATAGTTAGCTAAGTTCTTAACTAAATGATTTGGTTACTTCTCGAAGAATATATAGTAACTAAGGATATAGAATCAGGGAACATAGTGGCATAATTATCCATAACTAGATACTATATCAACTAGTAATATAAACTCTGAACATTATATTCCGAGTTCATTTTACTACAATAACGATGGAGTCGATCTAGATGGAGGAACATATAACTTAGTTAACTATATCAACGATGGGTGATGGTTATCTCCCTAGTTATCTATAAGTTATATGAAATTATATAATAGTAAGTTAACTATATCAACGATGGGTGATGGTTATCTCCCTAGTTATATGAAATTATATAATAGTTAGGTCTTCTAATATATAATTTGGTTTTACTATGAGAGACATAATTAAACATAGTCTAGAAGACATGTTCATAGAACCTATAATAACTTATATATAATTTGTAGTGTTTAGGGTACAGAGGGAGTACCATATTATGGGTTATGATATAATATAACAATTGAAATCTATCATAGTTAATAGTTCACAGTACATGTAAACTCTATTATAGTTAGATAGAGTTTAGAATCTAATTTGGAGGAATAAACATTTTATAACAATTAGACTATACAAGCATAGTCTAGAAGACATGTTCATACAATTAACATATATAGTAATGTTTATACAAATATTATATTATTATATATGTTTAAATTAGTAATCTCTAGGGTAGATTAACCCTATATTAAACGACTATTAACACTTAGCTGGGTATGTCCTATGAATTATGTTCTATGAGTTAGGATTAACCCTAACCCTAATCAAATACAAGGGACAATACTTAGCAGGGTTAAGATTAGCAGGAACCCTAATCCTAACCCATAGTAAAACCTAGGTAGTTAGACATAGTTCATGAACTATAGTTTGTATTAAGGTTAGCAACATAGGATTCCTAAGGTTTATACTAGCATAGGTCCAATGCTAGTATAAACCTTATATATGCTCTAGCCCTATATGGTGGATGGGGTTTATAATTATGAACAACATTATATATGGTGGGTTACTAGTGTAGTAACCCCAGTATATTATTATAATGATAAGCAAATCTAAGTTATTATATAGTTACAGGTATAAGAAGGATACCCCTATAGTATAATTATATAAACAAGGGAAGGTTGATCATCTTGCCCTTGTTTAGAATATAAGTCTCACTACCTATAGTTATAACCATCCTAGGTAGTTATGACCATCTTAGGAACATAGTCTAATCATAGTTATAAAAGACTATAGTTCCTAACTAGTTAGTCCACTATATAGTGAAATATAGTTAACTCCATCGATAATAAGTATAACTATCCCATAAGCCCTATATGGTGGACTAAAACTATAGGGGTTATGGACTAACTTAGTCCTCCCGGTATATATGCACATTTAGTAACTTATATATGAACATATGTACTTCGTCCTCCCTGCATATATGCACATATAGTTACTTATATATGAACATATGTACATAGTTCATATATAAGTATATTTATACTTACTTGTGATTAAGTTAACTCACGCAATATGATAACCATGTTACAACATAGTTAGAGTTACCTATGGTTGATTATAACCTATGTAGTTACTAAACTAGTTTTACCAACGAGTTGTGAACAGCACCCTAAGATTATATAGAAGAAACCACACACAACTAGTTAGGCAGAAGAATGAAATACCGAGTTTCTATGGTTAAAGGTTGGGGTTTGCTATTGAGAATACACACAACTAGTAATATGTCTAACTAGTTTGTATTGGGGACAATGGCATCTGTATTATGTCATCCTTTTAGGATGAGGAGTGAATTCTAGAGACTATATATTTAGGATGACTATTAGATATGTTTAATGGTTAGGACCCATAGAGACTACATATTTAATACATTTATGAACTATGTCCTCCTTGAATGGATTCATGGAGGATCGTATGTACGTATTGTCCCTAACCCTAATACAAACTAGTTACGTACAATGCATTGTATCCCTAACCCTAACCCTAATCCTCCATTTACATATGGAGGATCGTATGCCGTTGTCCCCAATACAAACTAGTTACATATGGAGGATCGTTATACAATGCCATTGTAATACGTACAATGCATTGTATGTAACTAGTTTGTATTAGGGACAATGGCATTGTATCCCTCATACACACTAATTAGATGGAAAATTAAAATAAGTAGTTCGTAGTGTGTAGTAGTTTCTTCGGTTTGGGGATAGTTTTAGACCTTCACGCATCTACTTAAACAGAAGAAAAGTACATAGTCTCTAGGATTTACTATAGGAATAAATCAAAAGTAGTTAGATGGAAGAATTAAATACATAGACAATGGCATTAAATACGTAATTTCTTGGGTTTAGGGATTCTAGTTTGATGGAAGAATTAAATAAGTAGTTTCTATGGATGTACTTTATTCTACCGTCTAACTAGTTCTATATGGCATATGGCAATCAAAACAAGATAGTCCATAACTAAGGATATATGTTATTATAGGATTAACTTATAGTTCATGAACATAGTGGACTATCTAGTTCATGTTACTAACTAGTTTGGTTAGGGTTAAACTATATATATGTTCATGAATTGTTATACTATGAACTATATATAGTTTAGATTACTCCATCTAGATGGAGGTTATCCTAACATATTTAGATTATTGCCTCCATAGTTCCCTACATAGGTAGTTCCCTTACTTGTAGGTAGTTCCCTACAAATAACAACAATTATGAACATATATGTTCATGAATTATTAATATAGACTCTGAGCTATGTAGTTCCCTACATAGTTCAGAGTTTCTGTTGATTCCTTCTGGACTATGTAGGCAACTATGAAGAACATATACAATGTTCCTAGGACTATATCAACCATGACTATGTAGTTCCGTACAAATACCCCCATATCCAAAAGGCTGAGATTGAAAAGCTGGTCAAAGATATGTTGATGACAGGGATAATCAGGTCGAGTTCGAGTTCCTATTCATCGCTCGTCCTGCTGGTCAGGAAGAAGGACGGCACCTGGCGGTTCTGGATGGACTACAGGGCTCTCAATGCTATTACGCTTAACGATAAGTATTCTATTCCAGTCATTGAAGAATTGCTAGATGAATTAACCCACGCACGGGTCTTCTCTAAATTGGACTTGCGCGTGGGCTACCATCAGATTTGTATGCACCCCGGGGACATCCACAAAACTGCTTTCCATACACATGACAGTCATTTTGAATTCATGGTCTCACTAATGCTCCAGCCACATTTCAGGGCCTTATGAATGATATATTTAGAGACTTCTTGCGCCGATATGTGTTGGTATTTTTTGACAAAATTCTCGTCTATAGTTCCTCGTGGGAGCAGCATTTAGAGCACCTTCGCTCTGTCTTTGAGGTACTTCAAACCCATTCTCTATTTATCAAACGTTCCAAATGTTCGTTTGGGTGTTCTCAGGTTGACTATCTCAGCCATGTGATCTCTGATGGGACTGTGTCCACCGATCCATACAAAGTGGCCGCTATAGTCAATTGGCCTGTGCCGACATCGCTAAAGGGTCTTCGGGGGTTCTTGGGCTTAACAAGCTACTATCGCCGGTTTGTGGCCAACTATGGGTCTCTCGCCACCCCCTTGACCAGCCTCCTTAAATAGGGCGCATTTGCATGGTCGTCTTCTGCCCTGCAGGCTTTTGACACCTTGAAAACTGCTATGAACACGGCACTAGTTCTAGCCCTTCCTGATTTTTCTCAGCCCTTCGTGGTGGAGACGAATGCATCCGGTCACGGCCTGGGCACTGTCCTGCTACAAGACGGCCATCCGATAGCTTTTTGGAGCAAGGCGTTATCTGGCCGCTCGTTGTTACTCTCAGCTTATAAGAAAGAAATGTTGGCCATTGTACATGCGGTGACAAAGTGGAGGCCGTACTTATTGGGGCGCCATTTTATTATCCGGACAGACCACTAACCGCTTAAATATTTCTTGGACCAGAGAATTGTAACTCCTGGACAGCAGTGTTGGGTGACAAAGTTATTGGGATATGATTATGAGCTGGTTTATAAAATGAGCACCGAGAACCCCGTCCCCGATGCTTTATCGCGTCAGTTCGAGGAGGCCTCTTCTTTTGGTATGTCCGCTCCACTTTTCCCCTTCCTTGAGGATTTACGAAAATCATATCACGAGGACCCAGCGACAGTTGCATTGTTGGATTGGCTTCAGGCCAACTCTTCTGATGACCCGACTTTCATCTTGCGAGATAACATCATTTATTGGAAGGATCGGCTATGGGTTCTGAATTGTGATAGTATTCGTAATGCGGGTTCTCCATTTTGGAGCACTTTCATTCTACTCCTACTGCGGGTCATGAGGGTTCTTTCCAAACTTACAAGCGGATCTCACAATGTTTCTTATGGCGTGGTATAAAGCGTACAGTTCAATTGTTTGTGGCCGAATGTGGAGTTTGTCAACGCGCCAAAGCCTCTACTATAGCCCCCTCAGGTCTTTTGCAGCCGCTGGCCCGCTGCCTATCCCAGAGCAGGTTTGGGAGGACGTCTCCATGAATTTTATCGAAGCACTACCAGTTGTTCAGGGCAAATCCGTGGTGATGGTTGTGGTCGATCGGCTGTCCAAATACGCGCACTTCTCCGCCTTGGGCCATGCTTATATGGCCAAGGCTGTTGCTGAGGTTTATGTTCGGGATGTGGCTAAACTCCATGGAATGCCACGCATTATTGTTTCGAACCACGATCGGGTGTTCATCTCGAATTTTTGGCAAGAGTTTTTCACTCTATAGGGATCTCGTCTCCACATGAGTTCCGCCTATCACCCGCAAACTAATGGTCAAACGGAAGTGGTTAACCGCACAAGGGACGTAGAGTATGTTCTACAAACTATTTAGTTCATAGTACCTTAAGTATATTACCCCATCAAAAACTCTAATCTTGTTCCATCTAGCTAATTATTTGTAAACCTATGTATAGATACGTAGATAGATATACGACTATGGTCTTCATAGTAAACCTAGGTAGTTATCATAGTTCATAGTCTACATAGTTGTTTCGTCTATAGTAATATTATATTCCTATATCCTATAGTTGTTTCGTCTACATAGTTGTTATCATGTTAGAGGTTAAGATCTTATATGTCATATAGACTACCCTAAATATTTTAGGAGAAACTAATAATGAGATAGTTTCTTTCCATACGTAATTATTGTTACTAACTATCACCCATCGTTGATATAGTTAATTAAGTTATATGTTCCTCCATCTAGATGGGCTCCATCATTATTGTAGTAACATGAACTCAGAATATAATGTTCAGAGTTTATATTACTAGTTGATATAGTATCTAGTTATGGATAGTTATGCCACTATGTTCCTTGATTCTATATCCTTAGTTACTATATATTCTTCGAGAAGTAACCAAATCATTTAGTTAAGAACTTAGTTAACTATGTTAAGAACATAGTTATCTCATGTTTGTTTTGGCTCCTCGGGTATAGTTCATGGACTATCTTGTATTGGTTCCTAACATAGTTAGGAACATAACCTGATAATATTCAGGTAGTTATGTAGATGAACCAACATCAAGTCATCTATGATGCATTCTAGATGAATGCCATACCTAGATGAACCAGGATCGAGGATGAGTTAAATAGAGGTATACTAGTTAGGAACATGTTTAACCCTAATGTGTGTATGTTCATATGAGGCATATCTAAGTTAGGGTTAAACTAACTATGTTCCTAACTAGTTGCCAAATTAATTAGTCCATCTAGCTAATTGGGGACTATGTAGATGAACATGATGATAGTATCTATCATAACATAGACTATGTTCTATGGAAGGGCAAGATGTTCCATCTAGCTAATCATTTGTATTAGCTAAATAGTTCATATGAGGCATAGTCCATAGAACAAGATTAGAGTTTATGTCATATCGGAATACTATGAACTTAGATAGATACATACGACATCCTAGATATGTATAATAGTTCTTCTTCTTGTCCTATATTAGTCTTAGGAATATAATGTTAGGGTTAATCCTAGATTGGCAACTAATAGGGTAACCCTAGAAGAATAGGACTAATGTAGGACTATTCTTCTGTTTAAGTAGATGCGGGAAGAATAGGACTAATATCCTATCTATAGATAGATACATAAGACTATGTAACCCTAGGAATACATAGTCCTACATTCCGTCTATAGTTAGGGCATTAACTAACTATAGAAAGATAGCCAATCTAACTAACTTATAATCGTGTACGATTATGCATTGTATCATGTTCAAATACATGTTCTCTATGACACAAGTTA
This sequence comes from Houttuynia cordata, assembly GCA_039654745.1. Taxonomy (NCBI): domain Eukaryota; kingdom Viridiplantae; phylum Streptophyta; class Magnoliopsida; order Piperales; family Saururaceae; genus Houttuynia; species Houttuynia cordata. Next base: position 15,265,890 of record CM077512.1, on the reverse strand, counting down.
ATCTATAGGTTAATATATAAACTAACCTATGATACAATGCATTGTACTATGTCTAACCCTATAGTAGTCAATCTAGATTATACAAGCTATAGTTACCATAATAACTTAGATTATTATAGATTAATCCTCCCTTGTGCCAACTTAGATAACTAACCCTATTATTATACATATACTATAGATGTTTACAAGATGTAGTCATCTTAACATAGATTATTAAATAGGAACCCTCCATTACATTCTAACTTAGACTATTAGGATATGTTAGGATTAGGGTTAATCCTAACATATAGGATTAACTTCTAGGTGATTCCCATAGGGATATACGGATCCTAACCTAAATATAATTCTGCTGGACGGAAGAATTATATATGGAAGATTTGGGAATAATCAACTATAGTTGTGTTGTATGGATCAACATTATACATAATGTTAATTGGCAACTAGTATTTGATTAGGGTTAGGGAATAAGTTAGGTTATTCCCATAGGGATATTTCTAGGATTAACTCTACAAATTACATATTTAATGCCCATTGTCTATGTATTTAATTCTTCCATCTAACTACTTTTGTTTATTCCCATAGTAAATCCTATAGACTATGTATTTGATTCTACTGTTTAAGTAGATACGTGAAGCTATCCCCAAACCATAACCTAAACCCTAGAAATGATGTATTTAATGCCATTGTCTATGTATTTAATTCTTCCATCTAACTACTTTTGTTTATTCCTATAGTTAGAGGTATACTAGTTAGGAACATAGTTAACCTATACTAAGTTAGGAACATTAGTTTAACCCTAATGTGTGTATGTTCATATGAGGCATATCTAAGTTAGGGTTAAACTAACTATGTTCCTAACTAGTTGCCAAATTAATTAGTCCATCTAGCTGATTGGGGACTATGTAGATGAACATGATGATAGTATCTATTATAACATAGACTATATTCTATGGAAGGGAAAGATGTTCCATCTAGCTAATCATTTGTATTAGCTAAATAGTTCATATGAGGCATAGTCCATAGAACAAGATTAGAGTTTATGTCATATCGGAATACTATAAACTTAGATAGATACATACGACATCCTAGATATGTATAATAGTTCTTCTTCTTGTCCTATATTAGTCTTAGGAATATAATGTTAGGGTTAATCCTAGATTGGCAACTAATAGGGTAACCCTAGAAGAATAGGACTAATGTAGGACTATTCTTCTGTTTAAGTAGATGCGGGAAGAATAGGACTAATATCCCGTCTATAGATAGATACATAGGACTATGTAACCGAGGAATACATAGTCCTATATTCTGTCTATAGTTAGGGCATTAACTAACTATATAATGTATCTTTCTATAGTTAGTTAATGCCGTAACTACACACAACTAAGATTGCCAATCTAACTAACTTATAATCGTATACGATTATGCATTGTATCATGTTCAAATACATATTCTCTATGACATAAGTTAATCTATAGGTTAATATATAAACTAACCTATGATACAATGCATTGTACTATGTCTAACCCTATAGTTGTTAATCTAGATTACACAAGCTATAGTTGCCATAATAACTTAAATTATTACAGATTAATCCTCCCTTGTGCCAACTTAGATAACTAATCCTATAGTTGCCAATCTAGACATATACTATAGATGTTTACAAGATGTAGTCATCTTAACATAGATTATTAAATAGGAACCCTCCATTACATTCTAACTTAGTTTAGACATCCTAACTTAGATTATTAGGATATGTTAGGATTAGGGTTAATCCTAACATATGGGATTAATTGCTAGGTTATTCCCATAGGGATATACGTATCCTAACACATATATAATTTTGCTAGACGGAAGAATTATATATGGAAGATTTGGGAATAATCAACTATAGTTGTGTTGTATGGATCAACGTTATACATAATGTTAATTGGCAACTAGTATTTGATTAGGGTTAGGGAATAGGTTAGGTTATTTCCATCGGGACATTTCTTGGACTAACCCTACAAATTACGTATTTAATGCTCATTGTCTATGTATTTAATTCTTCCATCTAACTACTTTTGTTTATTCCCATAGTAAATCTTGGAGACTATGTATTTGATTCTTCGGTTTAAGTAGATACATGAAGCTATCCCCAAACCATAACCTAAACCCTAGAAATTACGTATTTAATGTCATTGTCTATGTATTTAATTCTTCCATCTAACTACTTTTGTTTATTCCCATAGTTAGATAGGATGAATTAAATACATAGACAATGACATTAAATACGTCATTTCTAATGACTAATTGAGTGAATTAACGAATGGAGGAATACACACAACTAGAAACTACAGTTGAGTGGAGGTATTTGATCCTAGAATTTAGGGTATAGGGGTTTAAATTTGGCATTAATATAGAAGAATCGAAAACACGCTAAACTCCTAAACTCTAACCCTATAGTTGCCAATTAACTAGTTGTGTGTATTCCTTCATACAAAACCACAACCCTAAAACTAAGTAATTACATATATAATTCTTCCATCTAACTAATTGGTCTTATTTCATCCATACACACATTATATGGATGATAGCTATGGAAGGATCAAATATGTATTTTGTGTGAAGTTAATTAGATATGTAGTTTCTAGTTGGTATCAATATTTGATCCTTCCATAGCTATCCCCATACCAACTATGGGGATGGAGAATATGGATAGCTATGGTTTTACAATTAGTAAGTTATGGAGAATATGCATAGCTATGGTTTTACAATTAGTAACTATGTATTTGATCTTTCCTTCTAACTAGTTGATCTTTCCTTCATACTTCCAGACCAACTACTAGTTGTGTGAATACATAGTCTCTAGGATTAGACTCTAGGGTTAGAGTTTATGGTCTTGGGTTTGTGTTCTATGCAACAATTAAGATAACTACTTAAATGGAAGAATCCAATAGTTAACTTCTTGGGTTTAATAAGGAGAATAAACACAAGCAGTTATACAATGAATTAAATATATAGTTGATAAGGTTTTAGGTTAGGGTTTGGGATGGAGAATACTCACAACTAGCTTGACGGAAGGATCAAATTTAATTGGTATGTTTAATTAGTATTGAGAATACACGCAACTAGTAATATGGAAGAATCGAAAAATTTAGCATTAGGTTTTGGTATGAAGAATATGGATACCAACTAGAAACTACATTAAGGATTAGGGTTTACTAAGGGCACTAGAAACTACATATATAATGTATTGGTTTTGGGTTGTGTGTATTCTTGCGTCTATTGCTAGCCATAAAGCCTGCTTATCTAATTAATCCATCTGAACAGTTGTGAGCATTCCATACATAGTTGGTATAGATGGGATTCCCTGGTTGGCATCAAGAACTTATAGCAGGAACCATAATCCTAACCATATATAATTCTTCCATCTAACTATGTGTTTAATTCTTCATAACAATTAAACTTTTGTTGTTATAGCAGGAACCCTAATCCTAGAGACTATGTATTTGATTCTTCTGTTTAAGTAGATGCATGAAGGTCTAAAGCTACCCCCAAACCGTAGAAACTACTACACACTACGAACTACTTATTTCAATTTTCCATCTAACTAGTGTATATTGTCCATACCAAACCATAACCATAAACCCAAAACAATAGAAACTACATATCTAATTCTTCCATATATAATTCTTTCATCTAACTAATTATCTATGTATAACTAAGTTCATAAATGCCGTTGTCCATATGATCCTAAATTTGTATTAGTTAGAGGTGAACTAACTACATATATAATAACTAAGTAGTTACAACTGGCGGTAACTCTGGTTATATATGCCATCTACTAGGATCCCTAGTATATAAACCTAATGTCATAGTAACTATAGATACTATTTTCAGGAGAGTTTAGGATATATAGTTAGGACTATATATGCTAACTATAGGATCCTTATCCTTGTAACCGAGCCCTATATAAGGATTATGAGCTTTATACCGTATTCTATTAACTATATAGTCCTAACTATAGTATACAAACTATGATAGTAGTTAACTCTATAGTAACTTAGATAGATACTATAGTAATCTATGGAGCCCATATATAGTCCTAACTATATGGAGCCCTATATAAGGATCAATAGTTATAAGGTCTTATAACTATGACTAGGGTATCCTTAGTTCTAACTTAGTTCCAGGGATGGTAACCCCATATAACTATCCTAGGTAGTTTAGTATAACTATCCTTAGTTCTATCCTAGTTAGTTAGTAACTATAACTCACCATGTTACATAGTTATCATATTATGGATTATGATATAATATAACTATTGAACTCTATCATAGTTAATAGCTCACAGTATATGTAATAAACCCTAGGATATTTGTTAACCCTAGTTTAGGGTTATAACCTAGGTTCATGAACATGTGAACCTAGGTTGATATATATAGTTAACTTAATCACAAGTAACCCTATTAGGGAGAGTTTATGGGTTCATATAGTATAGAAGACATGTTCATATCTTTATAGTATTATATATTCTGTAATCTAACTTATAATGAGACTCCTATAACCATATTAGGAGTCTAGAAGACATAGTTAGTATTCTTCTAATATATGACTACCAATACGGTATAAATACTAAATTAATATGAGTTTACCTTAGTTAAGTATAATGCATGTCTTCTAGACTTATAAATGCCATATAAGTTATTCCTTCTAGTACTGTCTAATTATCCTCTATAGTTTAATATATCTAAAGAGTACTAGATATAATAAATGAATATAATTAATAGGGTTTAGTTTATGTCCTAAACTCTCCTGAATTGATAGTATCTATCATATGAACAGTTAATATAAGAGTATAATAACTATTATCATATATTATGTCTTGTATGTTATTATTAGATGGGAAAAGTTTAAATGAGATCGCTCTCATATTGCTTATATGAGGCCACTTTGAATCGTAGCCATTGGATCTTGATCTGACGGCTACAAATATCCATAATGATCTCACCCACTCCTTGATGTGACACACTCACCTACCCCCTGATTTGATATCTACCCTCCGATCGGAATCTAACGGCAATAAAAATTGGCCTCATGCTCCTTATATGAGAACAATCTCATGTAAACTCATCTCATATATAGTTCATACAAACATAGTTTATCCTACTATAATGACTAGAAGACTATCACCCATATGAACATAGTCTATCCTTCTAATATTGTATCATAATCAAATACATAGTCTAGAAGATATATATATAATAATAGAGTATAAAAGACTAATATTGGAGTACAAATTTATAAATAATTAGAAGACTGCCTATTATTATTTGTAATGTTAATAATTACATGTATAATAGTCTAGAATAGACATCTAGTTCATACAAACTAAAATTAATATATGAATAACTAGTGCTGTTATTCATAGTCTAATATTTTGTAATTACCATAGACTCTACGAACATGTCTTCTAGACAATACTAATATGAATAACTTATATGGTAATTATAGTATAGTTTAAGTTATTAGAAGTCATACTCCTATGACTTAAGAGTTTATTATACTCCTAGGACATAATCCTAAGGTTAATCTATACAAATATTATACGTAATGTTAATAATTACGTCTAAGCTAGGTATTATATTATACATCATTAAAAGACTACCTTGGGGTAAGAAGGATCAAATACATATAATATATGTCTCTAAATTTGTATTAGGGACATATTGTGCATATAGAATTATAATGAGATTAAAATTAAATAATATATTAATTTTAATCTCATTATAATTATAGATGTCTTCTACATATATCATTACTAGTATGAACTACCTCCTATATATGTCATAAACCATATAAACTAGATTAAACTATGTATCTAATATAGAATACGGTATAAATACCAAATTAATAACCTCTAAGTTACTGTAATACTGTAACTTATATTATTATAGGAGTATAATATTAGCATAGGTTATAATAGATAGCCCGTATAATATTGGCTATATAGTTAGACATAACATAATATCTAAGTTATGTTATAAGCTAGGTTATAACCCTGAACTAGGGGCAGGAAGGATGAATTACATAGTCTCTAGGATTAGACTCTATGAATTACATAACCCTAGAGAGGTATGGGTCTCCATACCCATAGTCTCTAGGGTATTCATAGTGTCTAATCCTAGAGACTATGTATCCTAGGATCGATACGAACTACAAGTTGTGTGAATACATAGTCTCTAGGGAAGGATTCATACACAACTATTAGTTGTGTGAATTCCTAGAGTCTAACCCTAGAGTCTAATCCTAGAGACTATGTATCCAAAACCATAGAAACTATATATATAATCCTAGAGACTATGTATTAACACAACTAGTAGTCCATAGATGTTTCTTCCATATATAATTCTTCCGTCTTTGTCCCTAGTTCATAGTTGCCATATTCGGATCAAATACCTCCACTCAACTAGATAGGAAAACTATGTCTAACTACCTAGGTTTTACTATAGATAATTGTGTCATATATCTTCTATACTCTATTATTATGGGAATATAGTGTTCCCTGTATAGTAGACTATTATATAAGAAGGATAGGACTATAATCTCATTATATACGGACTAGGGACTTATATAAGTTATATATAGGTTAAGAATTATATCTAGGGGTTCTTCCATCCCAACTAAGAATGGTTTGGGATGGAAGAATCAAATATGTAGTATATAGGGGTTCTTCCATCCCAACTAAGAATGGTTTGGGATGGAAGAATCAAATATGTAGTATCTAGGGGTTCTTCCATCAACTAAGAATGGTTTGGGATGGAAGAACCCCTAGATACTACATATTTGATTCCCATAGCAAATCCTAGATACTACTTATTACCATCCAACGAGTTGTGGGTTAGGATGTGAACATGTTCACATAAGTCAAGATTAACTAATATAGACTATGAATAACCGTACTCTATATAAGTTATGTTATAGTCTAACTTAGGTCATCATGTTCATATAGTATGGAAGACATGTATTATAGTACTCCGTACTAATATCGTATCCTAATAAGTAAGGATATCCTAATACAAACAATTAGATAGTTCATACAAACATAGTCTCATAACTAGTATTTATAATAATAGTTCTACATTATTAGTTTGACATAAGATTAACCTCTATTATACGTACTAACTATAGATAGAACAAATAATGTAGTTATGATTATGACTATATAGTCCTTAGTTATATGTTATATCATAGGTTCATATAACTATGTAGTACCATCTATTATATGTATAATTAAGGACTACTATAAGGTTTATAGCATAAGGATTATAGACCATACATAGTAAACCTATGACTGGTTCATCTAGATAGTTCATCTAGATATGTCATATTTAGGCTCATATACATATATGCCATATAGTCATATATGGTAACTAGTTATAACTGGCTGTAACCCTACTATCTATCAAAACTCATCTATATTGTACTTCGGTATTACCTTATATATCCTAGGGTTACTTGTGCATAGTCTATATAGTTATGTAGATGAACCAGCATCATGTCATCTATGAAACTATGAGCATTATATAAACCTATGACTAGTTCATCTAGATATGGCATTCATCTATGAATGCATCATAGATGACATGATGCTGGTTCATCTACATAACTATCAGAACATTATCAGGTTATGTTCCTAATTATGTTAGGAACCAAAACAAGATAGTCCATGAACTATACCCTAATAACCAAAACAAACATTAGATATAGAATCAGGGAACATAGTGGCATAACTATCCATAACTAGATACTATATCAACTAGTAATATAAACTCTGAACATTATATTCTGAGTTCATGTTACTACAATAAGGATGGAGTCCATCTAGATGGAGAAACATATAACTTAGTTAACCCATATCTATATAGTCATAAGGATTATGACTCCTTAAACAAGGGTTATCCATAGGACTCTTGGATCACTAGTTACTAGATTCTGGTTATATAGTTAACATATATAATCATATATATATGTATGACATATATAATAATCTATATATATATATACTATCGAGTTTACAGTCTAACTAGGGTATGTTCCTAGTTAGCCTTGTAATTAACTCTATATACTATAATTAACTCTATAGTATACTAGTACTTTGCCCTGTACTATAGGTTGATATATACTATATGACCTCATATAATTCTCAAACTATAATATATGTAGGAATATACTAGTTCTCACCCTATAATATGAGCCATTAGGAGTTCCTAACTATAAATTATATGTAAGTTAACTTCATCGTTTACATAACTATAACCCTAGTTATAATGTTTGTATAGGACCTACCCTAGAGACTACAAATTATATGTATAAGATCTCTAATAACTTATTCATATGTTTGTATGAACCTTAACTTACATTAATCATAACTTAATGTAGGATATAGACGTAATAAGTTCTAGAACTTATTGTAGTAGTCTCTAGGGACATATATAATAATAGAGTATAGAAGACTAATATAGGAGTACATGTTCTACATTAAGTTATTATTAACTTAAGGTTTATAGAATCCTAGATGGATAGCTTAACCTAAAAAGCTAGATCTAGGTTAACCCTAGGAATACAGGAAATAAGAGTAGGATTAACAGGAATATAGCTTATTACGTCTATATCCTCCATTAAGTTATTATTAATGTAAATTAAGGTTCATACAAATATATGAATAAGTTATTAGATATATTATACATATAATTTTAGTCACTAGGGTAGGTCCTATACAAATATTATACGTAATGTTAATAATTACGTCTAAGTTAGGTATTATATTATACATCATTAAAAGACTACCTTGGGGTAAGAAGGATCAAATACATATAATATATGTCCCTAAATTTGTATTAGGGACATATTGTCATATGAAGTTATAATGAGATTAAAATTAAATCATACTATATTAATTTTAATCTCATTATAATAATATATGCCTTTTACATATATCATTACTAGTATGAACTACCTTTCGTATATGTCATAAACCATATAAACTAGATTAAACTATGTATCTAATATAGAATATGGTATAAATACCAAATTAATAACCTCTAAGTTACTGTAATACTGTAACTTATATCATTATATGAGTATAATATTGACATAGGTTATAAGAGATAGCCCGTACAATATTGTCTATATAGTTAGACATAACATAATATCTAAGTTATGTTATAAGCTAGGTTATACCCTGAACTAGGGGTAAGAAGGATGAATTACATAGTCTATAAGATTATACTCTAGGTTATAATGTTTGTTATTCTTCATAACAAACCCTAAACCCAACTACTAGTTGGTATGGGTCTCCATACCCATAGTCTCTAGGGTATTCCTAGAGTCTAATCCTAGAGACTATGTATCCTAGGATCGATACCAACTACTAGTTGTGTGAATATATAGTCTCTAGCGAAGGATCCATACACAACTACTAGTTGTGTGAATTCCTAGAGTCTAATCATAGAGACTATGTATCCAAAACCATAGAAACTACATATATAATTCTAGAGACTATGTATTCACACAACTGGTAGTCCATAGATATTTCTTCTATATATAATTCTTCTGTATAACTAATTATCCCTGGTTCATTGTTGTCATATTTGGATCAAATACCTCCACTCAACTAGATAGGAAAACTATGTCTAACTACGTAGGTTTTACTATGGGAGACATAGTTAAACCTCTAGAGGATAATTGTGTCATATGTCTTCTATACTCTATTATTCTAGACTATTGTATATGTAGTTAGTTCACCTCTAACTAATATAAATTTAGGGTCAAATAGACAATGGCATTCATGAACTTAGTTATACATAGATAACTTAAAGTTATCTATGTCTTCATCTGTCCTAACATAACTATGTAGATAGTACCTTAGTATAGGTTACTATCATATATAGTTAACTCTATGATAACTACTATCATAGTTTTATATCATAGTATATGAGATAGAAGTGCATATGGTCAGGGAATATAATGTTCCCTATATAGTAGATTATTATATAAGAAGGATAGAACTATAATCTCATTATATATGGACTAGGGACTTTTACCTATCGGTTAAGAATTATATATGGGTTAAACTAACTATGTTCCTAACAATACTTAGCAGGGTTAAGATTAGCAGGAACCCTAATCCTAACCCATAGTAAAACCTATGTAGTTAGACATATTTCATGAACTATAGTTTGTATTAGGGTTAGCGACATAGGATTTACTATGCGTCCTAACAATTAAACATGTCAAATGGTCATCCTAAATACATAGTCTCTAGAATTCACTCGTCATCCAAAAATGATGACATAATACGGATGCCATTGTCCCTAATACAAACTAGTTAGGCATATTACTAGTTGTATGTATTCTCAATAACAAACCCCAACCTTTAACCATAGAAACTCCATATTTCATTCTTCTGTCTAACTAATTGTGTGGTTTCTTCCATATAATCTTAGGGTGCTGCCATCCCAACTAAGAATGGTCACAACTCGTTGGATAGAAGAATCAAATATGTAGTATCTAGGGGTTCTTCCATCCCAACTAAGAATGGTTTGGGATGGAAGAATCAAATATGTTGTAGCTAGTTTTTCCATCCCAACTAAGAATGGTTTGGGTTGGAAGAACCCCTAGATACTACATATTTGATTCCCATAGTAAATCCTAGAGATTACTTATTACCATCCAACGAGTTGTAGGTTAGGATGTGAACATGTTCACATAAGTTAAGATTAACTAATATAGACTATGAATAACAGTACTTTATATAAGTTATGTTATAGTCTAACTTAAGTCATCATGTTCATGTAGTATGGAAGACATGTATTATAGTACTCTTTATAAATCTGGTATCCTAATACAAACAATTAGATAGTTCATACAAACATAGTCTCATAACTAGTATTTATAATAATAGTTCTACACTATTAGTTTGACATAGGATTAACCTCTATTATACGTACTAACTATAGATAGAACTAATAATGTAGTTATGATTATGACTATATAGTCCTTAGTTATATGTTATATCATAGGTTAATATAACTATGTAGTACCGTCTATTATATGTATAACTAAGGACTACTATAAGGTTTATAGTATAAGGACTATAAACCATACATAGTAAACCCATGACTGGTTCATCTAGATGTGGCATATATAGGCCCATATACATATATGCCATATAGTCATATATGGTAACTAGTTATAACTGGTTGTAACCCTACTATCTAACTAAACTCATCTATATTATACTTAGGTATTACTGTAGATATCCTAGGGTCACTTGTGTATAGTCTACATAGTTATGTAGATGAACCAGCATCATATCATCTATGATACTGTGAGCATTATATAAACCTATAACTGGTTCATCTATATAGTTCATCTAGATATGGCATTCATCTATGAATGCATCATAGATGACATGATGCTGGTTCATCTACATAAACTACCCGAACATTATCAGGTTATGTTCCTAACTATGTTAGGAACCAAAACAAGATAGTCCATGAACTATACCCTAGTAACTAAAATAAACATGAGATATAGAATCAGGGGACATAGTGGCATAACTATCCATAACTAGATACTATATCAACTAGTTATATAAACTTTGAACATTATATCTATCTAGATGGTGGAACAAATAACATAGTTAACCTATATCTATATGGTCATAAGGATTATGACTCCTCAAACAAGGGTTATGCATAGGACTCTAGGACCACTAGTTACTAGATTCTTGTTATATAGTTAGCATATATAGTCATATATATATATACGATATATATAATAATGTATATATACTATATATACAACTTATATACTATAGGGATTTACTATATATATAACTCTATAACCTAATCACAAGATAGTTAGGAGCAAGATAGAGATATAATAAACAATGTATCTATCCATTTCTTGTCCTATATTAGCAACTATAAGATTAACCCTATCTATAGTTAGGGTAACTAATACCTACTTGTGTGTATTCTAACCCTAGAAGAATAGGACTAATATAGGACTATTCTTCTGTTTAAGTAGATGTGTGAAGAATAGGACTAATATTCCGTCTATAGATAGATACATAGGACTAATATAGGACTATGTAACCCTAGGAATACATAGTCCTATATTCCGTTTATAGTTGGGGCATTAACTAACTATATAATGTATCTTTCTATAGTTAGTTAATGCCCTAACTACACACAACTACGATTGCCAATCTAACTAACTTATAATCGTATATGATTTTGCATTGTATCATATTCAAATACATAGTCTCTAGGACATAGGTTAATCTATAGATTAATATATAAACTCTAACCTATGATACAATGCATTGTACTATGTTTAACCCTATAGTTGCCATTCTAGAATATACAAGCTATAGTTGCCATAATAACTTAGATTATTATAGATTAATCCTAGGGTTAATCCTCCTTGTGCCAACTTAGATACCTAACCCTATAGTTGCCAATCTAGACACATACTATATCATAATAACTTAGATTATTAAATAGGAACCTTCCATTACATCTTAACTTAGTTTAGACATCCTAACTTAGATTATTATGATATGTTAGGATTAGGGTTAATCCTAACATATGGGATTAACTGCTAGGTTATTCCCTTAGGGATATACGTATCCTAACCCATATATAATTCTGCTAGATGGAAGAATTATATATGGAAGATTAGGGGATAATCAACTATAGTAGTGTTGTATGGATAAACATTATATGTAATGTTAATTAGCAACTAGTATTTGATTAGGGTTAGGGAATAAGTTAGGTTATTCCCATAGGGACATAGATGCTTGAAGGTCTAAAACTATCCCCAAACCATAACCTAAACCCTAGAAATTGTGTATTTAATACCATTGTCTATGTATTTAATTCTTCCATCTAACTACTTTTGTTTATTCCCATAGTAAGATAGTAAGAATTAAATACATAGATAATGATATTAAATACGTAATTTCTAAAGACTAATTGAGTGGACTTAGGAATGAAGGAATACACACAACTAGAAACTACTTATCTAGTTGAGTCGAGGTATTTGATCCTAGAGTTTAGGGTATAGGGGTTTAAATTTGGCATTAATATGGAAGAATCGAAAACACACTAAACTCCTAAACTCTAACCCTATAGTTGCCAATTAATTAGTTGTGTGTATTCCTCCATACAAAACCACAACCCTAAAATCAAGTAATTATATATATAATTCTTCTGTCTTACTAATTATTCTTATTTCATCCATACACACATTATATTGAAGATAGCTATGGAAGGATTAAATATGTAGTTTCTAATTGGTATCCATATTTGATCCTTCCATAGCTATCCCTATACCAACTATGGGAGTGGAGAATATGCATAGCGATGGTTTTACAATTAGTAAGTTATGGAGAATATGCATAGCTAATGGTTTTACAATTAGTAACTATGTATTTGATCTTTACTTCCAACTAGTTGATCTTTCCTTCATACTTCCATACCAACTACTAGTTTTGTGAATAGATAGTCTTTAGGATTAGACTCTAGGGTTAGAGTTTAGGGTTTTGGGTTTGCGTTTTGCGCAATAATTAAGATAACTACTTAAATGGAAGAATCCAATAGTTAATTTCTTGGGCTTAGTAAGGAGAATAAACACAAGCAATCATACGATGAATTAATATGTAGTTGATAAGGTTTTGGGTTAGGGTTTGGGATGGAGAATACTCACAACTAGCTAGACGCAAGGATCAAATTTAATTGGTATTGAGAATACACACAACTACTAATATAGAAGAATCGAAAAATTTAGCATTAGGTTTGGGTATGAAGAATATGGATACCAACTAGAAACTACATATAGGATTAGGGTTTACTAAGGGCAACTACATATATAATGTTTTGGTTTTGGGTTGTGTGTATTCTTGCATCTATTGCTAACCGTAAAGCCTGCTTATCTAATTAACCCATCTGAGCAGTTGTGAGCATTCCATACACAGATGTGTTTAATTCTTCATAACAATTAAACTTTTGTTGTTATAGCAGGAACCCTAATCCTAGAGACTATGTATTTGATTCTTCTGTTTAAGTAGATGTGTGAAGGTCTAAAGATATCCCCAAACCGTAGAAACTACTACACACCGAACTACTTATTTCAATTTTCCATATAACTAGTGTGTATTCTCCATACCAAATCCTAACCATTAACCCAAAATAATAGAAACTACATATCTACTTCTTCCATATATAATTCTTCTGTCTAACTAATTGTCCCTGGTTCATTGTTGCCATATTTGGATCAAATACCTCCACTCAACTAGATAGGAAAACTATGTCTAACTCATTGTTGCTGAATGAGTTTACGTATTTAACTATGTCTCCCATAGTAAAAACCTAGGTAGTTAGGCAAAGAGAGTACCATATTAATAAATGAACTAAAATCAGTTCATGTTGGTTTTCTAATGAGGACAGATATTTTTGGACAGAGAGAGTACCATGTATTCTTAATCGAAATGTATGTAGAAACTGTAGATTAATTATATTGTAATGCTCATAAGGAACCATAATATATTTATATGGTTATAATGAGACTATGAATAAGTTATTCATATGTCATAGTCATATATTAGTTACTTTAATCATATATTAATTTAACTACAAAGGGAGACAAGGTTATCTATGTATAACTAAGTTCATGTGTGCAATAGTCCATATGACCCTAAATTTGTATTAGTTAGAGGTGAACTAACTACATATATAATAACTAAGTAGTTATAACTGGCTGTAACTCTAGTTATATATGCCATATACTAGGATCCCTAGTATATAAACCTATGTACCCTATGCCATAGTAACTATATATACTATATTCAGGAGAGTTTAGGATATATAGTTAGGGCTATATATGCTAACTCTAGGATCCTTATCCTTGTAACTGAGCCCTATATAAGGATTATGAACTTTATACCGTATTCTATTAACTATATAGACGTAACTATAGTATACAAACTATGAAAGTAGTTAACTCTATAGTAACTTAGATAGATACTATAGTAATCTATGGAGCCCATATATAGTCCTAACTATATGGAGCCCTATATAAGTATCAATAGTTATAAGGACTTATAACTATGACTAAGCTATCCTTAGTTTTAACTTAGTTCCAAGGATGGTAACCCCATATAACTATCCTAGGTAGTTTGGTATAACTATCCTTAGTTCTATTCTATTTAGTTAGTAGCTATAACGATGGACATATAATTCACCATATTACATAGTTATCATATTATGGGTTATGATATAAAATAACTATTGAACTCTATCATAGTTAATAGCTCACAGTATATGTAATAAACCCTAGGATATCTGTTAACCCTAGTTTAGGGTTATAACCTAGGTTCATGAACATGTGAACCTAGGTTGATATATATAGTTAACTTAATCACAAGTTACCCTATTACGGAGAGTTTAACATATGGTTAACTTAATCACAAGTAACCTTATTAGGGGGAGTTTAACATATAGTTAACTTAATCACAAGTAACCCTATAAGGGAGAGTTTGTGGGTTCATATAGTATAGAAGACATGTTCATATGTTTATAATTTTATATATTCCGTCATCTAACTTATAATGAGACTCCTATAACCAGATTAGGAGTCTAGAAGATATGTTAGTTAGTATTCTTCTAATATATGACTACCAATATGGTATAAATACCAAATTAATATGAGTTTATCTTAGTTAAGTATAATACATGTTTTCTAGATAAAAATACCATATAAATTATTCATACTAGTACTGCCTAATTATCCTCTATAGTTTAATATGTCTAATGAGTACTAGATATAATAAATAAATATATTATAGTATAACCCTAATTAATAGGGTTTAGTTTATGTCCTAAACTCTCCTGAATTGATAGTCTATCATATGAACAGTTAATATAGGAATATAATAACTATTATCATATATTATGTCTTGTATATTATTATTAGATAGTTCATACAAACATAGTTTATCCTACTATAATGACTAGAAGACTATCACCCATATGAACATAGTCTATTGTATCATAATCAAATACATAGTCTAGACGATATATATATATATATAATAATAAAGTTAGGGTTAAACTATATATATGTTCATGAATTGTTATATATATAACGTAGACTATGTTCTATGGAAGGGCAAAATGTTCTATCTAGCTAATTGTTTGTATTAGCTAACTAGTTCATATGAGGCATAGTCCATAGAACAAGATTAGAGTTTATGTCATATCGGAATACTATGAACTTACAGATACGTATAACTATTTATTCTATCATAGTTCATAGTAAGGGCAATTATGAACTATGATATACTCCCTCCGTTCCAAAATACTATGTACATTTGGACATATTCACTGTTCCAAAATACTAACTACCTCTTTTCAAAATTGAAAGAGACTTGGAAAGATTGACTTAAACTTGGTTTGTGAATGAGTCTACAAGTTGGACGGGATATCAGGGAGAAGAAGTTATGTGACTTCTTTGTGGACTTCATGGTCTAATAAAAATGAAAATCTTCTGAAATGTGCACAGTATTTTGGAACCGAGGGAGTATATGATAAGGTTTAGGAGATAGGACTATGAACCATGTACTAGAATTATTAACTAGTATAACCATGGGGATACACAGAAATAGATAGAACTATTAACTAGTATAACCATTTTAAGACAAAATGGTTACGTATAATCAACTATTTTGTTGTCCTATATGTATAGTACCCTAGTATATGGAAAATTAACTGGTTTTGGGTTATACAGACTACATCCTAGATACGTATAATAGTTCTTCAAGGATATAGATAGAGACATAATAAACAATGTATCTATCCGTTTCTTATCCTATATTAGTCCTAGTTACCTAATATAAATAATTAGCTAGATGGAACATCTTGCCCTTCCATAGAACATTGTCTACGTTATGATAGATACTATCATCATGTTCATCTAGATAGTCCCCAATTAGCTGGATGGACTAATTAATTTGGCAACTAGTTAGGAACATAGTTAGTTCAACCCTAACTTAGAAATGCCTTATATGAACATACACACATTAGGGTTAAACTAATGTTCATAACTTAGTATAGGTTAACTATGTTCCTAACTAGTATACCTCCCTAACTAGTATACCTCCATTTAATTCATCTTTAATCCTGGTTCATATATATAGTTCATCTAGATATATCATTCATCTTGAATGCATCATAGATGACAGGTGTTGGTTTATCTACATTACATAACTACCTGAACATTATCAGGTTATGTTCCTAACTATGTTAGGAACCAAAACAAGATAGTCTATGAACTATACCCTATTAACCAAAAACAAACATGAGATAACTATGTTCGTAACATAGTTAGCTAAGTTCTTAACTAAATGATTTGGTTACTTCTCGAAGAATATATAGTAACTAAGGATATAGAATCAGGGAACATAGTGGCATAATTATCCATAACTAGATACTATATCAACTAGTAATATAAACTCTGAACATTATATTCCGAGTTCATTTTACTACAATAACGATGGAGTCGATCTAGATGGAGGAACATATAACTTAGTTAACTATATCAACGATGGGTGATGGTTATCTCCCTAGTTATCTATAAGTTATATGAAATTATATAATAGTAAGTTAACTATATCAACGATGGGTGATGGTTATCTCCCTAGTTATATGAAATTATATAATAGTTAGGTCTTCTAATATATAATTTGGTTTTACTTTGAGAGACATAATTAAACATAGTCTAGAAGACATGTTCATAGAACCTATAATAACTTATATATAATTTGTAGTGTTTAGGGTACAGAGGGAGTACCATATTATGGGTTATGATATAATATAACAATTGAAATCTATCATAGTTAATAGTTCACAGTACATGTAAACTCTATTATAGTTAGATAGAGTTTAGAATCTAATTTGGAGGAATAAACATTTTATAACAATTAGACTATACAAGCATAGTCTAGAAGACATGTTCATACAATTAACATATATAGTAATGTTTATACAAATATTATATTATTATATATGTTTAAATTAGTAATCTCTAGGGTAGATTAACCCTATATTAAACGACTATTAACACTTAGCTGGGTATGTCCTATGAATTATGTTCTATGAGTTAGGATTAACCCTAACCCTAATCAAATACAAGGGACAATACTTAGCAGGGTTAAGATTAGCAGGAACCCTAATCCTAACCCATAGTAAAACCTAGGTAGTTAGACATAGTTCATGAACTATAGTTTGTATTAAGGTTAGCAACATAGGATTCCTAAGGTTTATACTAGCATAGGTTTGTTCATAATTATAAACCCCATCCACCATATAGGGCTAGAGCATATATAAGGTTTATACTAGCATTGGACCTATGCTAGTATAAGCCTTATATATGCTCTAGCCCTATATGGTGGATGGGGTTTATAATTATGAACAACATTATATATGGTGGGTTACTAGTGTAGTAACCCCAGTATATTATTATAATGATAAGCAAATCTAAGTTATTATATAGTTACAGGTATAAGAAGGATACCCCTATAGTATAATTATATAAACAAGGGAAGGTTGATCATCTTGCCCTTGTTTAGAATATAAGTCTCACTACCTATAGTTATAACCATCCTAGGTAGTTATGACCATCTTAGGAACATAGTCTAATCATAGTTATAAAAGACTATAGTTCCTAACTAGTTAGTCCACTATATAGTGAAATATAGTTAACTCCATCGATAATAAGTATAACTATCCCATAAGCCCTATATGGTGGACTAAAACTATAGGGGTTATGGACTAACTTAGTCCTCCCGGTATATATGCACATTTAGTAACTTATATATGAACATATGTACTTCGTCCTCCCTGCATATATGCACATATAGTTACTTATATATGAACATATGTACATAGTTCATATATAAGTATATTTATACTTACTTGTGATTAAGTTAACTCACGCAATATGATAACCATGTTACAACATAGTTAGAGTTACCTATGGTTGATTATAACCTATGTAGTTACTAAACTAGTTTTACCAACGAGTTGTGAACAGCACCCTAAGATTATATAGAAGAAACCACACACAACTAGTTAGGCAGAAGAATGAAATACCGAGTTTCTATGGTTAAAGGTTGAGGTTTGCTATTGAGAATACACACAACTAGTAATATGTCTAACTAGTTTGTATTGGGGACAATGGCATCTGTATTATGTCATCCTTTTAGGATGAGGAGTGAATTCTAGAGACTATATATTTAGGATGACTATTAGATATGTTTAATGGTTAGGACCCATAGAGACTACATATTTAATACATTTATGAACTATGTCCTCCTTGAATGGATTCATGGAGGATCGTATGTACGTATTGTCCCTAACCCTAATACAAACTAGTTACGTACAATGCATTGTATCCCTAACCCTAACCCTAATCCTCCATTTACATATGGAGGATCGTATGCCGTTGTCCCCAATACAAACTAGTTACATATGGAGGATCGTTATACAATGCCATTGTAATACGTACAATGCATTGTATGTAACTAGTTTGTATTAGGGACAATGGCATTGTATCCCTCATACACACTAATTAGATGGAAAATTAAAATAAGTAGTTCGTAGTGTGTAGTAGTTTCTTCGGTTTGGGGATAGTTTTAGACCTTCACGCATCTACTTAAACAGAAGAAAAGTACATAGTCTCTAAGATTTACTATAGGAATAAATCAAAAGTAGTTAGATGGAAGAATTAAATACATAGACAATGGCATTAAATACGTAATTTCTTGGGTTTAGGGATTCTAGTTTGATGGAAGAATTAAATAAGTAGTTTCTATGGATGTACTTTATTCTACCGTCTAACTAGTTCTATATGGCATATGGCAATCAAAACAAGATAGTCCATAACTAAGGATATATGTTATTATAGGATTAACTTATAGTTCATGAACATAGTGGACTATCTAGTTCATGTTACTAACTAGTTTGGTTAGGGTTAAACTATATATATGTTCATGAATTGTTATACTATGAACTATATATAGTTTAGATTACTCCATCTAGATGGAGGTTATCCTAACATATTTAGATTATTGCCTCCATAGTTCCCTACATAGGTAGTTCCCTTACTTGTAGGTAGTTCCCTACAAATAACAACAATTATGAACATATATGTTCATGAATTGTTAATATAGACTATGAGCTATGTAGTTCCCTACATAGTTCAGAGTTTCTGTTGATTCCTTCTGGACTATGTAGGCAACTATGAAGAACATATACAATGTTCCTAGGACTATATCAACCATGACTATGTAGTTCCGTACAAATACCCCCATATCCAAAAGGCTGAGATTGAAAAGCTGGTCAAAGATATGTTGATGACAGGGATAATCAGGTCGAGTTCGAGTTCCTATTCATCGCTCGTCCTGCTGGTCAGGAAGAAGGACGGCACCTGGCGGTTCTGGATGGACTACAGGGCTCTCAATGCTATTACGCTTAACGATAAGTATTCTATTCCAGTCATTGAAGAATTGCTAGATGAATTAACCCACGCACGGGTCTTCTCTAAATTGGACTTGCGCGTGGGGTACCATCAGATTTGTATGCACCCCGGGGACATCCACAAAACTGCTTTCCATACACATGACAGTCATTTTGAATTCATGGTCTCACTAATGCTCCAGCCACATTTCAGGGCCTTATGAATGATAT
The DNA here is from genome assembly GCA_039654745.1 of Houttuynia cordata. NCBI lineage: Eukaryota > Viridiplantae > Streptophyta > Magnoliopsida > Piperales > Saururaceae > Houttuynia > Houttuynia cordata. The sequence continues at coordinate 15,245,095 of CM077512.1, read as the reverse complement.
ATTTAGAGACTTCTTGCGCCGATATGTGTTAGTATTTTTTGACGAAATTCTCGTCTATAGTTCCTCGTGGGAGCAGCATTTAGAGCACCTTCGCTCTGTCTTTGAGGTACTTCAAACCCATTCTCTATTTATCAAACGTTCCAAATGTTCGTTTGGGTGTTCTCAGGTTGACTATCTCAGCCATGTGATCTCTGATGGGACTGTGTCCACCGATCCATACAAAGTGGCCGCTATAGTCAATTGGCCTGTGCCGACATCGCTAAAGGGTCTTCGGGGGTTCTTGGGCTTAACAAGCTACTATCGCCGGTTTGTGGCCAACTATGGGTCTCTCGCCACCCCCTTGACCAGCCTCCTTAAATAGGGCGCATTTGCATGGTCGTCTTCTGCCCTGCAGGCTTTTGACACCTTGAAAACTGCTATGAACACGGCACTAGTTCTAGCCCTTCCTGATTTTTCTCAGCCCTTCGTGGTGGAGACGAATGCATCCGGTCACGGCCTGGGCACTGTCCTGCTACAAGACGGCCATCCGATAGCTTTTTGGAGCAAGGCGTTATCTGGCCGCTCGTTGTCACTCTCAGCTTATAAGAAAGAAATGTTGGCCATTGTACATGCGGTGACAAAGTGGAGGCCGTACTTATTGGGGCGCCATTTTATTATCCGGACAGACCACTAACCGCTTAAATATTTCTTGGACCAGAGAATTGTAACTCCTGGACAGCAGCGTTGGGTGACAAAGTTATTGGGATATGATTATGAGCTGGTATATAAAATGAGCACCGAGAACCCCGTCCCCGATGCTTTATCGCGTCAGTTCGAGGAGGCCTCTTCTTTTGGTATGTCCGCTCCACTTTTCCCCTTCCTTGAGGATTTACGAAAATCATATCACGAGGACCCAGCGACAGTTGCATTGTTGGATTGGCTTCAGGCCAACTCTTCTGATGACCCGACTTTCATCTTGCGAGATAACATCATTTATTGGAAGGATCGGCTATGGGTTCTGAATTGTGATAGTATTCGTACTGCGGGTTCTCCATTTTGGAGCACTTTCATTCTACTCCTACTGCGGGTCATGAGGGTTCTTTCCAAACTTACAAGCGGATCTCACAATGTTTCTTATGGCATGGTATAAAGCGTACAGTTCAATTGTTTGTGGCCGAATGTGGAGTTTGTCAACGCGCCAAAGCCTCTACTATAGCCCCCTCAGGTCTTTTGCAGCCGCTGGCCCGCTGCCTATCCCAGAGCAGGTTTGGGAGGACGTCTCCATGAATTTTATCGAAGCACTACCAGTTGTTCAGGGCAAATCCGTGGTGATGGTTGTGGTCGATCGGCTGTCCAAATACGCGCACTTCTCCGCCTTGGGCCATCCTTATATGGCCAAGGCTGTTGCTGAGGTTTATGTTCGGGATGTGGCTAAACTCCATGGAATGCCACGCATTATTGTTTCGAACCACGATCGGGTGTTCATCTCGAATTTTTGGCAAGAGTTTTTCACTCTATAGGGATCTCGTCTCCACATGAGTTCCGCCTATCACCCGCAAACTAATGGTCAAACGGAAGTGGTTAACCGCACAAGGGACGTAGAGTATGTTCTACAAACTATTTAGTTCATAGTACCTTAAGTATATTACCCCATCAAAAACTCTAATCTTGTTCCATCTAGCTAATTATTTGTAAACCTATGTATAGATACGTAGATAGATATACGACTATGGTCTTCATAGTAAACCTAGGTAGTTATCATAGTTCATAGTCTACATAGTTGTTTCGTCTATAGTAATATTATATTCCTATATCCTATAGTTGTTTCGTCTACATAGTTGTTATCATGTTAGAGGTTAAGATCTTATATGTCATATAGACTACCCTAAATATTTTAGGAGAAACTAATAATGAGATAGTTTCTTTCCATACGTAATTATTGTTACTAACTATCACCCATCGTTGATATAGTTAATTAAGTTATATGTTCCTCCATCTAGATGGGCTCCATCATTATTGTAGTAACATGAACTCAGAATATAATGTTCAGAGTTTATATTACTAGTTGATATAGTATCTAGTTATGGATAGTTATGCCACTATGTTCCTTGATTCTATATCCTTAGTTACTATATATTCTTCGAGAAATAACCAAATCATTTAGTTAAGAACTTAGTTAACTATGTTAAGAACATAGTTATCTCATGTTTGTTTTGGCTCCTCGGGTATAGTTCATGGACTATCTTGTATTGGTTCCTAACATAGTTAGGAACATAACCTGATAATATTCAGGTAGTTATGTAGATGAACCAACATCAAGTCATCTATGATGCATTCTAGATGAATGCCATACCTAGATGAACCAGGATCGAGGATGAGTTAAATAGAGGTATACTAGTTAGGAACATGTTTAACCCTAATGTGTGTATGTTCATATGAGGCATATCTAAGTTAGGGTTAAACTAACTATGTTCCTAACTAGTTGCCAAATTAATTAGTCCATCTAGCTAATTGGGGACTATGTAGATGAACATGATGATAGTATCTATCATAACATAGACTATGTTCTATGGAAGGGCAAGATGTTCCATCTAGCTAATCATTTGTATTAGCTAAATAGTTCATATGAGGCATAGTCCATAGAACAAGATTAGAGTTTATGTCATATCGGAATACTATGAACTTAGATAGATACATACGACATCCTAGATATGTATAATAGTTCTTCTTCTTGTCCTATATTAGTCTTAGGAATATAATGTTAGGGTTAATCCTAGATTGGCAACTAATAGGGTAACCCTAGAAGAATAGGACTAATGTAGGACTATTCTTCTGTTTAAGTAGATGCGGGAAGAATAGGACTAATATCCTATCTATAGATAGATACATAAGACCATGTAACCCTAGGAATACATAGTCCTACATTCCGTCTATAGTTAGGGCATTAACTAACTATAGAAAGATAGCCAATCTAACTAACTTATAATCGTGTACGATTATGCATTGTATCATGTTCAAATACATATTCTCTATGACACAAGTTAATCTATAGGTTAATATATAAACTAACCTATGATACAATGCATTGTACTATGTCTAACCCTATAGTAGTCAATCTAGATTATACAAGCTATAGTTACCATAATAACTTAGATTATTATAGATTAATCCTCCCTTGTGCCAACTTAGATAACTAACCCTATTATTATACATATACTATAGATGTTTACAAGATGTAGTCATCTTAACATAGATTATTAAATAGGAACCCTCCATTACATTCTAACTTAGACTATTAGGATATGTTAGGATTAGGGTTAATCCTAACATATAGGATTAACTTCTAGGTGATTCCCATAGGGATATACGGATCCTAACCTAAATATAATTCTGCTGGACGGAAGAATTATATATGGAAGATTTGGGAATAATCAACTATAGTTGTGTTGTATGGATCAACATTATACATAATGTTAATTGGCAACTAGTATTTGATTAGGGTTAGGGAATAAGTTAGGTTATTCCCATAGGGATATTTCTAGGATTAACTCTACAAATTACATATTTAATGCCCATTGTCTATGTATTTAATTCTTCCATCTAACTACTTTTGTTTATTCCCATAGTAAATCCTATAGACTATGTATTTGATTCTACTGTTTAAGTAGATACGTGAAGCTATCCCCAAACCATAACCTAAACCCTAGAAATGATGTATTTAATGCCATTGTCTATGTATTTAATTCTTCCATCTAACTACTTTTGTTTATTCCTATAGTTAGAGGTATACTAGTTAGGAACATAGTTAACCTATACTAAGTTAGGAACATTAGTTTAACCCTAATGTGTGTATGTTCATATGAGGCATATCTAAGTTAGGGTTAAACTAACTATGTTCCTAACTAGTTGCCAAATTAATTAGTCCATCTAGCTGATTGGGGACTATGTAGATGAACATGATGATAGTATCTATTATAACATAGACTATATTCTATGGAAGGGAAAGATGTTCCATCTAGCTAATCATTTGTATTAGCTAAATAGTTCATATGAGGCATAGTCCATAGAACAAGATTAGAGTTTATGTCATATCGGAATACTATGAACTTAGATAGATACATATGACATCCTAGATATGTATAATAGTTCTTCTTCTTGTCCTATATTAGTCTTAGGAATATAATTTTAGGGTTAATCCTAGATTGGCAACTAATAGGGTAACCCTAGAAGAATAGGACTAATGTAGGACTATTCTTCTGTTTAAGTAGATGCGGGAAGAATAGGACTAATATCCCATCTATAGATAGATACATAGGACTATGTAACCCTAGGAATACATAGTCCTATATTCTGTCTATAGTTAAGGCATTAACTAACTATATAATGTATCTTTCTATAGTTAGTTAATGCCCTAACTACACACAACTAAGATTGCCAATCTAACTAACTTATAATCGTATACGATTATGCATTGTATCATGTTCAAATACATATTCTCTATGACACAAGTTAATCTATAGGTTAATATATAAACTAACCTATGATACAATGCATTGTACTATGTCTAACCCTATAGTTGTTAATCTAGATTATACAAGCTATAGTTGCCACAATAACTTAAATTATTATAGATTAATCCTCCCTTGTGCCAACTTAGATAACTAATCCTATAGTTGCCAATCTAGACATATACTATAGATGTTTACAAGATGTAGTCATCTTAACATAGATTATTAAATAGGAACCCTCCATTACATTCTAACTTAGTTTAGACATCCTAACTTAGATTATTAGGATATGTTAGGATTAGGGATAGGTTATTCCCATAGGGATATACGTATCCTAACACATATATAATTCTGCTAGACGGAAGAATTATATATGGAAGATTTGGGAATAATCAACTATAGTTGTGTTGTATGGATCAACGTTATACATAATGTTAATTGGCAACTAGTATTTGATTAGGGTTAGGGAATAGGTTAGGTTATTCCCATCGGGACATTTCTTGGACTAACCCTACAAATTACGTATTTAATGCTCATTGTCTATGTATTTAATTCTTCCATATAACTACTTTTGTTTATTCCCATAGTAAATCTTGGAGACTATGTATTTGATTCTTCTGTTTAAGTAGATACATGAAGCTATCCCCAAACCATAACCTAAACCCTAGAAATGACATATTTAATGTCATTGTCTATGTATTTAATTCTTCCATCTAACTACTTTTGTTTATTCCCATAGATAGGATGAATTAAATACATAGACAATGACATTAAATACGTCATTTCTAATGACTAATTGAGTGAATTAACGAATGGAGGAATACACACAACTAGAAACTACAGTTGAGTGGAGGTATTTGATCCTAGAATTTAGGTTATAGGGGTTTAAATTTGGCATTAATATAGAAGAATCGAAAAAACGCTAAACTCCTAAACTCTAACCCTATAGTTGCCAATTAACTAGTTGTGTGTATTCCTTCATACAAAACCACAACCCTAAAACCAAGTAATTACATATATAATTCTTCCATCTAACTAATTGGTCTCATTTCATCCATACACACATTATATGGATGTGTTATGTCCCGCCTTCTTATTTCATTAAGTACTTACCTATAACCAGCCGGTTCTTATTAGGGGAATAGCCCATCCAGCACCGGTCTATTTAGGGGAATAGCCCATCTTAAGAAATTACTTGTAATAAGGCTAAGGCCCATCGGATGAGAATAGTCCATCAGTAGTGTAGCCCAATGGGGAACTATTTATATGGAGCTTATGCTCTGATATTGATTATGAGAAGATAATTACCCTAACTCCCTCTTTCTTTCTGATCGTCCCCTCCTTTGCAGCCGCCGGCTGCTAATTGAGGTTATCTTCCTCTTCATCTCGTCTCCTTCGCATTCCCCCTAATCTTCCCTCTTCCTCTCTTATCCCCTTCCCTTCTAATTCGCCAATTCCTCCACTATCTTTTCCTCTCAGACCTTGGGACGCATCATTGGTATCAAGAGCCACCGTTCCTTGGCAGCACAACCCACCCACCCACCCTTGAGATGTCTCGGCTTTTCCAGCGCTCTGACGGCGACTCCCCAGCAGCGCCAGAGCCTTCCATGCCTGGGGACTTCCATCCAGCGTCCCCTCCCTCCTCTCCTCACCGCGAGGAGTGGCGCGAGATGTTGACCCAGCAATCCACTCTTCTGACAGCCCTCTTGCAGAATCAGCAACAACATCAGACCGCCATGGCGACACTGATCAGCGAGTCCTTTGCTCGCCTTGCGGTCTCCCTGGCACCACCCCCTCCTCCGACACGGCAGGAAGGAGTGTTACCGCCCCCACCCAGTGGTCCATTTGCGCGCCTTGAGGATATTTCTAGGATTAACTCTACAAATTACGTATTTAATGCCCATTGTCTATGTATTTAATTCTTCCATCTAACTACTTTTGTTTATTTCCATAGTTAGATAGGATGAATTAAATACATAGACAATGACATTAAATACGTCATTTCTAATGACTAATTGAGTGAATTAACGAATGGAGGAATACACACAACTAGAAACTACAGTTGAGTGGAGGTATTTGATCCTAGAATTTAGGGTATAGGGGTTTAAATTTGGCATTAATATAGAAGAATCGAAAAAACGCTAAACTCCTAAACTCTAACCCTATAGTTGCCAATTAACTAGTTGTGTGTATTCCTTCATACAAAACCACAACCCTAAAACCAAGTAATTACATATATAATTCTTCCATCTAACTAATTGGTCTCATTTCATCCATACACACATTATATGGATGATAGCTATGGAAGGATCAAATATGTATTTTGTGTGAAGTTAATTAGATATGTAGTTTCTAGTTGGTATCAATATTTGATCCTTCCATAGCTATCCCCATACCAACTATGGGGATGGAGAATATGGATAGCTATGGTTTTACAATTAGTAAGTTATGGAGAATATGCATAGCTATGGTTTTACAATTAGTAACTATGTATTTGATCTTTCCTTCTAACTAGTTGATCTTTCCTTCATACTTCCAGACCAACTACTAGTTGTGTGAATACATAGTCTCTAGGATTAGACTCTAGGGTTAGAGTTTATGGTTTTGGGTTTGTGTTCTATGCAACAATTAAGATAACAATTAAGTTAACTATTGTTAACTTCTTGGGTTTAATAAGGAGAATAAACACAAGCAGTAGTTATACAATGAATTAAATATATAGTTGATAAGGTTTTAGGTTAGGGTTTGGGATGGAGAATACTCACAACTAGCTTGACGGAAGGATCAAATTTAATTGGTATGTTTAATTAGTATTGAGAATACACGCAACTAGTAATATGGAAGAATCGAAAAATTTAGCATTAGGTTTTGGTATGAAGAATATGGATACCAACTAGAAACTACATATAGGATTAGGGTTTACTAAGGGCACTAGAAACTACATATATAATGTATTGGTTTTGGGTTGTGTGTATTCTTGCGTCTATTGCTAACTGTAAAGCATGCTTATCTAACTAATTGTCTATGTATAACTAAGTTCATAAATGCCGTTGTCCATATGACCCTAAATTTGTATTAGTTAGAGGTGAACTAACTACATATATAATAACTAAGTAGTTATAACTGGCGGTAACTCTGGTTATATATGCCATCTACTAGGATCCCTAGTATATAAACCTAATGCCATAGTAACTATCGATACTATTTTCAGGAGAGTTTAGGATATATAGTTAGGACTATATATGCTAACTATAGGATCCTTATCCTTGTAACCGAGCCCTATATAAGGATTATGAGCTTTATACCGTATTCTATTAACTATATAGTCCTAACTATAGTATACAAACTATGATAGTAGTTAACTCTATAGTAACTTAGATAGATACTATAGTAATCTATGGAGCCCATATATAGTCCTAACTATATGGAGCCCTATATAAGGATCAATAGTTATAAGGTCTTATAACTATGACTAGGGTATCCCTAGTTCTAACTTAGTTCCAGGGATGGTAACCCCATATAACTATCCTAGGTAGTTTAGTATAACTATCCTTAGTTCTATCCTAGTTTGTTAGTAACTATAACTCACCATGTTACATAGTTATCATATTATGGATTATGATATAATATAACTATTGAACTCTATCATAGTTAATAGCTCACAGCATATGTAATAAACCATAGGATATTTGTTAACCCTAGTTTAGGGTTATAACCTAGGTTCATGAACATGTGAACCTAGGTTGATATATATAGTTAACTTAATCACAAGTAACCCTATTAGGGGGAGTTTATGGGTTCATATAGTATAGAAGACATGTTCATATCTTTATAGTATTATATATTCTGTAATCTAACTTATAATGAGACTCCTATAACCATATTAGGAGTCTAGAAGACATAGTTAGTATTCTTCTAATATATGACTACCAATACGGTATAAATACTAAATTAATATGAGTTTACCTTAGTTAAGTATAATACATGTCTTCTAGACTTATAAATACCATATAAGTTATTCCTTCTAGTACTGTCTAATTATCCTCTACAGTTTAATATATCTAAAGAGTACTAGATATAATAAATGAATATAATTAATAGGGTTTAGTTTATGTCCTAAACTCTCCTGAATTGATAGTATCTATCATATGAACAGTTAATATAAGAGTATAATAACTATTATCATATATTATGTCTTGTATGTTATTATTAGATAGTTCATACAAACATAGTTTATCCTACTATAATGACTAGAAGACATATAAGGTATATACGTATTCTAACTACATTATTAGTTCTATCTATAGTTAGTAAGTATAATAGAGGTTATAGTATTACATACATATAAGGTTTACAGTCTAACTAGGGTATGTTCCTAACTAGAGTTAATTATCTAGTATACTAGTACTTAGCCCAATACTATAGGTTGATATATACTATATGACCTCATATAATTCTTAAACTATAATATATGTAGAAATATACTAGTTCTCACCCTATAATATGAGCCATTAGGAGTTCCTAACTATAAATTATATGTAAGTTAACTTCATCGTTTACATAACTATAACCCTAGCTGTAATGTTTGTATAGGACCTACCCTAGAGACTACAAATTATATGTATAAGATATCTAATAACTTATTTATATGTTTGTATGAACCTTAACTTACATTAATAATAACTTAATGTAGGATATAGACGGAATAAGTTCTAGAACTTATTGTAGTAGTCTCTAGGGACATATATAATAATAGAGTATAGAAGACTAATATAGGAGTACATGTTCTACATTAAGTTATTATTAACTTAAGGTTTATAGAATCCTAGATGGATAGCTTAACCTAGAATGCTAGATCTAGGTTAACCCTAGGAATACAGGAGATATGAGTAGGATTAACAGGAATATAGCTTATTACGTCTATATCCTACATTAAGTTATTATTAATGTAAGTTAAGGTTCATACAAACATATGAATAAGTTATTGGATATATTATACATATAATTTTAGTCTCTAGGGTAGGTCCTATACAAACATTATATGTAATGTAAATAATTACATCTAAGTTAAGTATTATATTATACATCATTAGAAGACTACCTTGGGGTAAGAAGGATCAAATAGTCTAGGGGTAAGAAGGATCAAATACATATAATATATGTCTCTAAATTTGTATTAGGGACATATTGTGCATATAGAATTATAATGAGATTAAAATTAAATAATATATTAATTTTAATCTCATTATAATTATAGATGTCTTCTACATATATCATTACTAGTATGAACTACCTCCTATATATGTCATAAACCATATAAACTAGATTAAACTATGTATCTAATATAGAATACGGTATAAATACCAAATTAATAACCTCTAAGTTACTGTAATACTGTAACTTATATTATTATAGGAGTATAATATTAGCATAGGTTATAATAGATAGCCCGTATAATATTGGCTATATAGTTAGACATAACATAATATCTAAGTTATGTTATAAGCTAGGTTATAACCCTGAACTAGGGGCAGGAAGGATGAATTACATAGTCTCTAGGATTAGACTCTATGAATTACATAACCCTAGAGAGGTATGGGTCTCCATACCCATAGTCTCTAGGGTATTCATAGCGTCTAATCCTAGAGACTATGTATCCTAGGATCGATACGAACTACAAGTTGTGTGAATACATAGTCTCTAGGGAAGGATCCATACACAACTATTAGTTGTGTGAATTCCTAGAGTCTAACCCTAGAGTCTAATCCTAGAGACTATGTATCCAAAACCATAGAAACTATATATATAATCCTAGAGACTATGTATTAACACAACTAGTAGTCCATAGATGTTTCTTCCATATATAATTCTTCCGTCCTTGTCCCTAGTTCATAGTTGCCATATTCGGATCAAATACCTCCACTCAACTAGATAGGAAAACTATGTCTAACTACCTAGGTTTTACTATAGATAATTGTGTCATATATCTTCTATACTCTATTATTATGGGAATATAGTGTTCCCTGTATAGTAGACTATTATATAAGAAGGATAGGACTATAATCTCATTATATACGGACTAGGGACTTATATAAGTTATATATAGGTTAAGAATTATATCTAGGGGTTCTTCCATCCCAACTAAGAATGGTTTGGGATGGAAGAATCAAATATGTAGTATATAGGGGTTCTTCCATCCCAACTAAGAATGGTTTGGGATGGAAGAACCCCTAGATACTACATATTTGATTCCCATAGCAAATCCTAGATACTACTTATTACCATCCAACGAGTTGTGGGTTAGGATGTGAACATGTTCACATAAGTCAAGATTAACTAATATAGACTATGAATAACCGTACTCTATATAAGTTATGTTATAGTCTAACTTAGGTCATCATGTTCATATAGTATGGAAGACATGTATTATAGTACTCCGTACTAATATCGTATCCTAATAAGTAAGGATATCCTAATACAAACAATTAGATAGTTCATACAAACATAGTCTCATAACTAGTATTTATAATAATAGTTCTACATTATTAGTTTGACATAAGATTAACCTCTATTATACGTACTAACTATAGATAGAACAAATAATGTAGTTATGATTATGACTATATAGTCCTTAGTTATATGTTATATCATAGGTTCATATAACTATGTAGTACCATCTATTATATGTATAATTAAGGACTACTATAAGGTTTATAGCATAAGGATTATAGACCATACATAGTAAACCTATGACTGGTTCATCTAGATAGTTCATCTAGATATGTCATATTTAGGCTCATATACATATATGCCATATAGTCATATATGGTAACTAGTTATAACTGGCTGTAACCCTACTATCTATCAAAACTCATCTATATTGTACTTCGGTATTACCTTAGATATCCTAGGGTTACTTGTGCATAGTCTATATAGTTATGTAGATGAACCAGCATCATGTCATCTATGAACTATGAGCATTATATAAACCTATGTCTAGTTCATCTAGATAGTTCATCTAGATATGGCATTCATCTATGAATGCATCATAGATGACATGATGCTGGTTCATCTACATAACTATCAGAACATTATCAGGTTATGTTCCTAATTATGTTAGGAACCAAAACAAGATAGTCCATGAACTATACCCTAATAACCAAAACAAACATTAGATATAGAATCAGGGAACATAGTGGCATAACTATCCATAACTAGATACTATATCAACTAGTAATATAAACTCTGAACATTATATTCTGAGTTCATGTTACTACAATAAGGATGGAGTCCATCTAGATGGAGAAACATATAACTTAGTTAACCCATATCTATATAGTCATAAGGATTATGACTCCTTAAACAAGGGTTATCCATAGGACTCTTGGATCACTAGTTACTAGATTCTGGTTATATAGTTAACATATATAATCATATATATATGTATGACATATATAATAATCTATATATATATACTATCGAGTTTACAGTCTAACTAGGGTATGTTCCTAGTTAGCCTTGTAATTAACTCTATATACTATAATTAACTCTATAGTATACTAGTACTTAGCCCTGTAGCTCTATAGTATACTAGTACTTTGCCCTGTACTATAGGTTGATATATACTATATGACCTCATATAATTCTCAAACTATAATATATGTAGGAATATACTAGTTCTCACCCTGTAATATGAGCCATTAGGAGTTCCTAACTATAAATTATATGTAAGTTAACTTCATCGTTTACATAACTATAACCCTAGTTATAATGTTTGTATAGGACCTACCCTAGAGACTACAAATTATATGTATAAGATCTCTAATAACTTATTCATATGTTTGTATGAACCTTAACTTACATTAATCATAACTTAATGTAGGATATAGACGTAATAAGTTCTAGAACTTATTGTAGTAGTCTCTAGGGACATATATAATAATAGAGTATAGAAGACTAATATAGGAATACATGTTCTACATTAAGTTATTATTAACTTAAGGTTTATAGAATCCTAGATGGATAGCTTAACCTAAAAAGCTAGATCTAGGTTAACCCTAGGAATACAGGAAATAAGAGTAGGATTAACAGGAATATAGCTTATTACGTCTATATCCTCCATTAAGTTATTATTAATGTAAATTAAGGTTCATACAAATATATGAATAAGTTATTAGATATATTATACATATAATTTTAGTCACTAGGGTAGGTCCTATACAAATATTATACGTAATGTTAATAATTACGTCTAAGCTAGGTATTATATTATACATCATTAAAAGACTACCTTGGGGTAAGAAGGATCAAATACATATAATATATGTCCCTAAATTTGTATTAGGGACATATTGTGCATATGAAGTTATAATGAGATTAAAATTAAATCATACTATATTAATTTTAATCTCATTATAATAATATATGCCTTTTACATATATCATTACTAGTATGAACTACCTTCCATATATGTCATAAACCATATAAACTAGATTAAACTATGTATCTAATATAGAATATGGTATAAATACCAAATTAATAACCTCTAAGTTACTGTAATACTGTAACTTATATCATTATATGAGTATAATATTGACATAGGTTATAAGAGATAGCCCGTACAATATTGTCTATATAGTTAGACATAACATAATATCTAAGTTATGTTATAAGCTAGGTTATACCCTGAACTAGGGGTAAGAAAGATGAATTACATAGTCTATAAGATTATACTCTAGGTTATAATGTTTGTTATTCTTCATAACAAACCCTAAACCCAACTACTAGTTGGTATGGATCTCCATACCCATAGTCTCTAGGGTATTCCTAGAGTCTAATCCTAGAGACTATGTATCCTAGGATCGATACCAACTACTAGTTGTGTGAATACATAGTCTCTAGCGAAGGATCCATACACAACTACTAGTTGTGTGAATTCCTAGAGTCTAATCATAGAGACTATGTATCCAAAACCATAGAAACTACATATATAATTCTAGAGACTATGTATTCACACAACTGGTAGTCCATAGATATTTCTTCTATATATAATTCTTCTGTATAACTAATTATCCCTGGTTCATTGTTGTCATATTTGGATCAAATACCTCCACTCAACTAGATAGGAAAACTATGTCTAACTACGTAGGTTTTACTATGGGAGACATAGTTAAACCTCTAGAGGATAATTGTGTCATATGTCTTCTATACTCTATTATTCTAGACTATTGTATATGTAGTTAGTTCACCTCTAACTAATATAAATTTAGGGTCAAATAGACAATGGCATTCATGAACTTAGTTATACATAGATAACTTAAAGTTATCTATGTCTTCCTCTGTCCTAACATAACTATGTAGATAGTACCTTAGTATAGGTTACTATCATATATAGTTAACTCTATAATAACTACTATAATAGTTTTATATCATAGTATATGAGATAGAAGTGCATATGGTCAGGGAATATAATGTTCCCTATATAGTAGATTATTATATAAGAAGGATAGAACTATAATCTCATTATATATGGACTAGGGACTTTTACCTATAGGTTAAGAATTATATATGGGTTAAACTAACTATGTTCCTAACAATACTTAGCAGGGTTAAGATTAGCAGGAACCCTAATCCTAACCCATAGTAAAACCTATGTAGTTAGACATATTTCATGAACTATAGTTTGTATTAGGGTTAGCGACATAGGATTTACTATGTGTCCTAACAATTAAACATGTCTAATGGTCATCCTAAATACATAGTCTCTAGAATTCACTCGTCATCCAAAAAGGATGACATAATACGGATGCCATTGTCCCTAATACAAACTAGTTAGGTATATTACTAGTTGTGTGTATTCTCAATAACAAACCCCAATCTTTAACCATAGAAACTCCATATTTCATTCTTTTGTCTAACTAATTGTGTGGTTTCTTCCATATAATCTTAGGGTGCTGCCATCCCAACTAAGAATGGTCACAACTCGTTGGATAGAAGAATCAAATATGTAGTATCTAGGGGTTCTTCCATCCCAACTAAAAATGGTTTGGGATGGAAGAATCAAATATGTAGTAGCTAGTTTTTCCATCCCAACTAAGAATGGTTTGGGTTGGAAGAACCCCTAGATACTACATATTTGATTCCCATAGTAAATCCTAGAGACTACTTATTACCATCCAACGAGTTGTGGGTTAGGATGTGAACATGTTCACATAAGTTAAGATTAACTAATATAGACTATGAATAACAGTACTTTATATAAGTTATGTTATAGTCTAACTTAAGTCATCATGTTCATGTAGTATGGAAGACATGTATTATAGTACTCTTTATAAATCTGGTATCCTAATAAGCAAGGATATCCTAATACAAACAATTAGATAGTTCATACAAACATAGTCTCATAACTAGTATTTATAATAATAGTTCTACACTATTAGTTTGACATAGGATTAACCTCTATTATACGTACTAACTATAGATAGAACTAATAATGTAGTTATGATTATGACTATCTAGTCCTTAGTTATATGTTATATCATAGGTTAATATAACTATGTAGTACCGTCTATTATATGTATAACTAAGGACTACTATAAGGTTTATAGTATAAGGACTATAAACCATACATAGTAAACCCATGACTGGTTCATCTAGATGTGGCATATATAGGCCCATATACATATATGCCATATGTCATATATGGTAACTAGTTATAACTGGTTGTAACCCTACTATCTAACTAAACTCATCTATATTATACTTAGGTATTACTGTAGATATCCTAGGGTCAGTTGTGTATAGTCTACATTGTTATGTAGATGAACCAGCATCATGTCATCTATGATACTGTGAGCATTATATAAACCTATGACTGGTTCATCTAGATAGTTCATCTAGATATGGCATTCATCTATGAATGCATCATAGATGACATGATGCTGGTTCATCTACATAAACTACCTGAACATTATCAGGTTATGTTCCTAACTATGTTAGGAACGAAAACAAGATAGTCCATGAACTATACCCTAGTAACTAAAATAAACATGAGATATAGAATCAGGGAACATAGTGGCATAACTATCCATAACTAGATACTATATCAACTAGTTATATAAACTTTGAACATTATATTCTAAGTTCATATTACTACAATAAGGATGGAGTCTATCTAGATGGTGGAACAAATAACATAGTTAACCTATATCTATATGGTCATAAGGATTATGACTCCTCAAACAAGGGTTATGCATAGGACTCTAGGATCACTAGTTACTAGATTCTTGTTATATAGTTAGCATATATAGTCATATATATATACGATATATATAATAATGTATATATACTATATATACAACTTATATACTATAGAGATTTACTATATATATAACTCTATAACCTAATCACAAGATAGTTAGGAGCATAACCTATAGTATACATGACTGTCCCTAGGATTATGTGTTAGACAAAGGATACCTTAGTTATCCTAAACTACATAGGGTACATATATTACAACTAGTGCATACTAACGTATGTTATATATAACATTATGTATGTAACTAAATTAGACATTCTAAGGTTAACTTTGGGAATAACACAATTAGGTAGCTAACCTAATGCTACCTAGTTTTCCTATCTAGTTGTCAATTAACTCGTATTTGATTAGAGTTTGTATACGTATAGTTGACCCTAAGTTAGTTGACAAACTATACGTATCTATCTAAGTTAGGATAGGGTTTGTATCCTAACTTAGATAGATTAATCCTAGTGAATTCTAGATAGTTACGTATACGATCTTAGTTAGGATAGGGTTTAGGTTAATTGGCAATGATGCATTAACCTAACCCAACGATCATCTTGCCCTAACTTAGGTTATTACACATACTTTCTAGATTAGCAACTATAGGATTAACCCTAATCCTAGACTACATCCTACAGTTGCTAATAATATAGGACTATAGGATTAACCTATAGGGTTAATCTCTAAAATTATACATATCTAAGATTAATCTCTATAGCGGTATAGGACATTCATGGAGGATGTATCAATTTTCTAACTAATTGTGTGCATTATAAATACGTCCTATATTATAATATAGTATTATTATATTATAATACTATGTCCTATATAATTTGTCCTATATTCTATGGACTACTAGTTGTGTAAAACCTAGTAGTCCATAGAATATACTATATATCCTATATTAGTTTAACTATATTATTCTCATAATTAGTAGTCCACAGAATATAAGTTACATAGTTCATAGTTCTTGGTATAGATACAAAGAACTAGTTGATATGAGGCATAGTTCATAGAACAAGATTAAAGTTTAACCTATAAGAAACAAGATTAGAGTTTATGGTATTCTTATTGGGTATTCTTATACATAGTGCCCTAACTATGAACTGCCGAGCATTCCTTGCTAGTGTGATAGCTAGTGAGCATAGGGAGGCAAAACTTGAGGAGATAGATGTTGTTCGGGAATTCCCTGATGAGTTGCCCGGTTTGCCACCAAGGAGAGAAGTGGAGTTTTGTATTGAGTTGATTCCAGGAACTGCTCCATCTCCAAAGCACCTTATAGAATGGCACGGGCTGAATTGATAGAGTTGAAGGGACAACTTGAGGAGATGCTAGAGAAGCATTTCATTAGGTCTAGCGTTTCTCCTTGGGGTGCACCGGTTCTCTTTGTCAAGAAGAAGGATGGATTGTTGAAGCTATGCATTGACTACCGCATGCTGAATGCCGTAACGGTGAAGAACAAGTATCCGCTTCCTCGAATTGATGATCTTTTTGATCAATTGCAACTAAAGTATTCTCACGAATTGACTTGAGATCTGGCTACCATCAATTGAGGGTTCGAGATGCGGATATCCCTAAGACAGCTTTTTGAACTCGCTACGGGCATTATCAGTTCCTGGTCATGCCTTTTGGTTTGACTAATACCCCGGCTTCTTTCATGGACTTGATGAATAGGGTCTTCGAGGCCTACCTGGACAGATTTGTTATTGTGTTTATGGATGACATCCTAGTTTATTCCACATGTCCAGAGGAGCACAGAGAGCACCTCCAATTAGTGTTGGACACACTTCGTAGTCACCAACTATATGCCAAGTTCAACAAGTGTGAATTTTGGCTTGATCGAGTGAATTTCTTGGGTCATGTCATATCTAAAGACGGAGTGTCGGTAGACCCAACCAAAGTGGAGGCAGTGCTGAATTGGGAAAGGCCCAAGTCCGTGACGGAGATTCGGAGTTTCTTGGGTTTGGCAGGTTACTATAGAAGATTTATCAAGGGATTCTCGAAGTTAGCCTTGCCACTAACCAAGTTGACACGCAAAGATGTGAAGTTTGCGTGGAGTGATGCATGTGAGGACAGCTTTCAAGAGCTAAGGAGGAGGCTCACCGCTGCCCCTGTGCTAACCTTACCATCTGGTAGTGGCGGATTTGTCATGTACAGCGATGCCTCAGGTCGAGGACTTGGTTGTGTGCTAATGCAACACGGCAAAGTCATAGCTTATGCTTCAAGGTAATTGAAAAATCATGAGGTTAATTATCCTACCCATGACTTGGAGCTTGCTGCTGTGGTTTTTGCACTCAAGATTTGGAGGCATTACTTGTATGGTGAGAGCTTTGAAGTCTTCATTGACCACAAGAGCTTGAAGTATACCTTCTCGCAACCATATTTGAATATGCGTCAAAGGCGATGGATGGAGTATTTGAAATCTGCGCATTTCTTGCCACTTCACCCTGGAAGGACGAAGATGTACCAAGGCCTGAAGAGGAATTTCTGGTGGAATGGGATGAAACGGGAGTTGGGTGAGTGTGTTTCTAGATGTCTGACTTGCCAAAAAGTAAAGGCAGAGCACCAGAGGCCTCCTGGGGCGTTGCAGCCCATAGAACTTCCAGAATGGAAGTGGGAACATATTACGATGGATTTTGTGTCAGGCTTGCTGGGGAAGAGACTCGGGCATGAATCAATTTGGGTGATTGTCGATCGACTCACAAAATCTGCGCATTTCTTGCAACTTCGAAGGAAGCAACCATTGGATAATTTGGCACGCTTGTACATCAAGGAGATCGTGAGCTTGCATGGAGTGCCCCTATCTAATATCTCAGACAGAGATAGTCGGTTTGCATCTCAGTTTTGGCGGAGTTTGCAAGAGGCATTGGATACGCAACTGAAGTTTAGTACTGCATTCCATCCCCAAACTGATGGATAGTCCGAGAGGACCATTCAAACACTTGAAGATATGTTGCGAGCTTGTGTCTTGGATTGGAAAGGCAATTGGGATGAGCATGTACCCCTAGTGGAGTTTGCTTACAATAATAGCTTTTACTCTAGTATTGGCATGGCACCATATGAGGCGCTATATGGGCGACCTTGTAGATCACCAAACTGCTGGGAGGAGGTTGGAGAGCGTAAAGTGATAAAATCTGAGTTGGTGCAGTAGTGTACCGATAAAGTGAAGCTGATTAAGCAAAGGTTATTGACAGCACAAAGTTGGCAAAAGAGCTATGCTGACAGGAGGCGTAGGGAACTCGAATTTGAGGCGGGTGACCATGTGTTCTTGAAGATATCACCAACCAAAGGTGTTATGAGGTTCGGCGTTGGAGGGAAGTTGAGCCCTCAATTTGTTGGTCCATTTGAGATCTTAGAAAGGATTGGACCCGTGGCTTATAGATTGGCCCTACCCCCTCAACTTGCGAGTGTCCACAATGTTTTTCATGTTTCAATGCTTCGCAAGTATGGGCCGGATCCTTCTCATGTGCTTGACTAGGTCCCACTTGAGCTGAGGCTAGACCTAACCTTTGAAGAGAGGCCGGTTCAGATTTTAGACCGGAAGGAGCAAGTACTGAGAACAAAAAGAATCTCGCTTGTGAAGGTCTTATGGCGGAATCACTCTACTTGGGAGGTCGAGGCTGATATGAGAGGAAAATACCCTGAGTTGTTTAATGAATGACTTGTAGGTTTCGAGGACGAAATCCCAAAAAGAGGGGAAGGATGTAACATCCGGTTTTGTATAATACCTTATGACATTGATCTAATGCTATTACCTCATGGGTTTTATGATATTGTCTTAATAGTAAGTCTTATTGAGATGGCAACCTATATTAAAAGTCAGTTCAGTTGTAAATGAACTAACTTGGTTTCTAATGTGGTAACTGGCCCATATAGCTTACTTATGGATTATATCTTAATCTAAAGTAAATATAAGGCTGATATTTTAGGACAAGATAGAGGGCAAAGAGATCTTCGAATCGGTACCAAGTTGAAGTAATTCAGAGTTGAGGAGCCTAAGTTATGGCTTATGCAGTGAGCGGGTCTGAAATGGATCCGGGCATCCGGGTAGCTGGGTATGGACTGAAAACCCATAAAACCCTACCCATCTTCTTCCCATTCATTTCCTCTCCCACTGAAGCTGCGTCCAGAGAAGAACCCATTTGGGGGAAGCTCTAGGGTTTGGATCTAAGGAGGAAAAACTCAAAGGGGGCTAGACCAAGTGCTGCAAATCTCTCCTCCAACTAATCCATGGTGAGTTCAACCTCCATCCTTGCTCTATTTTTCTGTTCTCTATTTTCTGAGACTATCCACTAAGAACCTCCATGAATCTTCAAAGGAGGCATGGGAGAACGTGATCAAGGAGGGCTAATGGGATACTGAGCTTGGGTTAAGCGGTTAGAGCTAAGATCACCACGATCAGAGAGATAGAAGTGCGAAAAGTAAGAAAGTTGAAATCTTGCTGCTACAGAACCAAGGTAGGGAGTTTTTATCCTTTCTTATAGCATGAATGTTGCATAAATAGTGCTGTTAGATGGTATTTCTAAAGGATATATTGTATTATCACATATTAGAGAGTGGATTGGCATGGATAGTTGTAAAAATGCATGTTTTACTGATTTGTAGTATGGATGATGCTCTGTTCTGGTAAATGGGTTTCAAACAGTGACATTTTCATGCTAGAACATGGTTTAAATGGATTTGATTCATTTTTGGGAAAGGAAATGTTTTGAAACGAAAACTGTTGCTTTCATGAGTTGGGGAGACTTTCATGGTGGAGGTCCGATATCGGGTACTCGGCGGAGCTTTGCCAAGGGGTAAACTCCAACAATGATGCAAAGTCATCCATGTACCAACGGTAGCTCCGCCCCTAACGAAGGGCAACTACTACCGGATCAGCCTTCCGCCCCTAATGAAGGGCTGCTCTATGGAGTAAAGGCAACTGCCCCAAGAGAGGGCAAGATAGACCTCAAGGGAGTATGGTCTAGGATACTTAGGGGCTTTCATTTGAGTTGGCATACTGATGTTACGTGGTTCATTTGATCTATTGAAGTCCGAATTAATTTGTAACTAATGGAGAATAATTTCTCTCAATTGGGCTTAGTGAAGTTATGGTATTTCGAAGTTGGGATATACTTCATTGTTGTTTGGCTTAATGAGACCTAGTTATACAATCTGAATCTAGACTTATGTTTATTGACTTAAATGTCTAACCATGTACTAGCTCTTTAATTGTGTACACTCATGCTTGTTGGTTTAGCTCCCTACTGAGTATACTTGTATACTCACCACCACCCCTCCCCGAGATATTGCAGGTTCCAACAAGGTTTAGTGAGTTCTCTTGAAGGACTGTTGGAGTACAAGTGGAAACTTGAAGATCAATATTTGTACTCTTATCAATATTTATACTTGTATGCCTTAGACTTTAACTTTGATTTTGGGTCTGTATGAATTTAAATGCCACACTTTTGGATTTGTAATCTTTATTATGTGCTTGTACTCAGATTGTGGATCCCTAGGAATTTGATTAGTAGTACCACCGCATTGTGACTGGTAGTTGTACTTAGCGACTCCACAATTTTATAAGGGTGAAATTGCGGGTTGTTACAGTTAGTATAAGCCTATCTAAGTCATGAGATAGTGTGTATAGTATTGATGTGTTTCTTAGTATTAGCCCATCCTCTTATGCTATTTTGGTTATTTATCTTGCTGGCCTTAAGGCCCAGTCTAAGGGAGTAGCCCAAGCTAATTAAGTATTCTGTAATAAGCCCTTAAGGCAGTTTAGAGGAATAGCCCAAGCCCACAACGTGGGATAGTATGTAAAGGGCTTATGCCCTCTTAGGATCATTATGGAATAAGCTTACCCTAATCTCTCTTCTTCCCTCTTAACTTCTCCATTGTTATAATTAGGGATGACTATATACAATGGGTACTTAATCCTAGGATATCTAAGGTTCACTATATACCCGAATAGGTTATAATCAACCATATAACCCATGAAGTTTATGGGTTATAACTTTGCTTATAATTATACTTATACAGTCATCCCTAATGTTACATAGTCTCCCAAATAGGTTATAATCGTAAGTTATAACCCATAAACTTCACATCATTATACCCTAACTACATTATATACATAGTTTCATGAACATATAGGGTTATAGTTAGGATAGGGTTTAGTTAGACATAGTTCCGATCTTAGTTAGGAACTATGCCTCAATGAACTATGCCTTGTAATCCTATACTAAGTTAGGATAGAACCTTAGTTCATCTAGATGAACTTAGGGTTAATTGGCAATCATGGAGGTATAGTTCATAACTAAGATCGGAACTTAGTTAACTATGTTCAAATCTATGAACCTAGGAACTTAGTTAACTATGTTCCATCTAGGCATATGGCAATCAAAACAAGATAGTCCATAACTAAGGATATATGTTATTATAGGATTAAGTTATAATTCATGAACATAGTGGACTCTAGTTCATATTACTGTGGGTTAGGGTTAAACTATATATATGTTCATGAATTGTTACATATATAACGTAGACTATGTTCTATGGAAGGGCAAGATATTCTATCTAGCTAATTGTTTGTATTAGCTAACTTGTTCATATGAGGCATAGTCCATAGAACAAGATTAGAGTTTATGTCATATCGGAATACTATGAACTTAGATAGATACGTATAACTATTTATTCTATCATAGTTCATAGTTAGGGCAACTATGAACTATGATATATATGATAGGGTTTAGGAGATAGGACTATGAACTATGTACTAGAACTATTAACTAGTATAACCATGGGATACGCAGAAATAGATAGAACCATTAACTAGTATAACCATTTTAGGACAAAATAGATACGTATAATCAACTATTTTGTTGTCCTATATGTATAATACCCTAGTATATGGAAAATTAACTGGTTTTGGGTTATACAGACTACATCCTAGATACGTATAATAGATCTTCACGGATATAGATAGAGACATAATAAACAATGTATCTATCCATTTCTTATCCTATATTAGTCCTAGTTACCTAATACAAACAATTAGCTAGATGGAACATCTTGCCCTTCCATAGAACATTGTCTACATTATGATAGATACTATCATCATGTTCATCTAGATAGTCCCCATTTAGCTAGATGGACTAATTAATTTGGCAACTAGTTAGGAACATACTTAGTTTAACCCTAACATACACACATTAGGGTTAAACTAATGTTCCTAACTTAGTATAGGTTAACTATGTTCCTAACTAGTATACCTCTAATTAATTCATCCTCAATCCTGGTTCATATATATAGTTCATCTAGATATATCATTCATCTTGAATGCATCATAGATGACATGATGTTGGTTCGTCTACATTACATAACTATCTGAACATTATTTCCTAACTATGTTAGGAACCAAAACAAGATAGTCTATGAACTATACCCTATTAACCATAACAAACATGAGATAACTATGTTCCTAACATAGTTAGCTATGTTCTTAACTAAATGATTTGGTTACTTCTCGAAGAATATATAGTATCTAAGGATATAGAATCAGGGAACATAGTGGCATAATTATCCATAACTAGATACTATATCAACTAGTAATATAAACTTCGAGTTCATTATAGAATCAGGGAACATTATATTCCGAGTTCATGTTACTACAATAACGCTGGAGTCAATCTAGATGGAGGAACATATAACTTAGTTAACTATATCAACGATGGGTGATGGTTATCTCCTAGTTATCTATAAGTTATATGAAATTATATAATAGTTAGGTCTTCTAATATATAATTTGGTTTTACTATGAGAGACATAATTAAACATAGTCTAGAAGACATGTTCATAGAACCTATAATAACTTATATATATATATAATTTCTAGTGTTTAGGGTATAGAGTGAGTACCATATTATGGGTTATGATATAATATAACTATTGAAATCTATCATAGTTAATAGTTCACAGTACATGTGAACTCTATTATAGTTAGATAGAGTTTAGAATCTGATTTGGAGGAATAAACATGTTATAATAATTAGACTATATAAGCATAGTCTAGAAGACATGTTGATACAATTAACATATATAGTAATGTTCATATAAATATTATATTATTATATATGTTTAGATTAGTAATCTCTAGGGTAGATTAACCCTATATTAAATGACTATTAATACTTAGCAGGGTATGCCCTATGAATTATGTCCTATGAGTTAGGATTATCCCTAATCCTAATCAAATACAAGGGACAATACTTAGCAGGGTTAAGATTAGCAGGAACCCTAATCCTAACCTATAGTAAAACCCAGGTAGTTAGACATAGTTCATGAACTATAGTTTGTATTAGGGTTAGCAACATAGGATTCCTAAGGTTTATACTAGCATAGGTCCAATGCTAGTATAAACCTTATATATGCTCTAGCCCTATATGGTGGATGGGGTTTATACTAGGGTATATAGGTAGATAGAAGTTTATAATTATGAACAACAGTACATATGGTGGGTTACTAGTGTAGTAACCCCAGTATATTATTATAATGATAAGCAAATCTAAGTTATTATATAGTTACAGGTATAAGAAGGATACCCCTATAGTATAATTATATAAACAAGGGAAGGTTGATCATCTTGCCCTTGTTTAGAATATAAGTCTAACTACCTATAGTTATGACCATCTTAGGTAGTTATGACCATCTTAGGAACATAGTCTAATCATAGTTAAAGAAGACTATAGTTCCTAACTAGTCTTCTATACCTATGGTTCCTTGCCTATACGATATTTAGTTCCAGACTAGGGTTATTCCTAATTATTCCTCGATGTGTACTAGTCTCATAACTATATATAGGTTTAACTCTAATAAGTACTCCTATATTAGTCTTCCATACTTTATTAAAATTGCTCGAAAACTAGGACCTAGGTCAATCTAGACATACGTATCTATCTAACTCTATAGTTACCAATCTAGATTTATATTCCCATAGGATTAATCTGAGTTAGTTAACCTTATAATATATTTATTCCCATAGTAAATACATTGTTTAGTCCCATACTTAGATAGATACGTATCTAAGTATCTAATCTAGATGCATTAACCCTAACCCTAGTAATACATAGTCCTATATTCCGTCTATAGTTAGGGTTGCATTCTCGTTATAAACAATGCAAAATATTATTCCCAACTAAGATTCCATCTATAGTTAGAGTAACTACCTACGTGTGTGTATTCTAACCCTAAACATAGTCCTATATTCCGCGTAATACAACTATTCCGCGTAATACAACTATTGTAATACAACTATTCCGCGTAATACATCTATTATAAGATGTAGTTGTATTTGTTAGAGATTAACCATAACATAGATACTTAGAAATGGGATACATAGTTATCCTATTATTATATATCTCTATATATTAGGGATTAACCCTAACATTATATTCCTAGGACTAACATAGGACAAGAAATAGATACGTATAATAGTTCTACATAATAAATTTAGGTACAAGAAACTACTATAGACGGAATATAGGACTTTGTAATGTGTGGTTTTGGGATTAGAAATGGATAGATACTAACTATAGAACTATTAACTAGTATAACTAGTGGTTTCCATTTCTAAATATGACATATATGATCCTAGACATATAATGTGTGGTTTTGAGTAGATAATGACATATTTGATCTTAACATTATATTCTCGTTATCTTAGACATCATAACTTAGATTATTAGAAGAACTATCTAAGTTCAAATTAATTTGGCAACTAGTTACATAGTGTACTATATGTAGACTATGTTCTATGGACTATCTAACTATGTAACTATGATATGTCTCCACAATTTAGGACAGTAAGGGTTGTGTGAATTGAGTAAAATGAGGGTAAGGAAGATAAGAAGAGGGGCAAAGATAGGGGGGATGATGGAGGTAAGGGAGGCCTCAATGGCAGCCGGTGGCTGCAATAGAGGAGGACGACAGAGAAGGAGAAAAAGAGATGAGATTAGGGTAATAGTTATTTCATAATCCATTAGGAGAGCATAGGCTCAATATAAATAGTTCCCACGATGAGCTACAACTACTTAGGGGGGCAACGTGCAAAAGGTCCACTCAGCGGTGGCGGCAACACCCCTCTTTCAGATGATCTACCAGAAGGGTGGGGCGCTGTCGTTGACAAGGACAGGCGTTCAAGGGAGTCTCGTACTTGTGCCATATCCTTATTGTATTGTTGCTGATGCTGCATAAAGAGTTGCCAGAATTGATCTTGGCGCGCCATCATCTCACGGATCTCAGTTCTCTGGGGAGAAGAGGGCGGCACCTCCGTGTGAGAGTCTCCTTGCACGGCTGCTTCAACCGTTGGTTGATGTTCAACTTCTGATCGCTGGTTGCTTCATGCCATCGCCCAAAAATCTTCGTGCTTCCAAGGACCGGTGCTCTGATACCAATGATATGTCTCCACAATTTAGGACAGTAAGGGTTGTGTGAATTGAGTAAAATGAGGGTAAGGAAGATAAGAAGAGGGAATAAGAAGAGGGGCAAAGATAGGGGGGATGATGGAGGTAAGGGAGGCCTCAATGACAGCCGGTGGCTGCAATAGAGGAGGACGACAGAGAAGGAGAAAAAGAGATGAGATTAGGGTAATAGTTATTTCATAATCCATTAGGAGAGCATAGGCTCAATATAAATAGTTCCCACGATGGGCTACAACTACTCACTGGGCTATTCCTATCAGATGGGCCTATGGCCTTATTACAGATAATAAAATAAGATGGGCTATTCCCCTAAACTGGCCAGCGGGATACTCCACTAAGCTGGGCTGGCATTACTAATACTATAGTAGGCGGAACATAACAAACTAGAAGCTAGAAGTAGGGATATCCTAATACAAACAATTAGATAGTTCATACAAACATAGTCTAGAAGATATGTTCATATGAGGTATAGTTCATGGAGGTATCTAGATGAACATAGTCCTAGATCAAACATGACTATACTATAGTTCATAAGTTAGGGTTAATTGACAATTTGTTTAGGAATATGGTTAGGAATATTTCGGAATATAGTTTATTCATCTAGATAACTATGTTCTACAAACTAAGTTCATGAATGTCATTGTCCATATGATAGATAATATATGTATCATATGTATACTATATATTCATGAAGAGATGAATGCCTTCATGAATATATAGTATACGAACATTATATTCCCTTGTTCATATGAACCTAGGTAG
The DNA here is from genome assembly GCA_039654745.1 of Houttuynia cordata. Lineage (NCBI taxonomy): Eukaryota > Viridiplantae > Streptophyta > Magnoliopsida > Piperales > Saururaceae > Houttuynia > Houttuynia cordata. The sequence goes on along the minus strand of CM077512.1, from coordinate 15,218,084 downwards.
ATATGGATATTATAATGATAAGCCTAAATCGTTATTATTAACTGATAAGCATAAAATATATACATTTATATGCCTTATTTACCTATATGCTAGTGTAGTTTTTTGTGATAAAATATGAATAAAATGAGTTATTTGTGATTAGGGTAGTAATTAGGGGATTAATAATTAATTTACTTTAATTAACTATTTTAGATGCATTAAAGAATTTAAGGAATCATATTTTTATTATGCGTCTAATTTTAGTTTGGTTTTGTTATTACAGGTTTAAAATTGCGAATTGCAGATCGGTAGCAAACGAGCGCATTAGACGTGTTTTGAAATGCCAAAGTGACCCAAGAGCTGATATCACGCGTATTGAAGAATCTGAACCATTGATGAGTTACTTAAAAGAAGACGGGCGTGAAACTGAAATACGGACGTGTAGATTTGAATCGGCGATTGAGATTGTTTCGACGGGTTTTATTAAAGAAAAAGGAAAAAAAGGGGAAAAGGAATTAAACCGGTCTGGTCCGGTTTGGGTCGAAGAAAAAAAATTAAAAAAAAAAAGATGAAACAACCCGAGCCATCAGCTCGGGTGTTCTAGACGAAGAAAAAAATAGAACGCTCGAGCTTCTGCTCGAGCGCCGGCGGAACGGCGAGGCATGGTTTGACGGCGGCCATTGGCCGGCAGAACGGCGATGTCTTCACGGCTGGGCGGCGCTCGTGCTGGCGGCAGAGCAGATGAGAATGGCGGCGGAGCCCGAATCGAACGGATGGGCTCGATCGATCTGAAGACGACGGTGCTGGCGGCGGAACAGCTGAGCTCGACAGTGCTGTCCAGCTGAGGAAGGCGACGACTGAAGAGGACGGCTTTGGAAGCTCGACGGCAGCTTTGATTTCACGGTGGATTTGAAAATGGAACAGAAGACGACTCAATCGGGACTCTTTAAAACAAAGTCGTGTTTAGCTTCGACAACGGATTTGAGTTCATCCAAATTAGAATCAGAAAGAAGAAGGACTCTCTCTCTCGACATCTATAAAAACCGAAGAAGAGGAGGGGCGAAAGAGGACTGGTTTTTGGGGACGAGAACGACAGAGAGCTTGCTGAGAACAGAGCTTTTTCACAGAGGACTTCCGGGAGGAAAAGCAGACACTTTGGGTGCTGTTCAGGCCAAATTCTGGTGGCAACAAGGCTGGGAGTTAGCCGGAAGGGAAAGGGAGGAAGAAAGCTCGGTTCTTTTGGAGGAATTTCACTCTGCTACAGTGCTGTTCCAAACGCTACAGTGCACAGGCTCAGTGAGGAAGACGGTGAATAGTACCATGAACAGTAAATTTGAACAGTACTGTGAATAGTGATTTTGTGAGTAGTGTTTCGATGAATCCGACAAATTAGGCTATTTCTTTCTCTTATTCCATGTCTAGCTAATTTCTTTATCAAGGCTAGATGAAGCCCTAAATTTGTATTTGCTACTCTTAATTGTTTAATTTAATAAAATTTGATAATGATTCTTCATGCGTAATGCGATTTCATTACTGTTCCTCTTAAGTGCTTTGACCGAGACTTAATGAATGATTAATGGAATTTGATCTTGATATTTCCTGTGTCTAGATAATAACAGGATTATGATTAATTCTATGCCCGGCCAAGGATAGAGTTAATTGTATTAATTTATAGTGGATGAATTTTTCGTATCTGGACAAGAACGTGTAGTTCATTCACTGGTAATTTGTGTGTCCGGCCAAGAACATAAATTACTATATCATATCAATTTATGAAGATAGTAATTGAGAGTAGTAATTGCATGTTTAGTGGTAGATTCGACGCTTTGATATTTTTATTCATCTGATTTCTTATTAAAGTTTATTTTTTTAGTTAATTAAATCATTAAAATTCAATCTTTTCATTAGAATTAAGTTAATCAACCAAGTCCTTTGGGTTCGACCTCGTTTCCACTAGACTATACTGAGTCTCATGCGATTGCGAGTAAATAGTTAAAAAAATCAATCAATCATTAACCCGACAAGATAGTTTACTATAGTTTAAATGGAACTATATCCTCCATCTAGATGATTAGTAACTAAGAGTATAATGCTCAACTATGGAGGTAGTTTACTACATATATGTTCATGAATTGTTATGCTTAGTTCAGAGTTAGGGTTCATCGTTGTTACTTGTGCATATATACCGGGAGGAACCTCCATAGTGCATCTAAGTACCTGTTACTTGGGGATAACTATATGCACAATATAGTTAACATAGTATATTGGGTTACATAGTCTCCATAATAGGTTATAATCAACCATATAACCCATGAAGTTTAGGGTCAATAGATGAACATGATACATATGTATTATTGAATTAATACATATAACTACATTATAACCACAGAATGTAGTCAACTATCATAGTTGACAATATTATTTAGTTAATCCTAATTTTATGGACTACGCCTCATATGAACTAGTTTAACCATAAGATATCTTAAGTTATAGAGGTTTAACCTAATTCTAAGTATTTATACCGTATTCTATTAACCAGATTAATAATAACCCTAGGATTATGTCCTAGGAGTATAATAAACCCTTAAGTCATAGGAGTATGACTTCTAATAACTTAAACTATACTATAATTACCATATAAGTTATTCATACTAGTACTTTCTAGAAGACATGTTCATAGAGTCAAGGGTAATTACAAACAATTAGACTATAAATAACAGTACTAATTATAGAGGATAATTAGGTTATTATATATATAGTTATATAATAGATCCCAACTAATGTCATAATCTCACTCTATTACCTAGTACTGTTAAATCATAAATACGTTAACCTATAATCTAAGATCAAACTAGTTAGATATATGCGAATATTATACTAGGGTTAAAATATGGTTAACTTAATCACAAGTAACCCTATTAGGGAGAGTATATGGGTTATATATCTATCATATGAACTATGTTCAGTTTAACCCTAGTGTGAACTATTAACTATAGTTGCCAATTAACTATTTATTCTACACTACCTGAACATATTTTGTTAACCCTATGTTCATGAACATATCCTAGGGTTTATCCTAGGGTTACATATACTGTGAACTATTAACTAGGGTTTATTCAAGATATTAACATCGATGGAGTTAACAATGGAGGTTTATATTAAAAATTCATGAACATATATGTTCATAATTATCGTTACTAACTATCCATAAGTTAGTCCACTATATAGTGAACTATAGTTAACTCCATCGATAATAAGTATAACTATCCATAAGCCCTATATGGTGGACTAAAATATAGGGGTTATGGACTAACTTAGTCCTCCCTGTATATATGCACATATAGTAACTTATATATGAACCTATGTACTTTGTCCTCCGTGTATATATGCACATATAGTTACTTATATATGAACATATGTACATAGTTCATATATAAGTATATTTATACTTACTTGTGATTAAGTTAACTCACACAATATGATAATCATGTTACAACATAGTTAGAGTTATCTATGGTTGATTTATAACCTATGTAGTTACTAAACTAGTTTTGCCAACGAGTTGTGAGCAGCACCCTAAGATTATCTAGAAGAAGCCACACACAACTAGTTAGACAGAAGAATGAAATACAGAGTTTCTATGGTTAAAGGTTGGGGTTTGTTATTGAGAATACACACAACTAGTATTATGTCTAACTAGTTTGTATTAGGGACAATGTCATCTGTATTATGTCATCTTTTTAGGATGAGGAGTGAATTCTAGAGACTATATATTTAGGATGACTATTAGACATGTTTAATGGTGAGGACCCATAGAGACTACGTATTTAATACATTCATGAACTATGTCCTCCTTGAATGCATTCATGGAGGATCGTATGTACATATTGTCCCTAACCCTAATACAAACTAGTTACGTACAATGCATTGTATCCCTAACCCTAACCCTAATCCTCCACGCACGAGTCTTCTCTAAATTGGACTTGAGCGCGGGGTACCATCAGATTCGTATGCACCCCGGGGACATCCACAAAATGGCTTTCCGTACACATGATGGTCATTTTGAATTCATGGTTATGCTGTTTGGTCTCACTAATGCTCCAGCCACATTTCAGGGGCTTATGAATGATATATTTAAAGACTTCCTGCGCCGATATGTGTTGGTATTTTTCGACGATATTCTCGTCTATAGTTCCTCATGGGAGCAGCATTTAGAGCACCATCGCTCTGTCTTTGAGGTACTTCAAACCCATTCTCTATTTATCAATCCTTCCAAATGTTCTTTTGGGTGTTCTCTGGTTGACTATCTGGGCTATGTGATCTCTGATGGGACTGTGTCCACCGATCCATCCAAAGTGGCCGCTATGGTCAATTGGCCTGTGCCAACATCGCTAAAGGGTCTTCGGGGGTTCTTGGGCTTAATGGGCTATTATCACCGGTTTGTGGCCAACTATGGGTCTCTCGCCGCCCCCTTGACAAGCCCCCTTAAACAGGGCGCATTTGTATGGTCGTTTTCTGCCTTGCAGGCCTTTGACACCTTGAAAACTGCTATGAGCACGGCACCAGTTCTAGCCCTTCCTGATTTTTCTCGGCCCTTCGTGGTGGAGACGGATGCATCCGGTCACGGCCTGGGCACTAACCTGCTACAGGCAAGGCGTTATCTGGCCGCTCGTTGTCACTCTCAGCTTATGAGAAAGAAATGTTGGCCAATGTACATGTGGTGACAAAGTGGAGGCCGTACTTATTGGGGCGCCATTTTATTATCCGGACGAACCACCAACTGCTTAAATATTTCTTGGACCAGAGAATTGTAACTCCTGCACAGCAGCATTGGGTGACGAAGTTGTTGGGATATGATTATGAGCTGGTTTATAAAATGGGCACCGAGAACACCGCCGCCGATGCTTTATCATGTCAGTTCGAGGAGGCCTCTTCTTTTGGTATGTCCACTCCACTTTTTCCCTTCCTTGAGGATTTACGAAAATCATATCACGAGGACCCAGCGACGGTTGCATTGTTGGATCGGCTTCAGGCCAACTCTTCTGATGACCCGACTTTCGTCTTGCAAGACAACATCATTTATTGGAAGGATCGGCTATGGGTTCCGAATTGTGACAGTATTCGTCGCACCATTTTGGAACACCCGCTGTTCCAAAAATTACTTTAAAGGCTGATGATCTGTACGGATAATAAATTGGCAACCTAGCAAATATGGCCGCCACTTCGTCACTGCATGAACGATGGCAAGCATTTCCCTCTCATACGCCGACAGGGTCAATGAGCGACCGGAGAGAGATTTACTAAAGAAGGCCACAGGTCTCTCTTTCTGTAAGAGGACCGCCCCCAGGCCCGTGTCTGAGGCATCCGTTTCCACAACAAACGGAAGAGTGAAGTCCGGCAAAATTAGAACTGGCGTTGTAACCATGTGGGCGGTCAAAAGCCACATGGTCAAAAGCCTACCCCACAACAAACCTGCTTCAAGTGATCAAAAGCCACCTAAGCCTCATCCGTCCAAGTAAAGGCCCCTTTTATGAGTAGTGCAATCAGTGGGCTGGCAATAATTCCATACTAGCTAATGAACCAGCGATAATAGCCTGTTAATCCCAGAAATCCGCGAAGGCCCTTGACACATGTAGTTGCCGGCCAGGACATCATTGCCGAAACTTTTGATGGGTCGGCAGCCACCCCTTCGTGAGAGATAAGATGGCCCAAATACTCCGCCTGTGTGCTTCCAAAAGAACATTTTGAACATTTAAGAAACACTGAATTTGCCCGTAAGGTAGAGAAAACCAACCTCAAATGTTCCAAGTGGGACTCCCACGACTTGCTATAGATGAGGATGTCATCGAAAAATACCAGGATGAACTAACGGAGAAAGGGTCGAAACAGAACATTCATTAAGCTTTGAAACGTTGCCAGCACATTTGTCAGGCAAAAAGGCATGACCAAGAACTCGAAATGACCCTCATGAGTGCAAAATGCTGTCTTGTGCACATCCGACGGCTGCATCCAAAACTAATGGTACCCCGACCACAAGTCAAGCTTGCTAAACACCGTGGCACCGGCCAATTCATCCAACCCTTCAACAACCGGAATGGGGTATTTATCCTTCACAGTAATAGGCCTTTAGAGCACGATAGTCGACACAAAATCTCCATGTCCCATTCTTTTTATGCACCAATAAAACTGGAGAAGAAAAGGAACTAGTGCTAGGCTGAATGATACCTGATTGCAGCATGTCCTGTACCAATTATTCAATTTCTGCCTTTTGAACATGTGGGTAGCAATAAGGTTGGACATTAGCCGGTGCAGCATCAGGGAGTATCGGGATCGAGTGGTCATGAGATCTGACCGGTGGGAGGCCTGTCAGTTCAGAGAAGATGGCATCGTGTTCGGCCAACAGGAGGCACAAGTCATCAGGAAAGGCTGCCTGTTCTACATCCACAATGGCCCGCTGCTGAAGTAAAAACTCCTGTGGTGCAAATCTGAAGAACGAGCCCACCGCCTGGGCTATATGCAAGGCGCCGGGTTGTGCCCCCTGAAGGTGCACCCTCTGCCCTTGCACTTCGAAATCCATGACTAAGTCTTAAAGTTCCAGACCACATCACCGAGGTCCTGAAGCCGTTGGACCCCTAAGACAACATCCGCACCTTTTGTAGGTAATAAGAATAAAACTGTGATAAAAGTGTGACCTTGGATAGTGTGGGCGGCTTGCGCACACACTCCCGAGCTCCAAAGATGTTTGCCATCCCCAATGCGGATGTCAAAGGGCTTAGCATCTGACACGTAGCATCCTAGTTGTTGTGTGATCGTTTAAATATAAAACCCTTGCAAGTGCACAAGGCAATTGTACTACAGTGAGTATTAAAGGGTTGTCGAACCTCAGGGACGGACTAATATTTTACCAAATTCAATTGAAAGAAAGTTGCAGTTTAATTTAATCTAGAGAAAGCAATAAAATTTAACTACTTTAAAATAGATTTTAATTAATATGGAGAAGTGTCAAGGCTTCGAATCCACCACACAATAAACCAGCTTATCGTCTCTCTCTTTTGAATAAATTCCTGATTGGCTAGTATATTCCTCTCGGACATATACTTGTCAATTCAAAATGTAGTGCTCTCCTCTCGGACGTAACACATAAGCAATTAAAAATATGGAACTGTGATCTATCTCTCTCGAGCATAAACCAATGAAATCTTATTCCTTTATAACACCTTAGTCTACTTACGTTCCTCTCGGACACGCAAATATTCCTCGGATTGAAATTAACAAGAATTCACTCTAGCCTCTCTCGAGCACATAGAATAAATCTAAATAAATTAACAGTGATTCTATAATAAGATTCATACACCAATCAAGGTAAATTAAGATTAAGATGAAAGAAAACGATACAACCAATTTACTCGGGTTTCATCTACGCCTTGGACAAGGATTTAGCCGGCCATCGGACAAGGAGAACGCTGTTGATTCGTTGGCGTCGTTTTGCACTTTTCACCGAAAAATACTGTTCACAGGCACTGTAGCAAAACACTGTTCACAGAACACTGTTCATCGTCTTCTCCAACGGGCACGGATACTGTAGCAAATCGGATTTACTGTAGCACCTTCGCAATTCAACCCAAAACCTCTCCTTTCTCTTCCCTTTTCTCCTCCTTCTCCCCTCCGGCCTTCTCCCTTCTCCCTTCCAGCCAAAACCACGCCGGAAAGCCCCTGCTTTCCGGCGGAAAATATCTCTGTTCAGCTCTCTGTTTTCCGGCCGGGCGTCCTCCGTTAAAGCTCTGAAATTTCTCTGTAAAAAGTCTCCTTTTTCTCCCCCGTATTGTTCTAGTTTTATAGGCCTCAGCCCCGTCTCAAATCTAACATGATTCCCAGTCCAATTTGAAGTGGAATCGAGCCCCAAATCCGGCACGATTCTCTGTTTTGCTTTCCCGATTTGAGCACGGCTCGTTTCCTCCGTCGTCGCCTTCGTCCGAGCCCAACCTCCGTCGTCCGACCGTTAGTCTCGCCGTCGTCTTCCACCGTCGGGCTCCGTCTTGCCGCCGTCATGTCCTCGCCGGCCCTTCGCCGGCTGTCTTCACCTTCGCCGGCGTTCGAGCAGAGCTCGAACGCTCTGCTTCTAGACGAAGCTCGGGCCGGTTTTGTTTTTATTTTTCTTTTACTGAACCGGACCGGTTTAATCCTTTCTTTTCTCTTTTTTTTTCTTTTAATCAAATAAAACCCGTCGTATCGATCTCATCCATCCAATCTCATCTTGACGGTTCTTCTCTTTAATCGTGTCTCTTTCGCGTGCGATATTTCAAATGATCATAACTTTTTGCTCAGAACTCCAAATTGCGAACAGTCAGTGGCGTTGGAAAGCTGACTTCGTGTACTTTAACATGAAGCTTAAATCAGTCCCATCAGAGATATGCAATCGAAGTTATAAATATTCAATCATTAGAATCGCGTTTTATCCCATTTCTGCGTTTTGCTCTTGTTTCCTACAAAAACCAAAAACTATATTAAAGTAGCAATAATTCTAAACAAACACTAGCATAAACATAAGTTTAGGAGATAATAAAATGCATATTTCATGTATAGATCACACCCCCAAACCTAGATTTTGCTAGTCCCTAGCAAAACAAAGCAAAATAAAATCAAATCAAACAAACTAAGGAACTAATGCATAAAAGTAAACACCACTTTCGTAGGGAACACGATTGCATTGAGCGTATGCAACAAGCCGTTAAACCTCTAGGTGGCCCTAGTAGGACGAGTGTTGTCTCGTGAGGGTTTGCAGCCATGCTACCCACAAACATGTATTTATTAATCTAATTAACCTAAGTGCAAAAACAAAGCAAAAATTAAAAACAGTGCAAAACAAAGAACCTATTATCCCGACAAATGCACACTACAATGCTTAAGAAAATCAACCACATGTACTTGGTTCATAATCAACAGGAATATAGAAGCCCTCAAGTAAGTGGTTTTATTCCACACTTTCATCTTGGAAATTTCTGCTCAAATATTATATAGCATGATAACATAAATAGTAGAAAGTGTAGAACATTGTAGCAATATATTCTAAATTTCTGTTTATACAGATCCAGTGTTACCCATTAACCAAAGAACATTAGAATCTACATAGTCGTCGTCATCTTTAGGTTCATGATAGCACAGATCTGCGCGCCTCCTTCGGGTCCAACATTCTAGATTTGAGAGACTTTTTTTTTCCTCTTTTTTTTTCTTTTTTTCGCTAGGACTGTGTAAGGCCTGACTTCAAGATGCTTAGGTTTAGCAATGACTCAGGCCAATGACTCCCAGCCAGTTGGCTTAGGGCATTAGGTATTAAGAGACCGCTTCGGGCCCGAGCATCAGCCTAAGTTAATCCTATAAAGTCAAGCAGCCCCTTTTCTTTCATTTTATTTTCATTTTTTTTTTCACATTTTCATTTTCATCATTCATATTTTTCAGCACATCTTTATTTTGTCCAGGCTGTATTATACTCTCAACCTATTTCCGGTTCCAATCCCTTGCCATAGCCAAGTAAATGGTCTATCATGATCTTTTAAGCTCAACAGATAACTACACATCATCCAATGACTATGACTAAAGACATCCCACTGTAGATTAGCATTCAACAAATCTCTAGATGGTATTACTTTATGTAACTAGTGTGTGTGAGTGAGTTTTTCTTAGTTCAAGCACTTATTCCAAGAGGACTGTAATAGAAAGATATGCTCAGTTAAGTGTATCTATCCTCCTGTATACTTACTCACACTTCCAATGCAAATTAATCTCCTAAGAATTGTAACATGCATTATTACGGGATAAACTATCAAAATCTAAGAAAAAAAAGTACTAACAAACAACCTAAAAACTAATCAAATTTTTATCCAAATTTTTATGATTTTTTAATTTTTTAATTTTTTTTATACAAGTAATATTCCCTCCCCCAAACCTATTATGAACATTGTCCTCAATGTGAACAAAAAATATAAAATGACAATGAGCATATAATAAAGAAAATCAGAGAGAGGAGAGAATACACCTGAATACGTGAGTTGCCTCCCACCAAGCGCTAAGTTTAACGTCTTCAGCCAGACGGAGCCATGATCCTCTGTAGGGGCCAGGTCATCAAGTCATCAACCTGGATCAATTAAATGATTGCACCACACACTCCTATCCTTGTTGCCTAAGTATGGAGCACATCGTGGAATAAAAGGATGGAGTGGTGGGTGGGGAAGCTTTGGAAAGAGGGGTCCCAGCATTAACCATGAAAGAAGGTCATCAGAGAATTTTAATATAAAGGAAACCTCCTCCCCCACATCAACCATTTTGGCCTTAGGGGCCTCTTCTAGTAATAGAATTGGGAAAGCTTCCTCAACTAGTAAATCAACTAAACTATCTTTGGAACAGTCTAAGTTATGTTCATTAAACAAAGAGTTAGATTGATCTAGACAAGATATGCATGGTGCTTCAAAAATAGAAGGTTCTGTTAACAGTGTTGTGGACTGCCACTCCTCAGATATAGAAGAAGGTTGAAAATTTGGTTCTATCAACACACTCACTTCTTCTTTAATTTCTACACCCTCTTGATCATTATGTAAAGCCCACTCAAGATCATTGTCAAACCGTTGGGCATTCTGAAGGGATGTAACATCATAGTCAGGGGAAAAACAGATCCATTCGTCAGAAAATTGGCCCATCGGATATTGGGACTCGACAGGTAAAATGCATTCTTTGTTCATATTCATAGCCTGTGTTAGCTGTTCTAACTGTATTTCAATGTTGGCAAGAGCCTGTGTATGAGAATGGATAATCCGGGCCTGGGTACTCAGCTCACCTGTCAGCTCTCTATATTTGGTGTCTATCATAGTGTCCATCTTGGCTTCCAGTGCACTAAAAGCTGAGAGGAGAGTGGATTGGGTGGTTAGCATTTGGCTCATTTGATCTTCGAAGGATAGTTTCTTATTGGTTTGGCCAAACTGAGGATTAGAGGCTAGTTGGTAAGGTAGTTGTGGGCTTAGGAAATCTTGTCTAGGGGCCTGATGAAGAGTGGGCCCAGGGTTTGGTTGCTCCCAAGAGTTATTAGGATGATCCTCCCACCTATGAAGACTTTGGGCCTCATTCACATATTTTCTTATAAAATCAGGGTACTCATGGGCCAAAGGGCACTCCACTGGGGTATGAATGGGACTTAAACAGAGGGCACATGGTTCCGACATATGATGAGTTGTGTATTGTAGAGAAGATGTGCCACTCCCAAAATTAGAGTGATTATCCCACCCACAGTTGTAAGTATCAGCATATAAGGGTCGTGGGTGGGTAGGTACTTCATAGGGAGGGGGATTAGGTGTGTGTGAAGAACAATAATCATTAAAGCTCCTATATGGGTTCTCATGGCTAAATCCATAAAAAGGTGAAGACATTTCTTCACCATGCATTCATCAACCGAACCAAAATATCACACATCCACAAATCAGAAAATCAACCCTAGATATCGACAACTAGCAGTCCTAATAGCCACAACTAACACAACATGCTATCACAGAAATAAAAGAAAAGCACCAAAACACACAAATTAATCTAAAAAAAATAGAAGGATAAGAGAATGCAAACTAGGGGAAGGGGTGGCCCTTCCAACGTTGGCGAGGATTCCACGTCTTCTCTTAATCCTGCAACGGAAGAAGAATGCAATTAAGCTACTGAAAAGAAATCTAATTTAAACTAAACTATTCTAAAACTAACTATCCTAAGAATTCAGTAAACTATTGTGCCGTCCCCGGCAACGGCGCCAAAAACTTGATCGTTTAAATATAAAACCCTTGCAAGTGCACAAGGCAATTGTACTACCGTGAGTATTAAAGGGTTGTCGAACCTCAGGGACGGACTAATATTTTACCAAATTCAATTGAAAGAAAGTTGCAGTTTAATTTAATCTAGAGAAAGCAATAAAATTTAACTACTTTAAAATAGATTTTAATTAATATGGAGAAGTGCCAAGGCTTCGAATCCACCACACAATAAACCAGCTTATCGTCTCTCTCTTTTGAATAAATTCCTGATTGGCTAGTATATTCCTCTCGGACATATACTTGTCAATTCAAAATGTAGTGCTCTCCTCTCGGACGTAACACATAAGCAATTAAAAATATGGAACTGTGATCTATCTCTCTCGAGCATAAACCAATGAAATCTTATTCCTTTATTCTACTTACGTTCCTCTCGGACACGCAAATATTCCTCGGATTGAAATTAACAAGAATTCACTCTAGCCTCTCTCGAGCACATAGAATAAATCTCAATAAATTAACAGTGATTCTATAATAAGATTCATACACCAATCAAGGTAAATTAAGATTAAGATGAAAGAAAACGATACAACAAATTTACTCGGGTTTCATCTACGCCTTGGACAAGGATTTAGCCGGCCATCGGACAAGGAGAACGCTGTTGATTCGTTGGCGTCGTTTTGCACTGTTCACCGAAAAATACTGTTCACAGGCACTGTAGCAAAACACTGTTCACAGAACACTGTTCATCGTCTTCTCCAACGGGCACGGATACTGTAGCAAATCGGATTTACTGTAGCACCTTCGCAATTCAACCCAAAACCTCTCCTTTCTCTTCCCTTTTCTCCTCCTTCTCCCCTCCGGCCTTCTCCCTTCTCCCTTCCAGCCAAAACCACGCCGGAAAGCCCCTGCTTTCCGGCGGAAAATATCTCTGTTCAGCTCTCTGTTTTCCGGCCGGGCGTCCTCCGTTAAAGCTCTGAAATTTCTCTGTAAAAAGTCTCCTTTTTCTCCCCCGTATTGTTCTAGTTTTATAGGCCTCAGCCCCATCTCAAATCTAACATGATTCCCAGTCCAATTTGAAGTGGAATCGAGCCCCAAATCCGGCACGATTCTCTGTTTTGCTTTCCCGATTTGAGCACGGCTCGTTTCCTCCGTCGTCGCCTTCGTCCGAGCCCAACCTCCGTCGTCCGACCGTTAGTCTCGCCGTCGTCTTCCACCGTCGGGCTCCGTCTTGCCGCCGTCATGTCCTCGCCGGCCCTTCGCCGGCTGTCTTCACCTTCGCCGACGTTCGAGCAGAGCTCGAACGCTCTGCTTCTAGACGAAGCTCGGGCCGGTTTTGTTTTTATTTTTCTTTTACTGAACCGGACCGGTTTAATCCTTTCTTTTCTCTTTTTTTTTTCTTTTAATCAAATAAAACCCGTCGTATCGATCTCATCCATCCAATCTCATCTTGACGGTTCTTCTCTTTAATCGTGTCTCTTTCGCGTGCGATATTTCAAATGATCATAACTTTTTGCTCAGAACTCCAAATTGCGAACAGTCAGTGGCGTTGGAAAGCTGACTTCGTGTACTTTAACATGAAGCTTAAATCAGTCCCATCAGAGATATGCAATCGAAGTTGTAAATATTCAATCATTAGAATCGCGTTTTATCCCATTTCTGCGTTTTGCTCTTGTTTCCTACAAAAACCAAAAACTATATTAAAGTAGCAATAATTCTAAACAAACACTAGCATAAACATAAGTTTAGGAGATAATAAAATGCATATTTCATGTATAGATCATTGTGCTACCTTGTCATTAATAAAATTGTGGGTAGACCCACTGTCAATCAGTACCGCTATTTCCTGGCGCTTAAGAAGCCCTTGTACGCACATGGTGCGCTGGATGAAGGTAGCTGAATAGGCGTGCACTAAAATCTCAGGTTGCACATCGCTGTACTCATGGACAATCTGTTCAGACTGGTGCGTTACGTCATTGTCGACCTCTTCGATGAGTAAACCTCCCCGAACGGAACAGCGGGGTCCGGGAACAAATTTTTCATCGCACCTGTAACAGAGTTCCTTGGCGCATTGTTCCTCCATCTGGGCTGCTATCAAGTGTTGAACTGGTGGGGTGACTGCGCCAGCAGACATAGGCCGACCGGAATTGGGGGCAATTGCTGGAAGGGGCCCCAGCACTGAGCTGTTAGGAGTTCTCAATGGAAGACTCCCGTGCCCCCCCTTTCCATTGTCTGGCCAACTTCTCCTCCTCAATGTGGGCGTGGCGCATAACCTCTCTCATCGTGTGGCATGGGAAGTGGCGCATCTCATCAGCAATCTCCGGTTTCAGCCCATGCTTGAAAGTGCCGATGAGGACCACCATTGGCCAATCTGGCAATCGATTAGCAATTTTCATGAATTCAGAGTACTAGTCCCTCACCGTGGTAGTTTGCCTCAGAGTGGACAGCATCTCGTTGAAGTCCTGAAACTCATTTGGTCCAAACTAGACGCACAACTCATAGGAGAAAGATGCCCAAGTAGGGAATCACATCTCCTTCTCGTAGGCCTGAAACAAAATAGAGGCGTCTCCGTCCAAGTGGAAGGCTGCCACCCGCAAACAATCTGCATCAGAATATGTTCCTTGATATGAGAAGAATTTGTCTGCCTTGTACAGCTATTCAACGGGGTCCTCTTTGCCATTAAACCTTGGAAATTGCAACCAGGCCAACCTGGGCTCAGTGCCACCCCTCTGGACTCCGCGAGATCCCTAGGGCTCATCCCAGTCTGCGTCAAGCTCTTGTTGGATGTTTCATGAATGAGGAGCCATTGAGGCATTTCCACGAGCACCTGGAATGCCTCGTGCATCAAGGCTAGAGCGGCTCCCTTCAGTGTCTGGGTTAAAGGACCCAAGTTGGATTCCATGAGAGAGAATGCACTGCGGCTTGGCCTGGTGCTGAGCAGCCAAGCACAGGAGACCCCCCTGGTCGGACAGGGCCGCCATACCCCCCTGGTGGCAGCGGCGGCATGGTCGGTGGTAGTCTGTGTAGTCTGATTTTGTGCCTGGATAAGCTCGATGTTCTGCAGTCGTATGTTAATCGCAATGATCATGGAAATCAGGATGTCTTGGTTGGAATCAGCATTCATCCGTGGGCTGGGGAATCTCCTTCACAGCTTCTGGCTCAGGCTGTATTTCAGAGGTCACGGTTGACTGCTTGCGAGGAGGCATGATCGCTCTCAGATCGGCACCACTCTGATACCAATGTTGTGACCGGTAGGGTCACAAGGTATCGTTTGACGGCAAAAGGAAAAGAAGAAGAAATGAGTAAAGGCAAAAGTAGTTCTTTATTGCATAACCTCAAATGAGGAGGAGGACCTCCTTATAAAGGAAGAGAGTGGTGCGGCTCCCTAGGGCACGTGCTACCTGTTATCGCCTAATGGGCCCTGATTGCCCCTAATTACTCCCTAATAGACCTCAGTTGCCCAAACGGGCCTGATTACAGTATTATGACTTTGGAAAGTAAACTAATCAACTAGTCCTAATCATAGACAGCAATTAACCCAGTCGTGATGACCATGTGTGATGACGTTCTGGGCCTGGCATTCACAACACATTGTCCCTAATACAAACTAGTTATGTACAATGCATTGTATGTATTACAATGGCATCATATAACGATCCTCCATATGTAACTGGCTTGTATTAGGGACAATGGTATACGATCCTCCATATGTAAATGGGGGGTTAGGTTTACGGATACAATGCATTGTACGTAACTAGTTTGTGTTAGGGTTAGGGACAATACGTACATACGATCCTCCATGAATGCATTCATGGAGGACATAGTTCATGAATGTATTAAATATGTAGTCTCTAGGATTTACTATGGGTCCTAACCATTAAACATGTCTAATGGTCATCCTAAATACATAGTCTCTAGAATTCACTCCTCATCCTAAAAGGATAACATAATACGGATGTCATTGTCCCTAATACAAACTAGTTAGACATATTACTAGTTGTGTGTATTCTCAATAACAAACCCCAACCTTTAACCATAGACACTCCGTATTTCATTCTCCTGTCTAACTAGTTGTGTGTGGCTTCTTCCATATAACCTTAGGGTGCTGCCATCCCAACTAAGATTGCTCACAACTCGTTGGTAAAACTAGTTTAGTAACTACATAGGTTATAATCAGCCATAGGTAACTCTAACTATGTAACATGGTTATGATATTGTGTGAGTTAACTTAATCACAAGTAAGTATAATTATACTTATATATGAACTATGTACATATGTTCATATATAAGTAACTATATGTGCATAACCCCTATAGTTTTTGTCCACCATATAGGGTTTATGGATAGTTATACTTAGTTATCGATGGAGTTAACTATATTGTGGACTAACTTATGGGTAGTTAGTAACAACAATTATGAACATATATGTTCATGAATTGTTAATATAAACCTCCATCGTTAACTCCATCGATGTTAATATCCTGAATAAATCCTAGTTAACAGTTCATAGTGTATGTAACCCTAGGATATCATCGTTAACCCTAGGATATGTTCATGAACATAGGGTTAACTAAATATGTTCAGGTAGTGTAGTATAAATACTTAATT
The DNA here is from genome assembly GCA_039654745.1 of Houttuynia cordata. Classification (NCBI taxonomy): domain Eukaryota; kingdom Viridiplantae; phylum Streptophyta; class Magnoliopsida; order Piperales; family Saururaceae; genus Houttuynia; species Houttuynia cordata. Next base: position 15,201,720 of record CM077512.1, on the reverse strand, counting down.
GGAAACTATAGCTAATAGTTCACTCTAGGGTTAACCTGAACATTGTTCATATGATAGATATATAACCCATAAACTCTCCCTAATAGGGTTACTTGTGATTAAGTTAACAATATGTTAACCCTAGTATAATATTGGCATATGTCTAACTAGTTAATCTTAGATTATAGGTTACCATATTTATGATCTAACGATACTAGTTAATAGAATGAGACTATGACATTAGTTGGGATATATTATATAAATATGTATATATAATTGCCTAATTATCCACTATAATTAGTACTGTTATTCATAGTGTAATTGTTTGTAATTACCCTAGACTCTATGAACATGTCTTCTAGACAGTACGAGTATGAATAACTTATATGGTAATTATAGTATAGTTGAAGTTATTAGAAGTCATAATCCTATGACTTAAGGGTTTATTATACTCCTAGGACATAATCCTAGGGTTAATCTTAACTTATTAATCTGGTTAATAGAATACGGTATAAATACTTTTAATTAGGTTAAACCTCCATAACTTAAGATATCTTTTGGTTAAACTAGTTCATATGAGGCATAGTCCATATAATTAGGGTTAACGAAATAATGTAGTCAACTATGGTAGTTGGCTACATTATATGGTTATAATGTAGTTATAGTTAACATAGCTATATATCTGTTATGACCCAGCGCTTCAGCAAGAAGAGAGGGTCCTGCGACGAGATGAAAAGGAAGAAAGGGGGTCGAGAATTGGGGAAGGAGACGTCTGAAGGTATGGATCCTCGGCTTGCCTAATGGTGGCTCAGGCAGAGGAGGACGAAAGGGGTGAAGCAAGAAGAAGATTAGATTAAGGTAAACTATTCTCAATAATCCAAACAAGAGAGCCTAAGCTCTTTACATAGACTTTCCACGCTGTGGGCCTGGGCTAACCCCTGGGCTATTCCCCTCTAGTTGGGCCAGAGGCCTTATTACAAAAGACGTCAGATATATCTGGGCCAAAGGCCAGACGTCAGAAAGAATGGGCTACTCCCCTAAACTGGGCCGAAGGCCATTAATACAAATAGACTAAGTACTTAGACTAATAATTGGAACATAACATTCTACTACGCTCCGCTGCTAGCCTTGACCTCAAGGCTTCCAACCCGGATATTGGGCCAAAAACTCGTCCTCATGAATCGAAGAAGCTTCTTCCAGTGGTCTGTCCTTCCACGCAATGAGAACCTCGGTGATAATGCGGCCTGAACGACGCACCCGGCACGAATCCACAATCGAGGCTGGTACCAATGGCATGTCAACTGGCACCGATGGAGGAGGAGGCGTAGGTACCAAACAAGAGGGATCACCCACAACACGACGAAGGCGTGAGATGTGAAAAACCGGATGAAATGTAGAATCGTCTGGAAGCTGCATGCGGTAAGCAACTCGGCCAATGCGCTCCATAACTGGATAAGGCCCATGAAACCGATGAGCCAATTTGATGCTAGCCTGCTGATACAAGGAGGATTGGCGTGCTGGAATAAAGCTGACATAGACCCAGTCACCAACTTGAAACTCACGGTCAGAATGGCGCTTGTCATAAATCTGATTCATACGGTTTTGAGCCAAGGCTAAATTCCCTTTTAATTGCCGTAGAATATCATCGCGAGTCTGCAAGATATAGTCAACTTCACTGACCGACACGCTGAGGCACATAATGAAGTAAGGTCAGGGATGGCCGGCCATAAACAACCTGAAACGGAGAAAATCCGGTAGAAGTATGGCAGGCGGTATTGTAAGACCATTCCGCCCATGGTAGAAACTGAAGCCAGCGCCGAGGATTTTCATCTGCGAAGCAATGGAGATACTGTTCCAAACAATGGTTAACAACTTCCGTTTGTCCATCCATTTGGGGGTGATATGCCGAACTCATGAGTAGGCGAGAACCTTGAAGGGTGAAAAATTCCAGCCAAAACTGTGATATAAGCACCCTGTCACGGTCCGACACAATAGTACGAGGCATCCCGTGTAGTTTAGCCACATCTCGGACATAAAGCTCAGCAACGGTCTTGGCCATATAAGGATGCCCCAAGGCTGAAAAATAAGCATATTTAGAAGGCCGATCATCCACCACCATTACCACTGATTTACCATGCACCACCGGAAGGGCTTCAATGAAATCCATAGACACATCCTCCCAAATATGTTCCGGAATAGGTAGTAGCTATAAGAGATCCGAGGGGGTAATAGTAGAGAATTTGGCGCGTTGACATACCTCACATGCAGCCACAAATTTCTGAACGGCGTGCTTAACACCGTGCCATAAAAAACACTGAGAGACCTTTTTGTGGGTCCTAAAAGAACCTTCATGTCCTGCCATCGGAGTGGAGTGAAAATGAGTCAAAATAGTATGACGAATGTGATCACAGTGAGGAACCCACAACCGATTCTTCCAATAAATAAAATCATTCTTCAGAACAAAAGATGGATGATCCAAAGTGTTGGCCTGAAGCCGATCCAAGAGAGTCACCGCCGCGGGATCTTCCTGATAGGAATCCCGTAATTTGGCAAGGAAAGGAAAAGTTGGAGCGGACATACTGAGAAAGAGGCCGCCTCGAATTGGCGAGAGAGAGCATCAGTAACTGTGTTTTTAGAGCCCTATTTATAAACCAGCTCATAATCATAACCAAATAACTTCGTCACCAAATGCTGCTGTGCAGGAGTGGCAATCCTCTAATCCAAAAAATATTTGAGCGGTTGATGGTCTGTCCGTATAATAAAATGGCACCCCAATAAGTATGGCCTCCATTTGGTCACCGCGTGTACAATAGCCAACATTTCTTTCTCATAAGCTGATAGGGACAATGAACGACTGGATAAAGCTTTACTCCAAAAGGCTATTGGATGGCCATCCTGAAGCAGTACTGCGCCAAGGCCGTGGCTAGACGCATCAGTCTCCACCACAAAAGGCCGAGAAAAATCACGAAGGGCCAACACAAATGCCTTACACATAGCAGCCTTTAAAGTGTCAAAGGCCTGCTGGGCAATATCCGACCAAACAAATGCGCCCTATTTGAGGAGGCTGGTCAAGGGGGCGGCTTAAGCCCAAGAACTCCGAAGCCCCTTTAGTGATGTCGGAATGGGCCAATTCAGCATAGCCTCTACCTTGGATGGGTCGATAGACACATGCCCATTCGAAATGACATGGCCTAGATAGTCAACCTGAGAACACCCAAATGAACGTTTGGATCGTCTAATAAATAATGAATGGTGGCGAAGTACCTCAAAGACGGAACAAAGATGCTCAAGATGTTGCTCCCAGAAGGCACTGTAGACGAGAATATCGTCAAAGAAGACCAACACGAACCGGTGCAAGAACTCCCGAAATATATCATTCATAAGCCCTTGGAATGTGGGCATTAGTGAGACCAAATGGCATAACCATGAATTCAAAGTGGCCGTCATGTATGCGGAAAGCTATTTTGTGGACGTCCTCCGGATGCATGCGAATCTGATGGTAACCCACGCGCAAGTCCAGTTTAGAAAAGACCCACGCATGAGCCCCGTAGTCCACACAAAAGCGCCATGTACCGTCCTTTTTCCTAACCAACAGAACAGGCGAGGAATAGGAACTATAGCTCGGCCTGATTACCCCCGTCAACAACATATCTTTGACCAATTTTTAAATTTTGGCTTTTCGGATATGGGGATACCTGTACGGACGCACATTGGCCGGTGCAGCCCCTGGTATGATAGGGATATGGTGGTCATGTGACCGCAGGGTGGCAACCCAGAAGGCTCATGGAAGAGCTTCTCAAAACCCGAAAGAAGGGCGGCCAAGTCAGGGGGAGTCTCCACAGGAGTAGTGCCCTCCGACAATAGCAGTTGCAAGAAAAAACCTTGAGCAATACCATGTGATAATGAATCCACCGAGAACATAGAATGGAGAGTACCTGGAAGACCGCCCGAGAGCCGGACCGAATGGTCACCTATGATAAACTGCATCGTCATGGCGTCGAAGTTCCAAACCACATCTCTGAGATCACGGAGCCACTACACATCAGGACCACGTCAGCCCCCTATGTAGGTAATAAATAAAGGTCCAAAAGGAAGGAATGACCTTGGATAGTTAACTCCACCCGGGGACACATGCCAGCGCTGCGGAGGTTCGAGCCATTGCCAATTCTGACATCAAAGGGCGACGAGGCTTGCAACGAACATCCCAGCCTCATGGCCACCTTGTCATTGAGTACTGCCAGAATCGATCAGAACTAAGACCTGTTGCTACTTGATAGTGCCATGGACGCGCATCGTCTAAGGCATGTACACACCCGAAAAGGCATGAAAGGATATCTCAGGTGGACTGTCAGGTGAAAATCCACCCTCTCCGTCGTCCTCAGGGCCCTCGTCCCATATGCCCTCCAAGGCAAGAAGGGCGCGAGTCTTGCAGCGATGACCCGGAACAAATCGTTCGTCACAATTGAAGCAGAGGCCTTTGGAGCGACGCTCCTCCATTTGGGCCTGGGTCAACCGGCGGATGGTTGGCTGCGACACTAGTGGAGCCTGAGAACCAGCCGGAAGTACCTGAGTGGGTGCAGGCAGAGGTGCTCTCAAGGGGGGCTTCCAAGACCGCCATTGACGATTGAGGTATTCCTCCGCAATTCTTGCATGCTTAATCTCTTCAACCATAGATGTGCGTGGGTAATGACGAATGACGTCTATGCATAAACTTACCCACCAGGGCTTCCTGCGTCCAATATGGGAGAAGATTGGCTATGCGCATGAATTCCATTTGATAGGCCCTCACAGTGGATGTCTGCCACAAGGAGCTGATGAGTTCATTAAAGTCGGCATACTCCATAGGGCCGAATTGAATACATAATTCCCGAGTGAATTGTAGCCAAGAATGACCAGGGTGTTCTTTCTCAAAGAATTGGTACCAAATCAAGGCATCTCTATTAAGATGAAAGGAAGTTACCGTCAGTTTGTCATCATCGGCTCGAGTGTCCTGGTAGCGAAAGAATTTTTTGGCCTGATACAACCAATTCACCGGGTTTTCCTCCCCTTAATACTTGGGAAACTGAAACTGGACTAGTCTCGTCTCGGCGACTGGCATGGGGCCATGGCGCTCGTCTCGCTAGTGTCCCTGGTTTGTCCAACTGGATTCAGCCTAGTTATTTTCCCAATCCAAATCACCATCGTCATCTCCGGGACCCCGGCCGGCCTGGGGCTGGGCAAAGGCCGTCGATGTGGCATTATGGCGAACACCATGCAGACCAGATACCCCGACACCCATGGGATGGTGGTCAGCATTTGCCGTCTGCGAGCCAAAGAAGGTCGTGTGTTGATCATGGTGTCGGCCTGACATAGGGGTGCCACGTGCAAAAGGGCCACTCGAGGCGGTGGCAGAACCCCTTTGTCTAGCCGACCTGTAGGAGGGGGCGCCACCATGGAGAAGGATAAGCGATCGAAGGATTCGCGAAACATGGTTGTTGCTGGTTTTGTAGAATGACTTGAATAATTTGATTCTGACTCACCTTATCCTTCTGGGATTGCTGTAGGAAGGTTTGAAGAAATTGGTCTTGGCGCTCCATTATCTCGCGAAGAGCATCCTCTCTGAAAGGAGGGAGCGGTGCCTCAGTATGGGGATCTGTCTCTGAGCGCTGGTTGCTCCTGGCCATAGCGGCTGGTTCTCGCGATTCCAAAGATCGGTGCTCTGATACCGATGTTATGACCCAGCGCTTCAGCAAGAAGAGAGGGTCGTGCGACGAGATGAAAAGGAAGAAAGGGGGTCGAGAGTTGGGAGAGGAGAAGGAGACGTGTGAAGGTATGGATCCTCGGCTGGCCTAATGGCGGCTTAGGCAGAGGAGGACGAAGGGGGTGAAGCACGAAGAAGATTAGATTAGGGTAAACTATTCTCAGTAATCCAAACAAGAGAGCCTAAGCTCTTTACATAAACTTCCCACGCTGTGGGCCTGGGCTAACCCCTGGGCTATTCCCTCTAGTTGGGCCAGAGGCCTTATTACAAAAGACGTTAGATATATCTGGGCCAGAGGCCAAATGTCAGAAAGAATGAGCTACTCCCCTAAACTGGGCCGAAGGCCATTAATACAAATAGACTAAGTACTTAGACTAATAACTGGAACATAACAGTATCATGTTCCTCCATTGACCCTAAACTGGATGGGTTATATGGTTGATTATAATCTATTAGGGAGACTATGTAACCCAATATACTATGTTAACTATATTGTGCATATAGTTATCCCTAAGTAACAGGTACTTAGATGCACTATGGAGGTTCCTCCCTATATATATGCACAAGTAACAACGATGGCCCCTAACTCTGAACTAAGTATAACAATTCATGAACATATATGTAGTAAACTACCGCCTTAGTTGAGCATTATACTCTTAGTTACTAATCATCTAGATAGAGGACATAGTTCAATTTAAACTATAGTAAACTATCTTGTTAGGTTAACAATAATGCTGAAGGCTTCTTGTTATAATATCCATATCTATCTAGGTTCATATGAACCAGGGAATATAATGTTCGTATACTATATATTCATGAAGGCATTCATCCACCTTCATGAATATATAGTATACATATGATACATATATTATATCTATCTAAGTTAATGTGTCTAAGATAACGAGAATGTAATGTTAAGATCATATATGTCATTATCTACTCAAAACCACACATTATAGTTAATAGTTCTATAGTTAGTATCTATCCATTTCTAAACCCAAAACCACACATTACATAGTCCTATATTCCATCTATAGTAGTTTCTTATACCTAAACTTATAATGTAGAACTATTATACGTATCCATTTCTTATCCTATATTAGTCCTAGGAATATAATGTTAGGGTTAATCCCTAACATATAGATAGAGACATATAATAATAAGATAACTATGTATCCCATTTCTAAGTATCTACGTTCGGGTTAATCCCTAACAAATATGACTACATCCTATAGGGCATTATAATAGTTGTATTAGGCAGAATATAAGACTATGTTTAGGGTTAGAATACACACACGTAGGTAGTTACCCTAACTATAGAGAGAATCTTAGTTGGGAATAATATTTAGCATTGTTTATAACGAGAATGCAACCCTAACTATAGATGGAATATAGGACTATGTATTCCTAGGGTTAGGATTAATGCATCTAGGTTTGATTCTTCGATACATATCTATGGGAATAAACAATGTATTTACTATGAAAATAAACATAGTCCTAGGTTAACCAACTTAGATTAATCCTATGAGAATACACATTCTAGATTGGCAACTATAGAGTTTGATAGATGCGTAGATACGTATGTCTAGATTGACTTAGTCCTAGTTTCCGAACAATTTTAATCGCACTATAGATTTTATTAGAGGCAATCTATTAGACATATAATAATCCGTCTATGTCAACTATCATAGGTTAGAGTTTACGTATTGAACTTGTATAACTAGAATATACAAGTTATTGACGGAAGACTAATCCCAAAGTCTCCCTTGTCATAGAGAGGATTAACCTAACCTTATGCCTCATAGAATATAGTATAAATACCCATAGGGAATGTAGTCTATGAATAACATACGAACATAGAATATGGCATATATAATAATATAATAATGTCTCATTATATAAAATATATAATAGTCCAGAATAGACATCCTTAAACCCTAGGTAGTCCTTATTGTGTCTGGAACATGTAGAAGGATCACTAGATACTACAGTTTCCATATATAGTGAACTCTATCATATTGTGTCTGCCTAGGATGTATGTTCTATACCTCATATATGGTCTAGTATATTAGGATATAAAAGGATCAGACAATGATGGAACTGGAATAACTTAGGATATAAAATATCCTATATTATGTTCTATAGAGGAAATAGTTATCATATATAGTCCTATATCTATTATGTTCTATATAGATGAACTAGTTATCATATAGTCCTATATCTATTATGTTCTATAAAGTAGGTAACTCTAACTATGTTGTAACATGGTTATCATATTGTGTGAGTTAACTTAATCACAAGTATAATTATACTTATATATGAACTATGTATATATGTTCATATATAAGTAACTATATGTGCATATATACATGGAGGACTAAGTACATATGTTCATATATAAGTAACTATATATGCATATATACAGGGAGGACTAAGTTAGTCCATAACCCCTATAGTTTTAGTCCACCATATAGGGCTTATGGATAGTTATACTTATTATCGATGGAGTTAACTATAGTTCACTATATAGTGGACTAACTTATGGATAATTAGTAACAATAATTATGAACATATATGTTTATGAATTGTTAATATAAACCTCCATTGTTAACTCCATCGATGTTAATATCTTGAATAAACCCTAGTTAATAGTTCACAGTATATGTAACCCTAGGATATCATCGTTAACCCTAGGATAAACCCTAGGATATGTTCATGAACATAGGGTTAACAAAATATGTTAAGGTAGTGTAGAATAAATAGTTAATTGGCAACTATAGTTAATAGTTCACTCTAGGGTTAAACTGAAGATAGTTCATATGATTGATATATAACCCAAAAACTCTCCCTAATATGGTTACTTGTGATTAAGTTAACTATATTTTAACCCTGGTATAATATTGGCATATGTCTAACTAGTTTAATCTTAGATTATAGGTTAACGTATTTATGATTTAACAGTACTAGTTAATAGAATGAGATTATGACATTAATTGGGATCTATTATATAACTACATATATAATAACCTAATTATCCTCTATAATTAATACTGTTATTCATAGTCTAATTGTTTGTAATTACCCTAGACTCTATGATCATGTCTTCAAGAAAATACTAGTATGAATAACTTAAATGGTAATTATTGTATAGTTTAAGTTATTAGAAGTCATACTCCTATGACTTAAGGATTTATTATACTCCTAGGACATAATCCTAGGGTTAATCTTAACTTATTAATCTAGTTAATAGAATACGGTATAAATACTTAGAATTAGGTTAAACCTCTATAACTTAATATATCTTATGGTTAAACTAGTTCATATGAGGCATAGTCCATATAATTAGGGTTAACTAAATAATGTTGTCAACTATGATAGTTGACTTCATTCTAAGGTTATAATGTAGTTATATGTATTAATTTAGTAATACCTATGTATCATGTTCATCTATTGACCCTAAACTTCATGGGTTATATGGTTGATTATAACCTATTAGGGAGACTATGTAACCCAATATACAATGTTAACTATATTGTGCATATAGTTATCCCCAAGTAATAGGTACTTAGTTGCACTATGGAAGTATGCACAAGCAACAACGATGGACCCTAACTCTGAACTAAGTATAATAATTCATGAACATATATCTAGTAAACTACCGCCATAGTTGAGCATTATACTCTTAGTTACTAATCATCTAGATGGAGGATATAGTTCCATTTAAACTATAGTAAACTATCTTGTTGGCATATCATTATAATATCCATATTTATCTAGGTTCATATGAACCAGGGAATATAGTATTCGTATACTATACATGAAGGCATTCATCTCTTCAATATATAATATACAAATGATACGTATATTATATCTATCATATGGACAATGACATTCTTGAACTTAGTTTTGTAGAACATAGTTATCTAGATGAATAAACTATGTTCCTAAATATTGTTGACTATGTTCCTAAACAAATTGTCAATTAACCCTAACTTATGAACTATAGTATAGTCATGTTTGATCTAGAACTATGTTCATCTAGAGACCTCCATGAATTATGCCTCATATGAACATGTCTTCTAGACTATGTTTGTTACATAGTTAGATAGTTCATAGAACATAGTCTACATATAGTACACTATATAACTAGTTGCTCTAATAATCTAAGTTAGGATGTCTAAGATAACGAGAATATAATGTCAAGATCATATATGTCATTATCTACTCAAAACCACACATTATATGTCTAGTATCGTATATGTCATATTTAGAAATGGAAACGGCTGGTTATACTAGTTAATAATTCTATAGTTACTTCTATAGTTAGTATCTATCCATTTCTAATCCTATATTCCGTCTATAGTAGTTTCTTATACCTAAATTAATAATGTAGAACTATTATACGTATCCATTTCTTGTCCTATATTAGTCCTAGGAATATAATGTTAGGGTTAATCCCTAACATATAGATAGAGACATATAATAATAGGATAACTACGTATCTCATTTCTTAGTATCTATGTTGAGGATAATCTTTAACAAATACAATTACATCCTATAGGGTATTATAATAGTTGTATTACACGGAATATAGGACTATGTTTAGGGTTAGGATACACACACGTAGGTAGTTACTCTAACTATAGATGGAATCTTAGCTGGGAATAATATTTTGCATTGTTTATAACGAGAATGCAACCCTAACTATAGACGGAATCTTAGTTGGGAATAATATTTACTATTGTTTATAACGAGAATGCAACCCTAACTATAGACAGAATATAGGACTATGTATTCCTAGGGTTAGGGTTAATGCATCTAGATTAGATACTTAGATACGTATCTATCTAAGTATAGGAATAAACAATGTATTTACTATGGCAATAGATATAGTCCTAGGTTAACTAACTTAGATCAATCCTATGGGAATATACATTCTAGATTGGCAACTATAAAGTTAGATAGATACGTATGTCTAGATTGACCTAGGTCCTAGTTTTCGAGCAATTTTAATAGAGTATAGAAGACTAATGTTGTTCATAATTATAAACTACTATCTACCTTTATACCCTAGTATAAACCCCATCCACCATATAGGCTTGAGCATATATAAGGTTTATACTAGCATTGGACCTATGCTAGTATAAACCTTAGGAATCCTATGTTGCTAACCCTAATACAAACTATAGTTCATGAACTATGTCTAACTACCTAGGTTTTACTATGGGTTAGGATTAGGGTTCCTGCTAATCTTAACCCTGCTAAGTATTGTCCCTTGTATTTGATTAGGGTTGGGGTTAATCCTAACTCATAAGACATAATTCATAGGACATACCCTGCTAAGTATTAATAGTCGTTTAATATAGGGTTAATCTACCCTAGAGACTACTAATTTAAACATATATAATAATATAATATTTGTATGAACATTACTATATATGTTAATTGTATGAACATGTCTTCTAGACTATGCTTGTATAGTCTAATTGTTATATCATGTTTATTCCTCCAAATTAGATTCTAAACTCTATCTCACTATAATAGAGTTTACATGTACTGTGAACTATTAACTATGATAGATTTCAATAGTTATATTATATCATAACCCATAATATGGTACTCCCTCTGTACCCTAAACACTACAAATTATATATAAGTTATTATAGGTTCTATGAACATGTCTTCTAGACTATGTTTAATTATGTCTCTCATAGTAAAACTAAATTATATATTAGAAGACCTAACTATTATATAATTTCATATAACTTATAGATAACTAGGGAGATAACCATCACCCATCGTTGATATAGTTAACTAAGTTATATGTTCCTCCTTCTAGATCGACTCCATCGTTATTGTAGTAACATGAACTCGGAATATAATATTCAGAGTTTATATTACTAGTTGATATAGTATCTAGTTATGGATAATTATGCCACTATGTTCCCTGATTCTATATCCTTAATTACTATATATTCTTTGAGAAGTAACCAAATCATTTAGTTGAGAACTTAGTTAACTATGTTAGGAACATAGTTATCTCATGTTTATTTTGGTTAATAGGGTATAGTTCATAGGCTATCTTGTTTTGGTTCCTAACAGAACCTGATAATGTTCAGGTAATTATGTAGACGAACCAGCATCATGTCATCTATGATGCATTCAAGATGAATGATATATCCAGATGAACTATATATATGAACCAGGATCGAGGATGAATTAAATGGAAGTATACTAGGTAGGAACATAGGGGCTGTTTGGGAGGCCATTTCCCACTTCATTTCTCACCATTTCCCACTAAAAAGTGTTTGGCCGGCTATTTACATTTTCATTGACATTTAGTAGGTGAATGATCTTTATAGTCATTTTCATTCTCTAGGTGAATGTCCTCATGAGGACATTCACTTGTCAAATGGGTTTTCAAATGAGAATCTTGTGATAAATGACCATAATTACCCTTCCATCATTCATGTCTCCCTTTTTGAATCCCCAAAACCCATGCTTCAATCCTAAAATGAAAATGAAAAACATTTCCTTTTCTACAAACATCAAATGGCCTCCCAAACAGCCCCATAGTTAACCTATACAAAGTTAGGAACATTAGTTTAACCCTAACGTGTGTATGTTCATATGAGGCATTTCTAAGTTAGAGTTAAACTAATTATGTTCCTAACAAGTTGCCAAATTAATTAGTCCATCTAGCTAATTGGGGACTATCTAGATGAACATGATGATAGTATCTATCATAACGTAGACAATGTTTTATGGAAGGGCAAGATGTTCCATCTAGCTAATTGTTTGTATTATGTAACTAGGACTAATATAGGATAAGAAATGGATAGATATATTGTTTATTATGTCTCTATCTATATCCGTGACTAGGAATAGGACTAATAACTAGGACTAATATACGTAACTAGGACTATTATACGTATCTAGGATGTAGTGTGTATAACCCAAAACCAGTTAATTTTCCATATACTAGGGTATTATACATATAGGACAACAAAATAGTTGATTATACGTATATTTTGTCCTAAAATGGTTATACTAGTTAATAGTTCTATCTATTTCTACGTATCCCATGGTTATATTAGTTAATAGTTCTATCTATTTCTACGTATCCCATGGTTATACTAGTTAATAGTTCTAGTACATAGTTCATAGTCCTATCTCCTAAACCCTATCATATATATCATAGTTAATAGTTGCCTTAACTATGAACTATGAGAGAATAAATAGTTATACATATATATCTAAGTTCATAGTATTCCAATATGACATAAACTCTAATCTTGTTCTATGGACTATGCTTCATATGAACTAGTTAGCTAATACAAACAATTAGCTAGATTGAACATCTTGCCCTTCCGTAGAACATAGTCTATGTTATATATATAACAATTCATGAACATATATATAGTTTTAACCCTAACCCATAGTAACATGAACTAGAGTCTACTATGTTGATGAATTATAACTTAATCCTATAATAACATATATCCTTAGTTATTGACTATCTTGTTTTGATTGCCCTATGCCTAGATGGATCATAGTTAACTAAGTTTCTAGGTTCATATGATTTGAACATAGTTAACTAGGTTCTGATCTTAGTTAGGAACTATACCTCCATGATTACCTAAGTTCATCTAGATGAACTAAGGTTCTATCCTAACTTAGTATAGGATTACAAGGCATAGTTCATGGAGGCATATTTCCTAACTAAATTGGAACTATGTCTAACTAAACCCTATCCTAACTATAACCCTATATGTTCATGAAACTACATATATAATGTAGTTAGGGTATAACGATGTGAAGTTTATGAGTTATAACTTAGGATTATAACCTATTAGGGAGACTATGTAACATTAGGGATAACTGTATAAGTATAATTATAAGTAAAGTTATAACCCATGAACTTCATGGGTTATATGGTTGATAGTGAACCTATTAGGGTATATAGTGAACCTTAGATATCCTAGGATTAAGTACCCATTGTATATAGTCATCCCTAATGATAATGATGGAGAAGTTATATGGTTGATTACAACATATATATATATGTTCACTATGAACAGTAGTTAACTATATGAACAGTAGTATATATGCACAAGTTCATCTAGATGGACCCTAACTTCTAACTAAACTTATAACGATGGAGTCCATCTAGATGGAGGAACATATAACTTAGTTAAACTATATCATGTAATGTAGCCTATAGTTTAGATGGAGCAACATTTAACTTTGTTAACTATATCATGTAATGTAGCCTATAGTTTAGATGGAGGTTATCCTAACTCAATTCATGAATCTTACTAGGGTTAATCCTAATGTATCTAACTAGGGTTCATCCTAACATATATAGTTACTACAAGTAACTATGTAGGGAACTTCCTACATTGTATAACATATATACTAGTCTAATGTTGTAGGAAATAACTTACCTAGGTTGATAAAGTGAAGATGATAAGCCTCATCTGCCTCCATAAGTTATTGAGGTAGATGAGGCTCCATCGTTGAACATAGCTAGTGAACATAACAACGATAAGCCTCATATAACCAAATTTCCTCCATAAACTATGCCTAATACTAGATAGGCAACAATAATTTCATAGAACCTTAAGTTATGGAGGTATCTAGATGAACATGATACATAGTTGTCATGTTCATCTAGATAGTCCATAGAAGATATCCTAGGGTTGATATGATAGTTGACAACTAGTTCATACCCTAGATACTATGAACTAACTAGTTTGTAGAACATAGTCTACATAGTTCATATGAATATAGTACACTAATAAGGGCAAGATGATCGTTGATGGGAATAACTACCTAGGGGTAAGAAGGATCAAATACATAGTTTCTAGGGACATAGTTTGAAGGAAAGATCAAATACATTGTTTATTCCCATAGTAAATCCTAAAGTGTATGTATTTGATTCTTCTGTTTAAGTAGATGCATGAAGGTCGAGTTATCCCCAAACCGTAGAAACTACTACACACTACAAACTACTTATTTCAATTTTTTATCTAACTAGTGTGTATTCTCCATACCAAACCCTAACCATAAACCCAAAACCATAGAAACTACATATTTAATTCTTTCATTTATAATTCTTCTGTCTAACTAATTGTCCCTAGTTCATTGTTGCCATATTTGGACCAAATACCTTCACTCATCTAAATAGGAAAACTATGTCTAACTACGTAGGTTTTACTATGGGAGACATAGTTAAATACGTAAACTCATCCAGCAACGATGATGGATACAATGCCATTGTCCTTAATACAAACTAGTTACACACAATGCATTTTACGTATTACAATGGCATTGTATAACGATCCTCCATATGTAACTAGTTTGTATTAGGGACAATGACATTGTATCCTCCATATGTAAAGGGAGGATTAGGGTTAGGGTTAGGGATACAATGCATTGTACATAACTAGTTTGTATTAGGGTTAGGGACAATACGTACATACGATCATCCTCCATGAATGCATTCAAGGAGGACATAGTTCATGAATGTATTAAATAAGTAGTCTCTAGTATATGTCTAAATTAACCCTTACAGATATCCTAGGGTTACAGTATATGTAACCCTAGGATATCTATTAACCCTAACTCCTAAATACGTTAACTTAAGTTATATTTCATATGAGGCACAGTCCATATACTATATTATGTATGAACTAAATACGTATCTATCTATATATTATAGATTAATCCTAGGGTTATTATGGTTTATGTTCCTAATAGGAGTATAATATTAGGGTTATACCGTATTATTAATTAAAGTTATATCAATACAATACAATTATGGGTTATGATATAATATAATTATTATAGGACTATTATACTATATGTCTTATAAGACTTATATGGTCTATGAACTATATATTTATAAGTCAAGAAGACTGTCTATGGTTAGGATGTGAACTATATAAACCTCATAGACCATATAAGTCTAACTATCTAGGTTAGGATGAATTTGGTATTTATACCGTATTCTATAGAAGACATAAACTAACATATTATACATAAGTTATTATAGGTTCTATAAACCTTAAGTTATAGTATTTATACCCAAACCTTAAGTTATCCGATGAACTACGTTCATCATCCCTTATACATATCTATACCCATATATAATTCAACTTAGATTAAACCTAATCATCGCATATGATTGACCTTAAGTTATTCCTATGCGGATGTAGTCTAGGGTTAGATATGCCCTAATTGATAACTATAGTTGCATTATAATAATATATGTCTAGAATTAACCCATTATTAAAGGGACGTCTATTATATACAAGGGACGTATTCTTTCAAATATGACCCTAGAAACTATGTATTTGATCCTTCTTACAATGCATTGTACTATGACATAGTTGCAACTATAGCCCCGTATAGGTTCACACACTTATACTATTGTAAGGACCTGCAATTTCATACCCTTATAAAATTGTGAAGTCGCTAAGTACAACAACCAGTCACAACGAGGTGGTACTACAAATAAAAATCCCAGGGATCCACAATCTGAGTACAAGCACATAATAAAGATTACAAATCCAAAAGTGTGACATTTAAATTCATACAGACCCAAAATCAAAGTTAAAGTCTAAGGCCTATGAGTACAAATGTTGATCTTCAGGTTCCCACTTGTACCCCAACAGTTCTTCAAGAGAAATTTACTAAGCAGCCCTGCTAGAACCTGCAATGTCTGGGGGAGGGGGTGGTGAGTATACAACTATACTCAGTAGGGAGAGCTACACTAACAAGCATAAATGTGCACAATAGAGAACTAGCATATGGTTATACATTTAAGTTAATAAAACCCAAGTATAAATTCAGATTGTGCAAGTAGGTCTCATCAAGCCAAACAACAATGAAATATATCCTAACTTCGAAATACCTTGACTTCTCACTAAGCCAAATTGATAGAAAGTATTCTCTATCACTTCTAAATCAGTTCGGACCTTAATAGATCAAAGAAACCACATAGTTTCAGTATGTCAAATTAAATGAAAGCCCCTAAGTTTCAAACCAGTATCCTAGACCCCTACTCCCTTGAGGCCTATCTTGCCCTCTCTTGGGGTAATTGCCTTTACTCTGTCGAGCGGCCCTTCATTAGGGGCGGAATTCATCAACCTTATTCCCTTGAGCGGCCCTTCATTAGGGCAGAAGGCTGATCCGGTAGTAGTTGCCCTTCGCTAGGGGCGGAAGCATCCGGTAGTAGATGCCCTTCGTTAGGGGCAGAGCTACCGTTGGCATATAACTCTTGCATCCTTGCTGGAGTTTACCCCTTGGCAAAGCTCCACTTAGTACCCAATATCAGACGTCCACCATAAAAGTCTCCCGACTCATGAAAACAACATTTTTCGATTCAAACATGTCATTTCTTTTAATAAATCACACCAATTCAAATCCATTAAAATCACCACGTTCTAGCCTGGAAATATCACTATTTGAAACCCTTTTTCCAGAACATAGCACCACCCATACTACAAATTAGTAAAACATGCATTTTTACAACTATCAATGCCAATCCACTCTCCAATCTGTGATAATACAACATATCCTTAAAAATACCTTATGATAGAACTATTTATGCCACAATTATGCCATAAGAAAGGATAAAAACTCCCTACCTTAGTTCTGTAGCAGCAAGATCTCAACTTTTCTACTTTAGCACTTCTATCTCTTTGATCGTGGTGATTTCAGCTCTAATCACCCAACCCAAGCTCAAAATCTCAATAGCCCTTGCTGATCACGTTCCCCCCATGCCCCCCCTTGAAGGTTTCATGGAGGTTTTTAGATGAGAAGAACAGAAACAGGAAATAGGGGAGAGATTTTGGGTTGAGCTCACCTTGGATTAGTTGGAGGAGGGATTTGCAACACATGTTCTAACTCTCTTTCAGTTTTTCCTCCTCAGATCCAAACCCTAGAGTTTCCCCCAAAAAGGTTCTGGTCTGGATGCAGCTTCAATGGGAGAGAAAATGAAGGGGAAGAAGATGGGTAGGGTTTTATGGGTTTTCAGTCCATACCCAGCTACCCGGATGCCCGGATCCATTTCAGACCCGCTCATTGCATAAGGCCATAACTTAGGCTCCTCAACTCCGAATTACTTCAACTTGGTACCGTTTTGAAGATCTCTTTGTCCTCTATCCAGTCCTAAAATATCAGCTTTATAATCACTCTAGATTAAGAGATAAGCCATATGAAAGCTATACGGACAGTTACCACATTAGAAACTAAGTTAGTTCATTTACAACTGAACTGGCTTTTAATATAGGTTGACATCTCAATAAGGCTTACTATTAAGACAATATCATATAACCCATGGGGTAATAACATTAGATCAATGTCATATGGTATTATATAAAACCGGATGTTACAACTATGGGGTATACACAAACTAGTTATGTGTATCCCTCCGTATAGGTGTGTGAACTAACAGTTGTGTTTTCTACTGTGAAGGCAATCCATAGTACTCCTACGATCATCTTGCCCTTGTTTCAGGTACAAGAATTTACTCCTCATCCTAAGCATGACTCAGAAAGTGCTTATGTTTGAACTAGGTAAGTGCTTTTGTTTGAAGACTACAAATTTAATTGTTTGCATACCAACTATGGGAACCCCTAGATACTACATATTTGATCCTTCCATAGCTATCCCCATACCAAAACCATAGAAACTACATATATCCCTAACCCTAGAAAGGCTATGGAAGGGTTAGGGATATATGTAGTTTCATGCCAAACCCTAACCTTCAGCCATAGAAACTACATATGGCTTCGTATGGAGGAATACACACAACTAGTTGGTATGATTCTTCCATCGTATTTTCATAGTAAATCTTAGAGAGTATGTATTTAGGTTATGGTTTATAGGGAGAATTATATATGGAAACTATGTATTTGACCCTAAACCCTTAAACACTACAAATTTAATTGTACTACTATGAGAATAGAAACTACATATATAATTCCCATAGTAAATCCTAAAAACTATAAATATAATGTTATTGAGAATACGCAGAAGAATCAAATACATAGTCTATACGATAGTATGTTTGCATGAACCTTAACTTATGTTAATAATAACTTAATGTAGGATATAGACGTAATAAGTTATAGAACTTATTATAGTAGTCTCTAAGGACATATATAATAATAGAGTATGGAAGACTAATATAGGAGTACATGTTCTACATTAAGTTATTATTAACATAAGGTTTATAGAACCCTAGATAGTTAGGGTTTGGTATGGAGAATACACACTGGAACCAAAACAAGATAGTCCACTATGTTCCTAACTATATCCTTGTAATTATGTAACTAGTCGTCAAATTAGTTTAACCTATAAGAAAACCATAAACTTTAATCTTGTTTCTTATGGACTGTGCATCATATGAACTAGGTCATAAGTTAGGGTTATGAACTATCTACGTTAATAGTAAATCTAATTGTTAGCCCTTGTTTGTTGGACAATGCCACATAACAACGATAACTATGTTCAATGATATTATGACTATACCCTAGATAAGCCTCATCGTTAACTTAGATTATCTTAGGGTTAATTAGCAATCTATAGGCTATAGTTGCCAAGTAGGGCATATCTAACCCTAGGATTAATCTATCTAAGTTAGGCTTACCTAACTTAAATAGATTAATCAAAAATATTAGCTAGATGGACTATCTAAGTTCATCTTAGATAGATAGATACGTTCATAACTTATAGTAATATAACAACTATGTAGTTACATAGTTAGAGTTACCTATGTAGTTACTAATAAGTTAACTTACATATAATAATATGTCATAGTTTATATTACATAGTATCTATCATAACGTAGATAGTTCATAACCCTAAGTTAACTACAATCTAAGTTAACCCTAAGTTATGAACTATCTACGTTATGATCATCTGTAGTAGTCACAATTATCATAGAACATAACAACTATGTATCTAGATGATCATATGCAGTAGTTGCTACAATCATCATGTTCATCTAGGGTTTATTCTAGGGTTAACGATATTATATAGTCTCCATCGTTAACATATTATATAACCTATAACTACATTATAACCATATAACTTTATTCAGGAGTTAGTATCTATCATATATTATTGTTCATGAACATATCAGAGTTAACCAAGTTAATAATTCTCTCCCTACTAGAATATGTCTAAATTAGCCCTAACAGATATCCTAGGGTTACAGTATATGTAGGGTAACCCTAAGATATCTGTTGACCCTAACTCTAGAATATGTTAACTTAAGTTATAGTTAATATGAGGCATAGTCCATATACTATATTATGTATGAACTAAATACATATCTATCTAATTATTATAGATTAATCCTAGGGTTAATTTGGTTTATGTCCCTAATAGGAGTATAATATTAGGGTTATTCCGTATTATTAATTAAAGTTATAGCAATACAATACAACTATGGGTTATGATATACTAGAACTATTATAAGAATATACTTTATGTCTTAGAAGACATATGGTCTATGAACTATGTATTTATAAGTGTAGAAGACGGTCTATAATACGGTTAGGATATAAACCTCATAGACCATATAAGTCTAACTACCTATATTAAGATGAATGTGAACTATATTGTGCATATAGTTATTATCCCCAGGTAACAGGTATTTAGTTGCACTATGGAGGTTCCTCCCTATATATATGCACAAGAAACAACGATGGACCCTAACTCTGAACTAAGTATAACAATTCATGAACATATATGTAGTAAACTACCTCAATAGTTGAGCATTATACTCTTAGTTACTAATAATCTAGATGGAGGACATAGTTCTATTTAAACTATAGTAAACTATCTTGTTAGGTTAACAATAACGATGGAGGCTTATCATTATAATATCCATATCTATCTAGGTTCATATGAACCAGGGAAATAATGTTCGTATACTATATATTCATGAAGGCATTCATCTACCTTCATGAATATTTAGTATACATATGATACGTATCTTATATCTATCATATGGACAATGGCATTCATAAACTTAGTTTGTAGAACATAGTTATCTAGATGAATAAACCATGTTCCTAAATTTTCCTAACCAAATTGCCAATTAACCCTAAGTTATGAACTATAGTATAGTCATGTTTCATCTAGGACTATGTTCATCTAGATACCTTGTATAACTATGCCTCTTATGAACATGTCTTCTAGACTATGTTTGTATGAACTATCTAATTATTTGTATTAGGAAATCCCTACTTCTAGACAACTAGTTACATAGTCTATAGAACATAGTCTACATATAGTACACTATGTAACTAGTTGCCAAATTAATTTGAACTTAGATAGTTCCTCTAATAATCTAAGTTAGGATGTCTAAGATAACAAAAATATAATGTTAAGATCATATATGTCATTATCTACTCAAAACCACACATTATATGTTTAGGATCATATATTTCATATTTGGAAATGAAAACCTCTGGTTATACTAGTTAATAGTTCTATAGTTAGTTCTACAGTTAGTATCTATCCATTTCTAAACCCAAAACCACACATTACATAGTCCTATATTCCGTCTATAGTAGTTTCTTGTATCTAAACTAATAATGTAGAACTATTATACGTTTCCATTTCTTGTCCCATATTAGTCCTAGGAATATAATGTTAGGGTTAATCCCTAACATATAGATAAAGACATATACTAATAGGATAACTATGTGTTGTGACCCAGCAAGGTGACAAGGTATCGCCTTGATGAAAAGTAGTAAAAAGGAAAATGAGAAGTAATGAAAACTGGATTCAATATTGCATAAATAGGAAAGAAGAACTCCTTATAAAGAGAGGGGATGGCACATCTCCCTAGGGGCACGCGCCATCTGTCTGGCCTAATGGGCCCTAATTCCCTCCTAACTTTGCCATTACAACCCATTACATATTCAGTTACCCAAACGGGCCTGATTACAAGATATGACTTTATTCAAAATAGGAAAACTAACTAATCCTAGTGATTGATAAGAAGATCTGCTCCACTGTTGTGCTGACGTACACAACACTATGTTTCCCATTTCTAAGTAGAGGGTTAATCCCTAACAAATACAACTACATCCTATAGGGCATTATAATAGTTGTATTAAGCGGAATATAGGACTATGTTTAAGATTAGAATACACACATGTAGGTAGTTACCCTATATTTAGCATTGTTATAATGAGAATGCAACCCTAACTATAGACGGGTTAGATACTTAGATACTAATCTAGGTTAGATACTTAGATACGTATCTATCTAAGTATGAGACTAAATAATGTATTTACTATGGGAATAAACATAGTCCTAGGTTAACTAACTTAGATTTATCCTATGGGAATATACATTCTAGATTGGCAACTATAGAGTTAGATAGATACGTATGTCTAGATTGACCTAGGTCCTAGTTTCCGAGCAATTTTAATAGAGTATAGAAGACTAAAATAAGAGAACTTATTAGTGACATATAACTGTATAAGATAACGGTATAAAAAACCAACTCATATTATGCTAGTTTATACATAAACTATCATAATAATCTATATATACTATTATATATATAGTATATAGTATATACTATAATATATATAGTATTATATATATAGTATGGCCTCGAGCTCGCCGCCTTGCTGTCCCTAGCCACCACAGTCCTTGCTGCCCCAGAGTCGTCCGCTGTGACCCATCGCCGCCATCCGCTGATCCACCGTCAGCCTCACCGTCGCTCAAGCTCTGCTCGACTGGAACAGATGCCCGTGCTTTGGCTTGGGTTCTCTTCTCTTTTTTCTTTCTTTCCCTTAACCGACCACTGAACCGGTTGGTTCAGTTCTATTTCTTCTTCTTTTTTTCATTAGCTAAAATTCGTCGCAACAACCTCATCCATTGGATCTTCGATCTCAGACATGCATTCACTTTTGACGATATCATTAACCTTATAGTCCTATATTATTAGCAACTATAGGATGTAGTCTAGGATTAGGATTAATCCTATAGTTGTCAATCTAGAAACTATGTATAATAATCTAAGTTAGGGCAAGATGATCATTGGGTTAGGTTAATGCATCGTTGCCAATTAACCTAAACCCTATCCTAACTAAGATCGTATACGTATCTATCTAGAATTCACTAGGATGAATCTATCTAAGTTAGGATACAAACCCTATCCTAACTTAGGTAGATATGTATAGTTTGTCATCTATACATATACAAACTCTAATCAAATACGAGTTAATTGGTCGGTTCAGTTCTATTTCTTCTTTTTTTTTTCATTAGCTAAAATTCGTCGCAACAACCTCATCCATTGGATCTTCGATCTCAGACATGCATTCACTTTTGACGATAGGCAGAAAGGCATATAAAAATTTGTATATTTTGTAGATATCATTAACCTTATAGTCCTATATTATTCGCAACTATAGGATGTAGTCTAGGATTAGGGTTAATCCTATAGTTGTCAATCTAGAAACTATGTATAATAATCTAAGTTAGGGCAAGATGATCATTGGGTTAGGTTAATGCATCGTTGCCAATTAACCTAAACCCTATCCTAACTAAGATCGTATACGTATCTATCTAGAATTCACAAGGATGAATCTATCTAAGTTAGGATACAAACCCTATCCTAACTTAGGTAGATATGTATAGTTTGTCATCTATACATATACAAACTCTAATCAAATACGAGTTAATTGGTCGGTTCAGTTCTATTTCTTCTTTTTTTTTTTCATTAGCTAAAATTCGTCGCAACAACCTCATCCATTGGATCTTCGATCTCAGACATGCATTCACTTTTGACGATAGGCAGAAAGGCATATAAAAATTTGTATATTTTGTAGATATCATTAACCTTATAGTCCTATATTATTCGCAACTATAGGATGTAGTCTAGGATTAGGGTTAATCCTATAGTTGTCAATCTAGAAACTATGTATAATAATCTAAGTTAGGGCAAGATGATCATTGGGTTAGGTTAATGCATCGTTGCCAATTAACCTAAACCCTATCCTAACTAAGATCGTATACGTATCTATCTAGAATTCACAAGGATGAATCTATCTAAGTTAGGATACAAACCCTATCCTAACTTAGGTAGATATGTATAGTTTGTCATCTATACATATACAAACTCTAATCAAATACGAGTTAATTGGCAACTAGATAGGAAAACTAGGTAGCATTAGGTTAGCTACCTAATTGTGTTATTCCCAAAGTTAACCCTAGAATGTCTAATTAAGTTATATATATAATGTTATATATAACATACTGTAGTATGCACTAGTTGTAATATATGTACCCTATGTAGTTTAGGATAATTAAGGTATCCTTAGTCTAACACATAATCCCAGGGATAGTCATGTATACTGTAGGTTATATTCCTAACTATCTTGTGATTAGGTTATATAGTTGTATATATATAATATATCTCTATAGTATATAAGTTGTATATATATAATATATATTGATTATTATATATATCTTGTGATTAGGTCATATAGATTGTTATATTGTATGAGGGGGCACCACTGCGGACAGAGAGAGCTGGTCGAGGGACTCGTGGAACATCATCATGTCCTTGTGATATTGTTGTTGTCCCTGTAGGATGACTTGAAGAAGTTGGTCCTGGTGTGCCATGGATGCTATCATCATCTCACGAAGATCATCCTCCCTGGGAGAGGAGGGCGGCACCTCAGTGTGGGAGTCCCCTGGCATGACTGTTTCAGCTGCTGAATGATGATCTGCGTCTGAAAGCTGGTTGCTCTTGGCCATCGCGAAGGGGATCTCTTGCTTCCAAGGAACGGTGCTCTGATACCAATGTTATGTCTCATTAACTGAAGAGAAGGGAAGATCGAAATAGGGAAAGGAAAGAGATGTGAAGGAGGAAAGGAGTACTTCTGCTGGCCTAATGGTGGCTCAGGCAGAGGAGGACAAAGGAGGTGAAGCGAGAGGAAGGCTAGGATTAGGGTAAACTTTCTGAATAATTCAAATCAAGAGAGCGTAAGCTCTTTACATAGTCTTCCCACATCGTGGGCCTGGGCTATTCCCTCTAACTGGCCCAGAGGCCTTATTACATAAGACGCAAGAGATTGGGCTACTCCCCTAGGCTGGGCCGAAGGCCAGCAATACAAATAGACTAAATAACTCAAAAGACGGCTACTTAATAATTGGAACACAACAAACTATCTAAGTTCAAATTAATTTGGAAACTAGTTACATAGTGTACTATATGTAGACTATGTTCTATGGACTATCTAACTATGTAACTAGTTGTCAAAAAGTAGGGATATCCTAATACAAACAATTAGATAGTTCATACAAACATTATATATGGTGGGTTACTAGTCTAGTAACCTCAGTATATTATTATAATGATAAGCCTATCTAAGTTATTATATTGTTACAGGTATAAGAAGGATATCCTTATACTATAATTTATATAAACAAGGGAAGGTTGATCATCTTGCCCTTGTTTAGAATATAAGTTGAACTACCTATAGTTTTGACCATCCTAGGTAGTTATGGTCATCCTAGTAACATAGTCTAATCATAGTTATTGAAGACTAGGGTTCCTAACTAGTCTTCTATACCTATGGTTCCTAGCCTATAGGGTATTTAGTTCCAGACTAGGGTTATTCCTAGTTATTCCTCTTTGTGTATTAGCCTCATTACTACATAGTTAGGAACATAACCTGATAATGTTCAGGTAGTTATGTAGATGAACCAGCATCAAGTCATCTATGATGCATTCAAGATGAATGCCATATCTATATGAACCAGGATCGAGGATGAATTAAATAGAGGTATACTAGTTAGGAGCATAGTTAACCTATACTAAGTTAGGAACATTAGTTTAACCCTAATGTGTGTATGTTCATATGAGGCATATCTAAGTTAGGGTTAAACTAACTATGTTCCTAACTAGTTGCCAAATTAATTAGTCCATCTAGGTAACTGGGGACTATCTAGATGAACATGATGATAGTATCTATCATAACGTAGACTATGTTCTATGGAAGGGCAAGATGTTCCATCTAGCTAATCGTTTGTATTAGCTAAATAGTTCATATGAGGCATAGTCTATAGAACAAGATTAGAGTTTATATCATATCGGAATACTATGAACTTAGATGGATACATACTACATCCTAGATACATATAATAGTTCTTCTTCTTGTCCTAAATTAGTCATAGGAATATAATGTTAGGGTTAATCCTAGATTGGCAACTAATAGGATTAACCCTATCTATAGTTAGGGTAACCCTAGAAGAATAGGACTAATGTAGGACTATTCTTCTGTTTAAGTAGATGCGTGAAGAATATGACTAATATCCCGTCTATAGATAGATACATAGGACTATGTTACCCTAGGAATACATAGTCCTATATTCCGTCTATAGGTAACCCTAGAAATACATATTCTCTAGGACATAAGTTAATCTATAGGTTAATATACAAACTAACCTATGATACAATGCATTGTACTATGTCTAACCCTATAGTTGCCAATCTAGAATATATAAGCTATAGTTGTCATAATAACTTAGATTATTATAGATTAATCCTAGGGTTAATCCTCCCTTCTGCCAACTTAGATAACTAACCCTATAGTTGCCAATCTAGACATATACTATAGATGTTTACAAGATGTAGTCATCCTAACTTAGATTATTAAATAGGAACCCTCCATTACATTCTAACTTAGTTTAGACATCCTAACTTAGATTATTAGGATATGTTAGGATTAGGGTTAATCCTAACATATGGGATTAAATGCTAGGTTATTCCCATAGGGATATACGTATCCTAACCCATATATAATTCTTCTAGACGGAAGAATTATATATGGAAGATTTGGGAATAATCAACTATAGTTGTGTTGTATGGATCAACATTATACATAATGTTAATTGGCAACTAGTATTTGATTAGGGTTAGTGAATAAGTTAGGTTATTCCCATAGGGACATTTCTAGGATTAACCCTACAAATTAAATATTTAATGCCCATTGTCTATGTATTTAATTCTTCCATCTAACTACTTTTGTTTATTCCCATAGTAAATCCTAGAGACTATGTATTTGATTCTTCTATTTAAGTAGGTACGTGAAGCTATCCCCAAACCATAACCTAAACCCAAGAAATGACGTATTCAATGCCATTGTCTATGTATTTAATTCTTCTATCTAACTACTTTTGTTTATTCCCATAGTTAGATAGGAAGAATTGAATACAAAGACAATGGCATTAAATACGTAATTTCTAAAGACTAATTGAGTGAACTAACGAATGGAGGAATACACACAACTAGAAACTACAGTTGAGTGGAGGTATTTGATCCTCGAGTTTAGGGTATAGGGGTTTAAATTTGGCAAAATATAGAAGAATCGAAAACACACTAAACTCCTAAACTCTTAATCTATAGTTGCCAATTAACTAGTTGTGTGTATTCCTCCATACAAAACCACAATCCTAAAACCAAGTTATTACATATATAATTCTTCCGTCTAACTAATTGGTCTTATTTCAGCCATATACACATTATATGGATGATAGCTATGGAAGGATCAAATATGTATGTTGTGTGAAGTTAATTAGATATGTAGTTTCTAGTTGGTATCAATATTTGATCCTTCCATAGCTATCCCCATACCAACTATGGGGATGGAGAATATACATAGCTATGGTTTTACAATTAGTAAGTTATGGAGAATATGCATAGCTATGATTTTACAATTAGTAACTATGTATTTAATCTTTCCTTCTAACTAGTTGATCTTTCCTTCATACTTCCATACCAACTACTAGTTGTGTGAATACATATTCTCTAGGATTAGACTCTAGGGTTAGAGTTTATGGTTTTGGGTTTGTGGTCTGCGCAATAATTAAGATAACTACTTAAATGGAAGAATCCAATAGTTAATTTCTTGGGTTTAATAAGGAGAATAAACACAAGCAGTTATACGATGAATTAAATATGTAGTTGATAAGGTTTTGGGTTAGGGTTTGGGATGGAGAATACTCACAACTAGCTAGACGGAAGGATCAAATTTAATTGGTATGTTTAATTAGTATTGAGAATACACACAACTAGTAATATGGAATAATCGAAAAATTTAGCATTAGGTTTTGGTATAAAGAATATTGATACCAACTAGAAACTACATATTAAATTAGGGTTTACTAAGGGAAACTATATATATAATGTTTTGGTTTTGGGTTGTGTATATTCTTGCGTTTATTGCTAACCGTAAAGCCTGCTTATCTAATTAATCCATCTGAGCAGTTGTGAGCATTCCATACATAGTTGGTATGGATGGGATTCCCTGGTTGGCATCAAGAACTTATAGCAGGAACCATAATCATAACCATATATAATTCTTCCATCTAACTATGTATTTAATTCTTCATAACATTTAAACTTTTGCTGTTATAGCAGAAACCCTAATCCTAGAGACTATGTATGTAACATCCGAAAAATTAGTAAGTATCTTAAAACTGAAATTTGACCCTCTTAATGATTGATTTGACCGTGTGGTGCTTTGTTTAAATTAAAGTTGGTGAGAAGAGCTTTCCAACGACACCAATTTTGTGTGATTTGGAGTTCGGAGTAAAAAGATATGGGAAATTGAATAAACACGATCGATCGCGCTAAAAACGATCGATCGGCTTATGGAACACGATCGATCGGCTTCGATCGGCTACGATCGGCGCCATCGCGCAGTTTGTAAACAGCGCAGGACGATCGATCGCCGTATTGCACGATCGATCGCCAGTTGCGGTTTGGCGAATTCTAACCTAATTTTGAGGCGGATTTGATTGGGAAAGATGTCATATCCTAACTAAACTTGTATTGCACGTTCCTAGGGTGATTTAGGGACTCTCCCATTGGTGGAAAGTGCCCAAGATATGGTAGAATTGATTGGGCAAAGATCTTCTAAAAACTCTATATAAACCCATAAAGTCTAGGCTTGTGCTTTTGAAAACTAAACCCTAGAACGTCCAGAGGCTTTCCCCTCTCCTTCCCACGTTCATCCCTCTCTTAGAAGACCTCTTCTAGTGGGAATTGCTCAAGAGCTTGGATCGGGAAGCTTTGAAGGAAGCGGAGGAGACGAACATCGCGTAGAAAGGCGACGTCTTTTGGTGATAAAGAGTAGGATGGTTTTTCCCTCTCTTCTTATTCTTTTCTCACATTATATGATGAGTGTTCTTACTGATTTCCTTGGAGTATTGCTTTGAATCTTGCGGGATTAATGATTTATGTCTTGTTTTCCATGTGTATTGCGATACATGCATATATGCCTTCATGCTTCATGTCTAGATGGTAAATCAGATCAAAGTTGGATGCTTTATTAATTTTACAGAAGATAAAAGTTCTGATATTGCTTTGATTATGATGTCTAATGATGGAGTCTTATGCCTTAATGATCGTTTTGCTTAAATCGACTTAATTGAAAGATATTTGGTCTAAGATTGTGTTATATGGGGAGAAACATGATAAAAAGGGAATCTTTTGGTAATTCTAGTTAATTCCAGGATCTATAATTAATCTAGGAGGGGAGTGCTATCATCT
The DNA here is from genome assembly GCA_039654745.1 of Houttuynia cordata. Classification (NCBI taxonomy): domain Eukaryota; kingdom Viridiplantae; phylum Streptophyta; class Magnoliopsida; order Piperales; family Saururaceae; genus Houttuynia; species Houttuynia cordata. Next base: position 15,172,399 of record CM077512.1, on the reverse strand, counting down.
ATCATGAGTAAATTATCATCTATAAGTGGTTCGGAATAAGAATATTAAAGTTTAATCATGTGTTTCACTTTCGGCCAGAACTGTTTCTGCACGAACAGTCGACAGTAAATAATTCATAACTAATTCATATGATATCAGAAAAATATAAAACCGGTGGGGTTAGAAACTAGACCCACAAGGGTATTCTCAGTAAAAATTTCAGAAGATAACCTCAACTGTACAGTGTCTGGGAGCCGCCGGAAGGGGACTGTTTTGCAAAAGACAGTGAGCAGAATCTAAGTGAAAATACTAAGTACTTAAGGAAAACCACTTAATAAGATGTGAAGATGGTATGACGTGCTAGTAACTAATAACAACTATATCCTTATGATTATTACAGTAAGGTTGGGTTATGGTTAATATGATAGATGGGTAATACCTATGTTAAGAAAACCGTAATCGTGTATTTGAAGATAAAGCGCTTGTGTCGGTTTGAGGTTCCATTTGGAATCCAAATCATCTAGGACTCATTAATACCTTGTCTCTGATTTATATATTTCAATAAGACCTATATGATTTTCCATCTAGGGCTGAGCATGAACGTATGTATGGATTGTGCTATTCTCTTTGTGTGACATTCCCACTTATACTCTGTATGTGAGTCTGTTCCGGTGATTGATACCTTATGTGGTTAGAGCGTTGCGGCCTCTATTTCTTTGAATTATTATTCATCATGATTATTTGATTGATTCCTCCACTAGAGGTCTTGCGGGACTCTCTCCTGAAGTGGATTCATAGTATGCTCACATTATGCCATTGCTTGATCTTGCGGGGTCACTAATATTTGTGGTACTGCGGTTCCATACTGCCCAAAAAGAGGCAACATACGTACGTTAGATTGTTGACATTACGGAAGGTCTTCAGTCTCCGCCCATCGTGTCCGTAAGTACTGGTGGGGCCAGCATCCTAGACGCATGGCAGGGTTCCAAAAAGAGGACCCCTAGGGTGGTTCTGGTATAGTCACTTGCGGGTGATCGGTTCAGCGAGCAGAAATTGTACTCCTTTCACTTTTAATGTCTGGAGCTTTTTAATATGATTATCATTCCCTCCTTACTCATATGTGTAGTAGGAGCCTTATTGTTGTTTTCCCTACTTGCGGGTTGGAATTATTATTGACTAACCTTTCAGGTGTATAAATCCTTGGTTTAGTCCAGATGTTGCGGCATCTTCATAAACCTTTGTTATTCTTATCCTATTCATACTTTTGTCCTAATTCAGTGGGTTTTTACATCCTACTGAGTGTTTCTATGAAATACTCATGCATCCTCTGATGCAGGCGCAAATGGAAATTGAGATCAGGAAGTTGCAGTAGTGAAGCGGTCGCAGGAGCCGTGAAGACTTAGAGTTTATATTATTTGCTTTGCTTATTTGATGCTTATGACATTTAATGGCAATTGTGTGCCATAGATTTATAGGTTTATTTGATTTGACTTTCTTAAATGGATTATTATCAGTATTATTAAGTAAATTTCCATTCCATAGTATTCATTAATGTTTGTATTTGTATTGCACTGATTATGGGCATGACCGATTGCACATCCTTTTGAGATGATCGTAATTGGCGGTGAAATCGACTGTTCGGTCTCGCGCCGAGATTCTCTACCTCCAAATGTATATCATTGATTGGCTTCCGCACTCCGATCGAGGTATGGGATTTCGGGGCGTGACAATGTATTTGATTCTTCTGTTTAAGTAGATGCATGAAGGTCTAAAGCTACCCCCCAAACCGTAGAAACTACTACACACTACGAACTACTTATTTCAATTTTCCATCTAACTAGTGTGTATTCTCCATACCAAACCACAACCATAAACCCAAAACAATAGAAACTACATATCTAATTCTTCCATATATAATTCTTCCATCTAACTAATTGTCCCTGGTTCATTGTTGCCATATTTGGATCAAATACCTCCACTCAGCTAAATAGAAAAACTATGTCTAACTCATCGTGCTAGATGAGTTTACGTATTTAACTATGTCTCCCATAGTTAGTTAGTTAGACAGAGGGAGTACCATATTAATAAATGAACTAAAATCAGTTCATGTTGGTTTTCTAATGAGGATAGATATTTTTGGACAAAGGGAGTACCATATATTCTTAATCGAAATGTATGCAGAAACTGTAGATTAATTGTATTGTAATGCTCATAAGGAACCATAATATATTTATATGGTTATAATGAGACTATGACTAAGTTATTCATATGTCATAATCATATATTAGTTATTTAAATCATATATTAATTTAACTGCAGAGGGAGACATAGACCTTAAGTTATCTATGTATAACTAAGTTCATGAATGCCATTGTCCATATGACCCTAAATTTGTATTAGTTAGAGGTGAACTAACTACATATATAATAACTAAGTAGTTATAACTGGCGGTAACTCTGGTTATATATGCTATATACTAGGATCCCTAGTATATAAACCTATGTACCCTATGCCATAGTAACTATATATACTATTTTCAGGAGAGTTTAGGGTATATAGTTAGGACTATATATGCTAACTATAGGATCCTTGTCCTTGTAACTGAGCCCTATATAAGGATTATGAGCTTTATACCGTATTCTATTAACTATATAGTCCTAACTAAGGGCAACTACATATATAATGTTTTGGTTTTGGGTTGTGTATATTATTGCGTCTATTGCTAACCGTAAAGCCTGCTTATCTAATTAATCCATCTGAGCAGTTGTGAGCATTCCATACATAGTTGATATGGATGGGATTCCCTGGTTGGCATCAAGAACTTATAACAGGAACCATAATCCTAACCATATATAATTCTTCCATCTAACTATGTGTTTAATTCTTTATCCCTCCTTATTTCTCTATCTCACGACCCTATTTTGTCTCAGATTGATAAGACATATCAATATAGAATCAGGTTCATATGATTAGTGACTAAGGATATATCATCATTTTAATGATATAGTATCTAGTTCATAGAGGCAATTTAGTTAACTTATGAACTTAGTTAACTATGTTATGAACAATTCATAAACTAATTCGGCAACTAGTTACATAGTTCATCTTGTCATTATATGAACCCTAAATGCCTCCACTGACTATGTTCAACGATGGAGCCTCATCTACCTCCATAACTTATGCACATATTTAGTTAACTATGTTCCTAACTAGATACCTCCATTTAATTCATCTTCGATCCTGGTTCATAGTCTCATGTTTGTATTTAGATGTTCCTCCATAACTTAAGGTTAAATTAATTTGGCAAGATCTAAGTTCATAGATCCTAACCCTAGTTTAGAGTTTATATCATAGGATATCCTAAGCTAGATATCCTAGGGTTCATATGATCGATACTATCAAATATTATACCCTAGAGACTATGTAACTAGTTGTCCATAACACCCTAATGCTAGTGTAAGTTACTTTATACAAGCTAATACAAACAATTATCTCATCGTTGTATTAGTCAAAACCTATATTCCGCCTCAGGTTGATATAGGTTTTGGCTCTAACTTATAGGCTAATTGTTTATATTAGCTTGTACACAAACAATTTACACAAGGGACGTAGACCTATGTATAGATACATAGATAGATATACGTATCTATCTACATATATCTATCTACGTAACTATGGTCTTCATAGTAAACCTAGGTAGTTATCATAGTTCATAGTCTACAAAGTTGTTCCGTCTATAGTAACATTATATTCCTACAATATAATGTTATAGGTTAAGACCATATATGTCATATAGACTACCCTAAACATTTTAGGAGAAACTAATAATGAGATAGTTTCTTTCCATACGTAATTATTGTTATTAACTATCACCCATCGTTGATATAGTTAACTAAGTTATATTTTCCTCTATCTAGATGGACTCCATCATTATTATAGTAACATGAACTCATAATACAATGTTCAAAGTTTATATTACTAGTTGATATAGTATCTAGTTATGGATAGTTATGCCACTATGTTCCTTGATTTTATATCCTTAGTTACTATATATTCTTCAAGAAGTAACTAAATCATTTAGTTAAGAACTTGGTTAACTATGTTAGGAACATAGTTATCTCATGTTTGTTTTGGCTACTAGGGTATAGTTCATGGACTATCTTGTTTTGGTTCCTAACATAGTTAGGAACATAACCTGATAATGTTCATGTAGTTATGTAGATGAACCAGCATCAAGTCATCTATGATGCATTCAAGATGAATGCCATATCTAGATGAACCAGGATCAAGGATGAATTAAATAGGGGTATACTAGTTAGGAACATAGTTAACCTATACTAAGTTAGGAACATTAGTTTAACCCTAATGTGTGTATATTCATATGAGGCTTATCTAAGTTAGGGTTAAACTTAACTATGTTCTTAACTAGTTGCTAAATTAATTAGTTCATCTATCTAATGGGGACTATCTAGATGAACATGATGATAGTATCTATCATAACGTAGACTATGTTCTATGGAAGGGCAAGATGTTCTATCTATCTAATCGTTTGTATTAGCTTAATAGTTCATATGAGGCATAGTCCATAGAACAAGATTAGAGTTTATGTCATATAGGAATGCTATGAACTTAGATAGATACATATAACTATTTATTCTATTATAGTTCATAGTTAGGGCAACTATAAACTATTATATATGTATGATAGAGTTTAGGAGATAGGACTATGAACTATGTACTAGAACAATTAACTAGTATAACCATGGGATACGTAGAAATGGATAGATAATAAACTATTAGCTATTATAACCATTTTAGGACAAAATGGATATATATAATCAACTATTTTGTTGTCCTATATGTATAATACCCTAGTATATGGAAAATTAACTGGTTTCGGGTTATACAGACTACATCCTAGATACGTATAATAGCTCTTCACGTCACAGATATAGATAGAGATATGATAAACAATGAATCTATCCATTTCTTGTCCTATATTAGTCTTAGGAAGATAATGTTAGGGTTAATCCTAGATTGGCAACTATAGGATTAACCCTGTCTATAGTTAGGGTAACTACCTACGTGTGTGTATTCTCACCCTTGAAGAATAGGACTAATATAGGACTATTCTTCTGTTTAAGTAGATGTGTGAAGAATATGATTAATATTTTGTCTATAGACAGATACATAGGACCAATATAGGACTATGTAACCCTAGGAATACATAGTCCTATATTCCGTCTATAGTTGAGGCATTAACTAACTATATAATGTATCTTTCTATAGTTAGTTAATGCCCTAACTACACACAACTAAGATTGCCAATCTAACTAACTTATAATCGTGTACGATTATGCATTGTATCATGTTCAAATACATATTCTCTATGACACAAGTTAATCTATAGGTTAATATATAAACTAACCTATGATACAATGCATTGTACTATGTCTAACCCTATAGTTGCCAATCTAGAATATACAAGCTATAGTTGCCATAATAACTTAGATTATTATAGATTAATCCTAGGGTTAATCCTCCCTTGTGCCAACTTAGATAACTAACCGTGTAGTTGCCAATCTAGACATATACTATGTCATAATAACTTAGATTATTAAATAGGAACCCTCCGTTACATCCTAACTTAGTTTAGACCTCCTAACTTAGATTATTATGATATGTTAGGATTAGGGTTAATCCTAACATATGGGATTAACTGCTGGGTTATTCCCTTAGGGATATACGTATCCTAACCCATATATAATTCTGCTAGACGGAAGAATTATATATGGAAGATTAGGGAATAATTAACTATACTTATGTTGTATGGATAAACATTATATGTAATGTTAATTGGCAAATAGTATTTGATTAGGGTTAGGGAATAAGTTAGGTTATTCCCATAGGGACATTTCTAGGATTAACCCTAGAAATTACGCATTTAATTCTTCCATCTAACTACTTTTGTTTATTCCCATAGTAAATCCTAGAGGCTATGTATTTGACTCTTCTGTTTAAGTAGATGCGTGAAGGTCTAAAACTATCCCCAAACCATAACCTAAACCCTAGAAATTACGTATTTAATGTCATTGTCTATGTATTTAATTCTTCCATCTAACTACTTTTGATTATTCCCATAGTTAGATAGGAAGAATTAAATACATAGACAATGGTATTAAATACATAATTTCTAAAGACTAATTGAGTGGACTTACGAATGGAGGAATACACACAACTAGAAACTACTTATCTAGTTGAGTCGAGGTATTTGATCCTATAGGGGTTTAAATTTGGCATTAATATAGAAGAATCGAAAACACACTAAACTCCTAAACTCTAACCCTATAGTTGCCAATTAATTAGTTATGTGTATTCCTCCATACAAAACCACAACCCTAAACCAACTAATTATATATATAATTCTTCTGTCTAACTAATTATTCTTATTTCATCCATACACACATTATATGGATGATAGCTATGGAAGGATCAAATATGTAGTTTCTAATTGGTATCCATATTTGATCCTTCCAAAGGTATCCCCATATCCATGGGGATGGAGAATAAGCATAGCTATGGTTTTACAATTAGTAACTATGTATTTGATCTTTCCTTCTAACTAGTTGATCTTTCATTCATACTTCCATGCCAACTACTAGTTGTGTGAATACATAGTCTCTAAGATTAGACTCTAGGGTTAGAGTTTTGGGTTTGCGTTCTGCGCAATAATTAAGATAACTACTTAAATGGAAGAATCCAATAGTTAATTTCTTGGGCTTACTAAGGAGAATAAACACAAGCAATTATACGATGAATTATATATGTAGTTGATAAGGTTTTGGGTTAGGGTTTGGGATGGAGAATACTCACAACTAGTTAGACGCAAGGATCAAATTTAATTAGTATTGAGAATGCACACAACTACTAATATGGAAGAATCTAAAAATTTAGCATTAGGTTTGGGTATGAAGAATATGGACACCATCTAGAAACTACATATAGGATTAGGGTTTACTAAGGGCAACTTCATATATAATGTTTTGGTTTTGGGTTGTGTGTATTCTTGCATCTATTGCTAACCGTAAAGCCTGCTTATCTAATTAATCCATCTGAGCAGTTGTGAGCATTCTATGCATAGTTGTGTTTAATTCTTCATAACAATTAAACTTTTGTTGTTATAGCAGGAACTAATAGTAGGAACCCTAATCTTAGAGACTATGTATTTGATTCTTCTGATTAAGTAGATGCGTGAAGGTCTAAAGCTATCCTCAACCCGTAGAAACTACTACACACTATGAACTACTTATTTCAATTTTCTATCTAACTAGTGTGTATTCTCCATACTAAACCCTAGCCATAAACCCAAAACAATAGAAACTACATATTTACTTCTTCCATATATAATTCTTTTGTCTAACTAATTGTCCCTGGTTCATCATTGCCATATTTGGATCAAATACCTCCACTCAACTAGATAGGAAAACTATGTCTAACTCATTGTTGATGGATAAGTTTATGTATTTAACTATGTCTCCCATAGTAAAACCTAGGTAGTTAGACAAAGGGAGTACCATATTAATAAATGAACTAAAATCAGTTCATGTTGGTTTTCTAGTGAGGACAGATATTTTTGGACAGAGGGAGTACCATATATTCTTAATCGAAATGTATGTAGAAACAATAGATTAATTGTATTGTAATGCTCATAAGGAACCATAATATATTTATATGGTTATAATGAGACTATGAATAAGTTATTCACATGTCATAGTCATATATTAGTTGCTTAAATCATATATTAATTTAACTACAGAGGGAGACATAGATAACCTTAAGTTATCTATGTATAACTAAGTTCATGAATGCCATTGTCCATATGACCCTAAATTTGTATTAGTTAGAGGTGAACTAACAACATATATAATAACAAAGTAATATAGTTATAATTGGCTGTAACTCTGGTTATATATGCCATATACTAGGAATAAACCTATGTACCCTGTGCCATAGTAACTATATATACTATATTCAGGAGAGTTTAGGATATATAGTTAGGACTATATATGCTAACTCTAGGATCCTTAACCTTGTAACTGAGCCCTATATAAGGATTATGAACTTTATACCGTATTCTATTAACTATATAGACCTAACTATAGTATACAAATTATGATAGTAGTTAACTCTATAGTAACTTAGATAGATACTGTAGTAATCTATGGAGCCCATATATAGCCTCATATATAGTCCTAACTATATGGAGCCCTATATAAGGATCAATAGTTATAAGGACTTATAACTATGACTAAGGTATCCTTAGTTCTAACTTAGTTCTAGGGATGGTAACCCCATATAACTATCCTTGGTAGTTTAGTATAACTATCCTTAGTTCTATCCTATTTAGTTAGTAACTATAACAAATGGATATATAATTCACCATGTTACATAGTTATCATATTATGGTTTATGATATAAAATAACTATTGAACTCTATCATAGTTAATAGCTCACTGTATATGTAATAAACCCTAGGATATCTGTTAACCCTAGTTTAGGGTTATAACCTAGGTTCATGAACATCTGAACCTAGGTTGATATATATAGTTAACTTAATCACAAGTAACCCTATTACGGAGAGTTTAACATATGGTGAACTTAATTATATGTAACCCTATAAGGGGGAGTTTGTGGGTTCATATAGTATAGAAGACATGTTCATATGTTTATAATATTATATATTCCGTAATCTAACTTATAATGAGACTCCTATAACCATATTAAGAGTCTAGAAGACATGTTAGTTTGTATTTTTCTAATATATGACTACCAATATGGTATAAATACCAAATTAATATGAGTTTACCTTAGTTAAGTATAATACATGTCTTCTAGATAAAAATACCATATAAGTTATTCATACTAGTACTGTCTAATTATCCTCTATACTTTAATATGCCTAATGAGTACTAAATTTAATAAATGAATATATTATAGTATAACCCTAATTAATAGGGTTTAGTTTATGTCCTAAACTCTCTTGAATTGATAATATCTATCATATGAACAGTTAATATAGGAATATAATAACTATTATCATATATTATGTTTTGTATGTTATTATTAGATAGTTCATACAAACATAGTCTATCCTACTATAATGACTAGAAGACTATCACCCATATGAACATAGTCTATCCTTCTAATATTGTATCAAACTAAAATTAACATATGAACATATGAACATAGTCTATCAAATACATAGTCTAGAAGATATATATATATATAATAATAGAGTGTAGAAGACTAATATAGGAGTACATGTTTATAAATAATTAGAAGACTACCTATTATTATATGTAATGTTAATAATTACATATATAATAGTCTAGAATAGACATCTAGTTCATATAAACATAGTCTAGAAGACATGTTCATACAAACTAAAATTAATATATGAATAACTAGTACTGTTATTCATAGTCTAATTATTTGTAATTACCCTAGACTCTATGAACATGTCTTCTAGACAGTACTAGTATGAATAACTTATATGGTAATTATAGTATAGTTTAAGTTATTAGAAGCCATACTCCTACGACTTAAGGGTTTATTGCACTCCCAGGACATAATCCTAGGGTTAATCTTAACTTATTAATCTGGTTAATAGAATACGGTATAAATACTTATAATTAGGTTAAACCTCCTTAACTTGAGATATCTTATGGTTAAACTAGTATATGAGGCATAGTCCCTATAATTAGGGTTCAATAAATAATGTAGTCAACTATGGTAGTTGACAACATTATATGGCTATAATGTAGTTATAGATATTAATTTAGCAAAACATATGTATCATGTTCATCTATTGACCCTAAACTTCATGGTTTATATGGTTGATTATAACCTATTAGGGAGACTATGTAACCCAACATACTATAATTACGTATATATCCTACATTAAGTTATTATTAATGTAAGTTAAGGTTCATACAAACATATGAATAAGTTATTAGATATATTATACATATAATTTTAGTCTCTAGGGTAGGTCCTATACAAGCATTATATGTAATGTTAATAATTATGTATAAGTTAGGTATTATATTATACATCATTAGAAGACTACCTTAGGGTAAGAAGGATCAAATATATATAATATATGTCCCTAAATTTGTATTAGGGACACATTGTGTATATGAAATTATAATGAGATTAAAATTAAATCATATATTAATTTTAATCTCATTATAATAATATATGTATTTTACATATATCATTACTAGTAGTGGGATAGAGTTTGAGTCTAGTCTTGTTAAAGAGGTGACTTATTTTAGGAGATTCTCCATAGAGGAAGTAGGTGTTGCGTTAAGGAAGATGAAGAAAGGCAAGGCTCTAGGGCCCGATGGAATTCCTATTGAAGTGTGGAAGGCACTAGGAGGTGTGGGCTTAACTTGGTTGACTAGTTTGTTCAACAAGATTTGGAAATCTAAGAGGATGCCAGAGGAGTGGAGGAGGAGTACCCTCATACCCTTGTATAAAAATAAAGGGGATATCCAAAGTTGTACAAACTATAGAGGTATAAAAGTTATGGGGCATACTATGAAATTATGGGAGAGAGTTTTAGAAGGGCGTTTGCGAAAAGTTACTAAAGTATCAGAGAATCAATTTGGTTTCATGCCGGAGAGGTCAACAACGGAAGCTATATTTTTACTATGGCAGATAGTTGAGAGGTACAGGGATAGAAAACAAAACCTTTATATGGCCTTCATAGATTTGGAAAAAGCCTACGATAGAGTGCCGAGAGAGCTTATTTGGAGTGTTTTGAAGAAGAAGGGTGTCATAAGAGGTTACATAGACATCATAAAGGATATGTATGAAGGGGTTGTGACTAGTGTGCGAACTATTGGGGGGGGAAACGAAGGAGTTTCCGGTTACGGTAGGTCTTCATCAAGGGACAGCCTTAAGTCCGTATCTTTTCGCTTTAGTTATGGATGAGCTTATTAGTCATTTGCAAGATAATGTACCTTGGTGTATGCTTTTTACAGATGATGTAGTTTTAATTGATGAGAGTAAAGTAGGTTTAAATGCGAAATTAGAATTGTGGAGGGTTGCTCTAGAATCTAAGGGTTTTAAAATAAGTAGGACTAAGATAGAGTGAATGGAATTTAATTTTAAGGAAGGTAGAATTATAGATAGAGCCCTAGTTGAAATAGATGGGCAAGAAGTGCCAAGGTGTGATCAATTCCGTTACTTAGGATCCATTATCCATAAAGAAGGGGATATTGATAGTGATGTGGTGCATAGGATAAATGCGGGGTGGGTAAAGTGGAGGGCAGCCTCGGGAGTGTTGTGTGATAAGCGGGTTCCAAAAAGACTTAAAGGCAAGTTCTATAGGACGGCCATTAGGCCTACAATACTCTATGGAGCGGAGTGCTGGGCACCAAAGAGGAGTCATATAGATAAGTTGAATATAGCCGAAATGAGAATGTTAAGGTGGATGAGTGGGATAACTAGGAGAGATAGGATTAGAAATGAATATATTCGTGAGAGCCTAGGAGTAGCGCCTTTAGGGGAGAAACTGAGGGAATGTAGGTTGCGTTGGTATGGGCATATGCAAAGAAGATCTTTAGATGCCCCTGTGAGAAGATTAGAAGGGTTACAGGTAAACGATGCTAAAAGAGGGAGAGGGAGACCTAAGAGAACTTGGATGGAGTTAATAAGAAAGGATTTGACTTTACTATCTCTTACAAAAGAGGTAGCCCAAAACAGGCTGGAATGGAGGAGTAAGATCCGTGTCGCCGACCCCAAATAGTTGGGAAAAGGCGCTAATTGATTATGATTATGACATATATCATTACTAGTATGAACTACCTCCCATATATGTCATAAACCATATAAACTAGATTAAACTATGAACTACCTCCCATATATGTCATAAACCATATAAACTAGATTAAACTATGTATCTAATATAGAATAAATACCAAATTAATAACCTCTAAGTTACTGTAATACTGTAACTTATATTATTATAGGAGTATAATATTGACATAGGTTATAACAAATAGCCCGTATAATATTGTCTATATAGTTAGACATAACATAATATCTAAGTTATGTTATAAGCTAGGTTATACCCTGAACTAGGGGTAAGAATGATGAATTACATAGTCTATAAGATTATACTCTAGGGTATAATGTTTATTATTCTTCATAACAAACCCTAAACCCAACTACTAGTTGGTATGGGTCTCCATACCCATAGTCTCTAAGGTATTCTTAGAGTCTAATCCTAGAGACTATGTATCCTAAGATCGATACCAACTACTAGTTGTGTGAATACATAGTCTCTAGGAAAGGATCCATACACAAATACATAGTCTCTAATCATAGAGACTATGTATCCAAAACCATAGAAACTACATATATATAATCCTAGAGACTATGTATTCACACAACTAGTAGTCCATAGATGTTTCTTCCATATATAATTCTTCCGTCTAACTAATTATCCCTGGTTCATCGTTGCCATATTTGGATCAAATACCTCCACTCAACTAGATAGAAAGACTATATCTAACTACCTAAGTTTTACTATGGGAGACATAGTTAAACCTATAGAGGATAATTGTGTCATATGTCTTCTATACTCTATTATTATAAACATAGTCTAGAAGACTATAGTACGATTAAAATTAGATAGTTCTCATTGTTTATTCTAGACTATTATATATGTAGTTAGTTCACCTCTAACTAATACAAATTTAGGGTCAAATGGACAATGGCATTCATGAACTTAGTTATACATGGATAACCTAAGGTTATCTATGTCTCCCTCTGTCCTAACATAACTATGTACATAGTACCTCAGTATAGGTTACTATCATATATAGTTAACTCTATAATAACTACTATCATACTTTTATATCATAGTATATGAGATAGAAGTGCATATGGTCAGGGAATATAATGTTCCCTGTATAGTAGATTATTATATAAGAAGGATAGAACTATAATCTCATTATATATGGACTAGGGACTTTATATAAGTTATATATAGGTTAAGAATTATATATGGGTTAAACTAACTATGTTCCTAACAATACTTAGCAGGGTTAAGATTAGCAGGAACCCTAATCCTAACCCATGGTAAAACTTATGTAGTTAGACATATTTCATGAACTATAGTTTGTATTATGGTTAGCGACATATGATTTACTATGGGTCCTAACAATTAAACATGTCTAATGGTCATCCTAAATACATAATCTCTAGAATTCACTCGTCATCCAAAAAGGATGACATAATAGGGATGCCATTGTCCCTAATATAAACTAGTTAGGCATACTACTAGTTGTGTGTATTCTCAATAACAAATCCCAACCTTTAACCATAGAAACTCTGTATTTCATTCTTCTGTCTGACTCATTGTGTGGTTTCTTCCATACAATGTTAGGGTGCTGCCATCCCAACTAAGAATGCTCACAACTCATTGGATAGAAGAATCAAATATGTAGTATCTAGGGGTTCTTCCATCCCAACTAAGAATGGTTTGGGATGGAAGAATCAAATATGTAGAATCTAGGGGTTCTTCCATCCCAACTAAGAATGGTTTGGAATGGAAGAACCCCTAGATACTACATATTTGATTCCCATAGTAAATCCTAGAGATTACTTATTACAATCGAACGAGTTGCGGGTTAGGATGTGAACATGTTCATATAAGTTAAGATTAACTAATATAGACTATGAATAACAGTACTCTACATAAGTTATGTTATAGTCTAACTTAGGTCATCATGTTCATATAGTATGGAAGACATGTATTATAGTACTCTTTATTAATATGGTATCCTAATAAGTAGGGATATCAAAATACAAAAAATTAGATAGTTCATATAAACATAGTCTCATAACTAGTATTTATAATAATAGTTCTACATTATTAGTTTGACATAGGATTAACCTCTATTATACGTACTAACTATAGATAGAACTAATAATGTAGTTATGATTATGACTATATAGTCCTTAGTTATATGTTATATCATAGGTTCATATAACTATGTAGTACCGTCTATTATATGTATAACTAAGGACTACTATAAGGTTTATAGTATAAGGACTATAGACCATACATAGTAAACCCATGACTGGTTCATCTAGATAGTTCATTTAGATGTGGCATATATAGGCCCATATACATATATGCCATATAGTCATTTATGGTAACTAGTTATAATTGGTTGTAACCCTACTATCTAACTAAACTCATCTATATTATACTTAGGTATTACCGTAGATATCCTAGGGTTACTTGGGTATAGTCTACATAGTTATGTAGATGAACCAGCATCATGTCATCTATGATACTGTGAGCATTATATAAACCTATGACTGGTTCATCTAGATATGGCATTCATCTATGAATGCATCATAGATGACATGATGCTGGTTCATCTACATAAACTACCTAAACATTATCAGGTTATGTTCCTAACTATGTTAGGAACCAAAACAAGATAGTCCATGAACTATACCCTAGTAACTAAAACAAACATGAGATATGGAATCAGGGAACATAGTGACATAACTATCCATAACTAGATACTATATCAACTAGTAATATAAACTCTGAACATTATATTCTGAGTTTATATTACTACAATAAGGATGGAGTCCATCTAGATGGAGGAACATATAACTTAGTTAACCCATATCTATATGGACATAAGGATTATGACTCCTCAAACAAGAGTTATCCATAGGACTCTACAAAAATATAATTTTAGGAGGTAGTAAAATGCATATTTCATCTACGAACTACTTATTTCAATTTTCCATCTAACTAGTGTGTATTCTCCATACCAAACCATAACCATAAACCCAAAATAATAGAAACTACATATCTAATTCTTCCATATATAATTCTTTCATCTAACTAATTGTCCCTTGTTCATCGTTGCCATATTTGGATCAAATACCTACTCAACTAGATAGGAAAACTATGTCTAACTCATCGTGCTGGATGAGTTTACGTATTTAACTATGTCTCCCATAGTTAGTTAGTTAGACAGAGGGAGTACCATATTAATAAATGAACTAAAATCAGTTCATGTTGGTTTTCTAATGAGAACAGATATTTTTGGACAAAGGGAGTACCATATATTCTTAATCGAAATGTATGCAGAAACTGTAGATTAATTGTATTGTAATGCTCATAAGGAACCATAATATATTTATATGGTTATAATGAGACTATGACTAAGTTATTCATATGTCATAGTCATATATTAGTAACTTAAATCATATATTAATTTAACTACAGAGGGATACATAGACCTTAAGTTATCTATGTATATCTAAGTTCATGAATGCCATTGTCCATATGACCCTAAATTTGTATTAGTTAGAGGTGAACCAACTACATATATAATAACTAAGTAGTTATAACTAGCGGTAACTCTGGTTATATATGCCATATACTAGGATCCCTAGTATATAAACCTATGTACTCTATGCCATATTAACTATATATACTATTTTTAGGAGAGTTTAGGATATATAGTTAGGACTATATATGCTAACTATAGGATCCTTATCCTTGTAACTGAGCCCTATATTAGGATTATGAGCTTTATACCGTACTCTATTAACTATATAGTCCTAACAATATTATACAAACTATGATAGTAGTTAACTCTATAGTAACTTAGATAGATACTATAGTAATCTATGGAGCCCATATATAGTCCTAACTATATGGAGCCCTATATAAGGATCAATAGTTATAAGGACTTATAACTATAACTAAGGTATCCTTAGTTCTAACTTAGTTCCAAGGATGGTAACTCCATATAACTATCCTGAGTAGTTTAGTATAACTATCCTTAGTTCTATCCTAGTTAGTTAGTAACTATAACGAGGGACATATAATTCACCATGTTACATAGTTATCATATTATGGATTATGATATAATATAACTATTGAACTCTATCATAGTTAATAGCTCACAGTGTATGTAATAAACCCTAGGATATCTGTTAACCATAGTTTAGGATTATAACCTAGGTTCATGAACATGTGAACCTAGGTTGATATATATAGTTAACTTAATCACAAGTAACGCTATTAGGGAGAGTTTATGGGTTCATATAGTATAGAAGACATGTTCATATGTTCATAGTATTATATATTCTGTAATCTAACTTATAATGAGACTCCTATAACCATATTAGGAGTCTAGAAGACATGTTAGTTAGTATTCTTCTAATATATGACAACCAATACGGTATAAATACTAAATTAATATGAGTTTACCTTAGTTAAGTATAATACATATCTTCTAGACATATAAATACTATATAAGTTATTCATACTAGTACTGTCTAATTATCCTCTATAGTTTAATATATCTAAAGAGTACTAGATATAATAAATGAATATAATTAATGGGGTTTAGTTTATGTCCTAAACTCTCCTGAATTGATAGTATCTATCATGTGAACAGTTCATACAAACATAGTCTATCCTACAATAATGACTAGAAGACTATCACCCATATGAACATAGTCTATCCTTCTAATTTTGTATCATAATCAAATACATAGTCTAGAAGATATATATAATAATTGAGTATAAAAGACTAATATAGGAGTACAAGTTTATAAATAATTAGAAGACTACCTATTATTATATGTAATGTTAATAATTACATATATAATAGTCTAGAATAGACATCTAGTTCTTACAAACTAAAATTAATATATGAATAACTTGTACTGTTATTCATAGTCTAATTGTTTGTAATTACCATAGACTCTACGAACATGTCTTCTAGACAATACTAATATGAATAACTTATATGGTAATTATAGTATAGTTTAAGTTATTAGAAGTCATACTCCTAAGACTTAAGAGTTTATTATACTCCTAGGACATAATCCTAAGGTTAATCTTAACTGATTAATCTGGGTAATAGAATACGGTATAAATATTTATAATTAGGTTAAACCTTTATAACTTAAGCTATCTTAACTAAACAATGTAGTCAACTATGGTAGTTGACTACATTATATGGCTATAATGTAGTTATAGGTATTAATTCAGTAATACCTATGTATCATGTTCATCTATTGACCCTAAACTTCATGGGTTATATGGTCGATTATAACCTATTAGGGAGACTATGTAACCCAATATATTATAAGGTATAAGGTAACTATTTAACTATAGATAGATACATTATAATAATTGTATTAGGGTTGTATTTAGGATTAAACCCTAACCATAAATGGCATATACGTATTCTAACTACATTATTAGTTCTATCTATAGTTAGTACGTATAATAGAGGTTATAGTATTACATATATATAAGGTTTACAGTCTAACTAGGGTATGTTCCTAACTAGAGTTAATTATCTAGATAATTAACTCTACAGTATACTAGTACTTAGCCCTGTATTATAGGTTGATATATACTATATGACCTCATATAATTCTTAAACTATAATATATGTAGAAATATACTAGTTCTCACCCTATAATATGAGCCATTAGGAGATCCTAACTATAAATTATATCTAAGTTAACTTCATCGTTTACATAACTATAACCCTAGTTATAATGTTTGTATAGGACCTACCCTACATACTACAAATTATATGTATAAGATATCTAATAACATATTCATATGTTTGTATGAAGCTTAACTTACATTAATAATAACTTAATGTAGGATATAGACGTAATAAGTTCTAGAACTTAT
Organism: Houttuynia cordata; assembly: GCA_039654745.1. NCBI lineage: Eukaryota > Viridiplantae > Streptophyta > Magnoliopsida > Piperales > Saururaceae > Houttuynia > Houttuynia cordata. The sequence goes on along the minus strand of CM077512.1, from coordinate 15,154,647 downwards.
TGTAGTAGTCTCTAGGGACATATATAATAATAGACTATAGAAGACTAATATAGGAGTACATGTTCTACATTAAGTTATTATTTACTTAAGGTTTATAGAATCCTAGATGGATAGCTTAACCTAGAATGCTAGATCTAGGTTAACCCTAGGAATACAGGAGATAAGAGTAGGATTATACATCATTAGAAGACTACCTTGGGGTAAGAAGGATCAAATAGTCTAGGGGTAAGAAGGATCAAATACATATAATATATGTCCCTAAATTTGTATTAGGGATATATTGTGCATATGGAATTATAATGAGATTAAAATTAAATAATATATTAATTTTAATCTCATTATAATTATATATGTCTTCTACATATATCATTACTAGTATGAACTACCTCCCATATATGTCATAAACCATATAAACTAGATTAAACTATGTATCTAATATAGAATACGGTATAAATATCAAATTAATAACCTCTAAGTTACTGTAATACTGTAACTTATATTATTATAGGAGTATAATATTGGCATAGGTTATAAAAGATAGCCCATATAATATTGGCTATATAGTTAGACATAACATAATATCTAAGTTATGTTATAAGCTAGGTTATAACCCTGAACTAGGGGCAGGAAGGATGAATTACATAGTCTCTAGGATTAGACTCTATGAATTACATAATCCTAGAGAGGTATGGGTCTCCATACCCATAGTCTCTAGGGTATTCATAGCGTCTAATCCTAGAGACTATGTATCATAGGATCGATACGAACTACTAGTTGTGTGAATACATAGTCTCTAGGGAAGGATCCATACACAACTATTAGTTGTGTGAATTCCTAGAGTCTAATCCTAGAGACTATGTATCCAAAACCATAGAAACTATATATATAATCCTAGTGACTATGTATTAACACAACTAGTAGTCCATAGATGTTTCTTCCATATATAATTGTTGTGAACGTCACACACTTAAGGCTTAAGTATAATCTGAATTGGAGTGTTGTGAACGTCAAACACTTAAGGCATATAATCTAAATTGGGCAATATTATCTACTTTAATTGTTAGGATTAGTTTTCCTTTTGAATAAAGCCAAATATCGTGTAATCAGGCCCGTTTGGGTAACTGAATATGTTATGGGCTGTAATGACGTAATTAGTGGGTAATTAAGGCCTATCTGGCCAGCCCATCCCTTTTCCTTTATAAAGAGGTCTTCCTCCTCCTTTAGGTTTTTATGCAATATGAATTGATTTCTCTCAACTACTTCTTTCTTGTCTTCCACCCTTTCTCCGGCCATGATACCTGGCCTTGTTCGTGTCCCATGCCCGGACATAACATTGGTATCAGAGCAGTTCGATCTACGGGCTGACACTGATTCCGTCCAGACGGCTCTAATTTCCGTGCTGACGGCACTTAGTCAAGAACTCAAGGAGATACAACTTGAGTGGCGCACCGTAGCCCAAATGGTTGCCACCACTGCCGCCACCGGCACCGCTACTTGGCCCTGCCGTCTGGTATTCCGGCCAGTCGCGGTGGGACCCACGTCACCACCCACATCAAGATCCCCACGGTCCTTCCTCATCCCCTGTTCGTTTTGGCTATCTACATCCACCGCCGCCAGCGACTCTCGCCCGGACGCCGCCGCCATCGGATTCGTCACCATCGACAGGAAGGTTGCCGGCACCGGCATCAAGGAGACCCCTTTCACAGTCGTCACCATACTCCTCAGTCCAACCACAATGGGCCGCCGACATACCCGTGGTCTCCTCCGCCGTCGCTATGCCTGGGTCATCAGCCCCAGTCGCGGCCTTGACGACCATCACCGTCCCGCTCGACAGCATCGACGCGATTGTCTCCGCCGGCCATGAACCTTCCGTCCCAGCCGCAGTCACCCCTGCCTCTGTCGATTCCTCCTCGCCAACCACAGTGTTGCAAAAACTGACGGCGCCACCACCGTTGCCCATCCACCTCTCCTCGGGCCGACTCGACCTCACCACCAACCCCAACTCCACTGCCGTACCATGCGACACCACTGCTAAGCACCACCGTCGGCCACAGCGACCTCATCGACTCCGCCCCAAGCTCGGATTTCTTCGACGCCTACAATCGCCATGACACCACCCAAAGCTGTGCCGCCGCCTCTGCCTCCTTGGCCAGCATCGCTGCCCAGGCGAGCACGACCGGACACGGCAGTTCAGCGAGTTCCAGCGCCGGCTGTATTCTCCAATTCCTCATGGTTCCTAGGTGTTCGACGAAATTCCCCATCCAAACACAGAAGGAGATGAGTGCCAGCCACAGAACGAGATAGCCCATCCAGACCAGCTTATTTCTGCTGTTGTCAAGGATGCGAGTTCGCTACCTGTTTTTTACCATGATATTGGGAGCTTTGTGCTGGTATTGGATGCCTATGGGAAGGCTATCATGGATGCAAGTGGTAGAAGATGTGATGAAGATCAAAGACCTGAGCTTTCAAAAGTTAGGAGTGGTATGCTTGAGGTCGTAGCCAAGACCATAAAGTCCTCTCTAGATGAGCTGCTTGGTTTTCCAAGAACACAAATTGGGTCCATTACTTTTAACAGTGCACTGCACTTTTCTAATATGAAGTCATCTTTGTCCCAGCCCCAAATGATGGTGGTATCAGATTTGGAGGACCTATTTGTTCCTCTTTCAGATAGCCTGCTCGTGAATTGGTCAGAATCAAGAAGCATGGTGGATGCGTTCTTGGATAGCTTACCTTCCATGTTCCAGGATACCACTAACATTGCATCAGTATTTGGTCCTGTTCTTAAAGCAGCATTCGTGGTTATTAGCCAACTTGGAGAAAAATTGCTGATTTTCCAGAGCACATTACCATCTATTGGGAACAATCTGATTACTTATGCATTCAATACAATGCACTTCTCTCTGTCAGATCTGCTAATGTGGTCACCAACTTTGTTGGGACTATTTTTCTTCTCTCTCTGCCTGGTGGATACCTCTCCGATTCATATCTCGGAAGCTTTTGGACCATCTTGATATTTGGATTTATGAACCCCTCTGGCTGCATATTGCTCTCAGTCCAGGCACGTATGTCTCCGCTACAGCCACCACCATGCAACATGTTGACTGAAGGTGAAATGTGTGTAATTGGAACAGGTGTTATTGTGTATCATTCTCAGGACATGGGATTGGTTGCAATTGATAAAAATACTGTATCCATATCGGCTTCTAATGTGATGATCTCATTTGCTGCATTTCCCATGGAAATACCTGGGAAAGTGGTCTTTCTTCACCCTGTTCACAACTATGCCCTTGTTGCCTACGATCCTTCTGCTTTAGGTGCTACCGGTGCCTCATTTGTGCATACAGTTGGTCTACTTCCAGCACCTGCTCTTCGACGAGGAGATTCACTTTATCTCATTGGGTTGAGTAGTAGTCTGCAGGCAACATCAGGAAAGTCCACAGTTACCAACCTCTATGCTATTTTAAATATCGGATCTGCTGACTGTCCTCGGCATCGAGCCACAATTATGGAAGTTATTGAGCTGAATACTGCTTTTGGAAGTACTTTCTTTGGTGTGCCTACTGATGAACAAGGAAGAGTTCAAGCACTTTGGGCCAGATTTTCGACTCAGACAAAATATGGCTGCAACTCATATGAGGATCACTAGTTTGTGCGAGGAATATTGATCTAACCCCAAAATAGGTAGACAAATTGTAATATATACTCGGTAAGTCCAAGGTCGAACCACAGGGAATGATGTAGGATTATTCTACTCCAAACTAATCTAAATACTACTTAGCTTAGCAAATTAAGATTCGTATCTCGAAATTTTATAGAGAAATTGTAATTTAACTAACTACTAAAATGACTAGTAAAGATTCAATAAAAACTAATTAAAGATAGGAAAGATAATCAATGAGAGATATCAAAGCTTCAAGGATCAATTATTTAATTAATACTCTACGTCTATTTAATTTCGCAATTAGATTCAAATAATGATTTGACCTAATTGGAAGATATTTCATTAACGTTCATCATATCCATTAACATAAAAATATCGATCGAATATTTATCATTAATAAGCTCAGTCTACTAATCACAGGGAATTATAAGCATTCACCGTACCTTACGTTAATGACAAATCAAATAATTGTATAGATTATGACTATTTCCAAAACATCGCATTCAACCAAATAAGCATTAAGAACACTTCTTTATAGACGTAGAAATATCAACTAATAACGTCACCTCTAGCTTTGACAAAAGATTTAGCTATTCATATTAATGAGAAAAACCAGATTTGGCAAAAATTGCATCGGGGAAAAACACTGTAGCAATTTTACTATTCACGGGGTACTGTTCACAGAATTACTGTAGCAAAACAATGTTCACTGCAGAAACACTATTCACCGAGCATTGTTCATCGTCTTCCTCAGCTTGACGGCACAGTAGCAAATGCGCAGGTACTATAGCAGATGCAAAAACAGGGCAAAAACTTCCTTTTTTTCCTTGAATCTCTTCCTCTTCTTCCCTCCGATTGATCCTCTTCCTTTTCCTTCTTGATTTCCGACCGAAATCACACCGAAATCACGACCCAAACACAAAACACAAGCTCTGTTTTTTTCAAAACAGAACAGAGAAAACCAGTCCTTTTCGCCCCCAAAAACCGTGTTTGTTCTTCCTCCTATCGCCCTGCTTTTATAGACAATAGAAGAGTCCTTTTTGCTCCTCTAATTGCACCTTGAGATGAGCACGAATCTGAATCTATAGCCAGCACGATTCTCCTTCAAACGAGTCCTAAATCGAGCCGGCTTCTGTTTGAGAGCACCGCACAGCCCAAATCGACAATCCAACTCGAGCATGCCCCTTTCAAAAGTCAGAACTTTCCTCCTCTACTCGGCCTCCAGCCTGCTGCGCCGATCGTCGCCGTCGTGACTGCTGTTTCGAGCTCCTCTGTACAAGCACACGTCTGTTTTTTTTTTTCAATTCTGTTTCAATTCCCGATTTGAGCGCGACTCTAAAAATCCTATTCCGGCACGACTGCCTTCTCCATCGCCGTCGATTCCAGCTCCAAACTCAGAACTTCCACCGCTTCGAGTGCTGCCGTCGTCAAGCCCAGGCCGCTGCTGTAGCCGCCATGAATCTTGGTCGCCGTTGTCCACCATGACTGCCTTCGAACTCGACCACTGTCGAACCATCGTCGCCCAGCCATGAAGACATTGCCGCCGTGCTCGGAACCGTCGGAATCCAGGCCGCCAAGTTCTGCCCTCGCCAGAAACCATGGCCACCTTCGGGCTCCCGACCATCTTGCCGGCGCTCGAGCGCTCTGCTCTGTTTCAGAAAGAGAACACCCAAGCCGATGGCTCGGGTTGTTTTGTTTTTTTTTTCTTTCTTCTGAACCGACCCGGACCAGCCGGTTTAATTCCTTTTCTTTTTTTTTCTTTTTGAATTCAAATAAAACCCGTCCAAGCAATCTCAACCGCCGATTCAAATCTGCACGTCCATACTTTAATTTTGTGCCCGTCTTCTCTTAAGTAGCTCATCAATGGTTCAGATCATCGATACGCGTGATATCAGCTCTTGGGTCACTTTGGCATTTCAAAACACGTCTAATGCGCTCGTATGCTACTGAACTGCAAGTCTCATTTTTAAACCTGTAATAACAAAACCAAACTAAAATTAGACGCATAATAAAAAATATGATTCCTTAAATTCTTTAATGCATCTAAAATAGTTAATTAGAGTAATTTAATTATTAATCCCATAATTACTATCCTAATCACAAATAACCCATTTTATTCATATTTTATCACAAAACTACACTAGCATATAGGTAAATAAGGCATATAAATATGTATATTTTATGCTTATCAAATACCCCCAAACCTATATTTTGCTAGTCCCCGAGCAAAACAAACAAAACAAAATCACACAAAATAAACTAAAGTAAAATAAACTAGAAAAATAAACGCCACTTTCGTAGGAAACACGATTGCATTGAGCGTATGCAACAAGCCGTTAAACCTCTAGGTGTCCCTAGTAGGACGAGTTTTGTCGCATGAGGGTTTACAGCCATGTTACCCACAAACATGTACTTATGAAATTAACCTTATTAATCTAAGTGGAAAAAGAAAATAAACACTTCAAAACAATCAATCATATTATCCCTTCAAATGCAAACCACAATGTTTAAGAAAATCAACCACATGTACTTGCATTTATAATCAACTGGAATATAGAAGCCCTCAAGTAAGTGGTTTTATTCTACACCTTCATCTTGGAAATTTCTCTCAATATAATATGAAATGATAATATATTAGTAAAAGTGTAGAACATTGTAGCAATAGACCATGAATTTCTGTTTTACACATATCCAGTGTTACCCATTAACCAAAGAACATCAGAATTAACATAGTCATCGTAATCTTTAAGTTCATGATAGCACAAATCTGCGCGCCTCCTTCGGGTCCAACATTCTAGATTTTAGAGGATAATACACCATAGACTTTTTTTTTCTTTTTTTTTATTTCATTTTCAGCAGGACTGTGTAAGGCCTAACTTCAAGATGCTTAGGTTTAGCAATGACTCAGGCCAATGACTCCCAGCACAGTTGGCTTAGGGCATTAGGTTTTAAGAGACCGCTTCGGGCCCGAGCATCAGCCTAAGTTAATCCTATAAAGTCAAGCAGCCCCTTTCTTTCTTTTTGTTTTCATCATCATTTTTTTTCATCAACATTTATATTTTCCAGCAATCTTATCATGTCCAGGTTGTATTATACTCTCAACCTATTTCCGGTTCCAAGCCCTTGCCATAGCCAAGTAAATGGTTTATCATGATCTTTTAAGCTCAACAGATAACTACATATCATCTAATGACGATGACTAAAGACATCCCACTGAAAATTAGTATTCAACAAATCTCTAGAGGGTATTACTTTATGTACTAGTGTGTGTGAGTGAGTTTTATTAGCTCAAGCACATGATCCACGAGGACTGTAATAGAAAGATATGCTCAGTTAAGTGTTTCTATCCTCCAGTATACTTACTCACACTTCCAATGTAAATTAATCTCTTAAAAATTGGAATATGCATCAAGAAGGGATAAACTATCAAAACCTATACAAAATACTAACAAACAACCTAAAAACTAATCAAATTTTTATTTATTTTTCTTTTTCTATTTTTTTTTAATAAACAATGTTATTCCTATATACCCCCAAACCTAAACTAAACATTGTCCTCAATGTTAAGAATGAAATGAAGGATAAAATAAATAAATAAATAAATAAATAAAATCAAGGATAGATGTTACCTAGAGAACTGCAAATTGCTAGAATCCCATACGAGTGAAAATCATCAACAAAGAAGAAGATGAGAGCAATCACAATATCCAACCAGAAAATATCATCTAATTAAATAAATAACCTAAAATAAATAAAAAACTGAGCTGCCTCCCAGGAGCGCTAAGTTTCTTGTCTTCAGCCAGACTAAGTGTAAGAGTATTCAATCATGATAAGTGGGATCAGACAGAGGAATACTCTCCACTTCTGATGGAATCAATTCCAGGAATGGCTTAAGTCTTTGACCATTTATTTTAAACACATTGTCATTCAATGGATTTTCAATTTCTACAGCTCCATGAGGATAAACAGATTTAACAATAAATGGACCAGTCCATCTCGAACGGAGCTTGCCAGGAAATAAATGCAATCTAGAGTTATACAAAAGAACTTTTTGTGAAGGTTCAAAAGCTTTTAGATGAATGTGTTGATCATGCAAAACCTTCATTCGTTCTTTGTAAATTTTTGAATTCAAATATGCATCATTCCTTATTTCTTCCAATTCATTTAGTTGAAGCTTACGCACAGAACTGGCATCATCCAAATTAAAATTAAACATTTTAATAGCCCAATATGCCTTGTGCTCCAACTCCACAGGCAAGTGGCAAGCTTTTCCATAAACAAGTCTATAAGGAGACATACCAATAGGAGATTTAAATGTTGTACGGTATGCCCAAAGTGCATCTGTTAACCGTAGAGACCAATCTTTGCGATTTGGGTTAACCGTTTTCTCTAAAATGTGTTTAATCTCTCTGTTGGCAAGTTTAGCTTGCCCACTCGTTTGTGGGTGATAAGGGGTAGCCACCTTATGAGTAATTCCATATTTTTTCATTAATGCTTCAAAAGGTTTATTGCAGAAGTGAGAACCCCCATCACTTATGATTGCACGGGGTATACCAAACGGTGATAGAACATTTTCTTTCAAAAAGCATATAACAGTTTTATGGTCATTATTTCTACAAGGGATGGCCTCTACCCACTTGGAAACATAGTCAATAGCCACTAGGATGTACAAATAGCCAAACGAAGGTGAAAATGGGCCCATAAAATCAATACCCCAATAATCAAATACTTCAATCACTAAAATGGGGTTTAAAGGCATCATATTCCGACGAGTTATTCCACCAAGCTGTTGACAACGTCCACAAGTACGACAATAAGCATGAGTATTTTTAAATAGGGTAGGCCAATAAAATCCACATTGTATAATTTTAACAACAGTTTTTCTAGCAGAAAAATGACCACCACAAGCTTCTGAATGGCAGAAGGAAATGACACTATGAATTTCCTCATTTGGTACACATCTCCTAATAATTTGATCCGGACAATATTTGAAAAGATATGGATCATCCCAAAAGAAATTTCTTACCTCCACCATGAATTTCTTCTTGTCTTGTGTTGTCCAATGAGAAGGAGTTTGACCTGTGACAAGAAAATTAACAATATCAGCAAACCATGGTAAATCAGAAAGAACAAAAAGTTGCTCATCTGGGAAGGTGTCTTTAATTGGAGCAGCCTCATTGGAATCATCCACAGTCAGCCTAGATAAATGATCGGCTACCACATTTTCAACTCCTTTCTTATCTTTAATTGTAATATCAAATTCTTGTAGTAGGAGTATCCAGCGAATCAACCTAAGTTTTGCATCTTTCTTTGATAAAAGATATTTCAAAGCAGCATGATCAGTAAAGATAACAATGGGATATCTTGTCAAGTAAGCCCGAAATTTATCCAAAGCAAATACTATAGCAAGTAATTCCTTTTCTGTTGTTGAATAATTCATCTGAGTATTGTCTAAGGTCATACTTGCATAGTAAATAACATAAGGCTTCTTATCCTTCCTTTGCCCCAAAACAGCCCCCACAGCAAAGTCACTAGCATCACACATTATCTCAAATGGTAAAGTCCAATCTAGGGGTTGCATAATAGGGGCTGAAGTAAGCATTCCCTTCAGTTTAGCAAAAACTTTTTCGCAATCAGCATTCCATTCATCTTTAGATAGGAGATTGCATAATGATCTAGAAATATAACTAAAATCTTTGATGAATCTCCTGTAGAACCCTGCATGACCCAAAAATGATCTAATATCTTTAACAGTCTTGGGTGTAGGCAAGTGAGTAATTAAATCAATTTTTGACTTATCAACTTCAATTCCCTTCGAGGAAACAATATGACCCAGAACAATTCCTTTAGAGACCATGAAATGACATTTTTCCCAATTAAGCACAAGGTTCTTCTCTTCACACCTGCTCAAAACTTTCTGCAAATTAGACAAACAGTCATCAAATGAATCACCAAATACAGAAAAGTCATCCATAAACATTTCAAGATAGCGTTCAACCATATCACTAAAAATACTCAGCATGCATCTTTGAAATGTTGCAGGTGCATTGCATAAACCAAAAGGCATTCTCCTGTAAGCAAATGTGCCAAAAGGACATGTGAATGTAGTTTTCTCCTGGTCTTCTAATGCAATTTCAATTTGGTTGTAACCGGAGTAGCCATCTAAGAAACAGTAATATGTGTGGCCAGCTACTCTCTCCAGAACTTGATCAAAAATGGCAATGGAAAATGGTCTTTCCTTGTGACTGAGTTCAGCTTCCTGTAATCAATGCACATTCTCCAGCCAGATGTAACTCTAGTGGGTATTAATTTATTATTATCATTCTTAACAACTGTTACACCAGATTTCTTAGGCACAACTTGTGTAGGACTAACCCACTTGCAATCAGAAATGGGGTAGATGATCTCCGCATCCAAGAGCTTAAGAACTTCAGCTCTAACCGCCTCTTTCATGTTTGGATTTAACCTACGTTGCATCTCCCTTGATGGTTTAGCATTGTCCTCCAAATAAATCCGATGAGTGCATATCAAAGGGCTTATTCCTTTTAAATCAGCAATTGTCCATCCTATTGCACCTTTATGCTTCCTCAAAATATCAAGCAACTTACCCTCTTCGATAAGATTAAGATGAGACGATATTACCACCGGAAGAGTTTCACCATCACCCAAAAATGCATATTTGAGTTCAGTTGGTAAGTTTTTCAACTCCAATTTGGGTGCTTGAATGCTTGATGGGGTAGGCAATTTGTCTCTCAATGGTAGCTCCTCAAACTTGGGTTTCCATCCATTCACTTGCAATACCTGTAGAGAATTCAGCAAAGAACAAATTTCAGCCTCTTCAAAATCCACTTTAAATTCATCATATAAAAGAATTGACTAAGCAAAATTCTAATGGATCAGAAAAAGATGAAACATGAAATTGATCTTTAACAACGGTATCAACCCAATTCATTTCTTGAACATCAGTATCATCCCCTGGTTGTTTGTAGACATTAAATATATTCAATTCCAAATTCATATTGCCAAATGAAAGTTTCATCACACCATTTCTACAATTAATCAAAGCATTTGAAGTAGCAAGAAATGGGCGACCTAGTATGACAGGAATATTTGCACTTGCATTTATAACAGGATGTGTGTCCAAAACAATAAAATCAACAGGAAAGTAAAATTTGTCTACTTGAACAAGCACATCTTCCACCACTCCCCTTGGGATTTTAACAGAACGATCAGCAAGTTGGAGAGTAATGGTGGTGGGTTTTAGCTCCCCAAGACCTAACTAAGTGTACACTGAATAAGGCAAAAGATTAACACTAGCCCCAAGATCAAGCAAGGCTTGGTCTACCCTAAAGTTCCCGATCACACATGAAATAGTTGGACATCCGGGATCCTTATATTTGGGTGGGCTTTTGTGTTGAATTATAGAACTTACATGTTCAGTCAAAAATGCTTTTTTCTGCACATTCAACTTACGCTTAATAGTACACAAATCTTTCAAGAACTTAGCATAAGAAGGTACCTGTTTGATTGCATCTAACAAGGGAATGTTAATTTTCACCTGCTTAAAAAGTTAAAATATTTCAGCATTTTGGTTCAACTTTTGAGGTGGTTTCAACCTTTGTGGAAAAGGAGCTGGAATAGGACATCTTACATCTTCACTTGACCCAGCCTTATCAATTTCCTCATTATCATGTTTTGATTCATCATTCTCAGGAGATTTTTGGGCCTTAAGTGGAATTGTTTTATCAATTTCTTTTCTACTACGAAGAGTGGTAATTGACTTAGCATGTTCCAATTGTGAATCAGAAGATTGTGTGTCCAATATGTGAACTTGCCCCTGTGGGTTGGGTTGGGGTTGAGCCGGAAACCTACCTTTCTCTTGAACAGCTAGAGAAGATGTCAATTTAGTGAGAGAACTCTTTATATCATTAATAGCTTGTGAGGTTTGTTGATTAATGGTAGCTTGCCCCTGCATGAAAGTTTGCAGTGTCTCCTCAAGTGTCTTCCTGTGAGGTGGAACATATGGAGTATAACTGGAAGATGCTTGAGGAGGTGGTGTTTGTGCAACACTATCATTCCTCCAACTAAAGTTGGGGTGATTCCTCCATCTTGGATTGTAGGTGTCTCCATAAGGAGATTGCCTCTTGAAAGGTGTCATGGAATTTGCTTGGTCATGTAACACCTCCTTAAAAGAAGGAATGGTAGGGCACTCATTAGTAGGGTGTCCCATGACATCACAAATTCTACAGACCTCTTCTGTAGCAACAGACTTAACAGCATTAATTTTCCCTAATTCCATGGCCTCCACCTTCCTAGCCAAAGAGGCTAGCCTAGCACTCAAATTATCCTCCTCCCTAAGATGATGCAGACCCCCACTAGTAGTTGAAGACTTCGGCTTATTAGTAACATCAGAGGGATCGGTGGGATCTCAAGAATCTGAGTCTTCAGCTATTTGATCTAGAAAATCAAGGGCTTCATTAGGGTCTTTATCAAAGAATTCTCCATTACACATTGTTTGCACAAATTGTTTCATTGAGGGCGTCATCCCATCATAGAAGAAACTGATGGTGCGCCACTTCTCATACCCATGATGTGGACAGGAATTTAACAAATCTTTATATCGCTCCCAACATTGATAAAATGATTCGTTTTGTTTTTGAGCAAAATTTGTTATTTGTCTTTTCAAAGCATTTGTCCTATGAATTGGGAAAAACTTTTTAAGGAATTCAGTTTGTAGTTCATTCCAAGTTCCTACCGATCTAGGCTTAAGAGAATTCAGCCAAGTCTTGGCTTTATCCTTCAAGGAAAACGGAAACAATTTTAGCCTGATAATGTCTTCACTACACGCCTGCTCGAATGTTGCACATACTTCCTCAAATTCCTTTAAATGTAAATAAGGGTTTTCAGAATCTATACCAAGGAATTTGGGAAGCAAGTTTATCATTCCAGGCTTGAAAGTGAAGTGATGTGCTTGTAGAGGTAATATAATACACGAAGGTGTACTAGTGCGTGCAGGATGCAGGTACTCATGCAAGGGCCGCATTGGTGCATCATGTTCATTCTCATTTTCATTAATATCAAGGTTACTACCCTGATCAGCCATATTGTGCGGTGTGTGTGATGGAATAGAAAATTCAAACAAAGGATTCCCAATCAAAATAGCAGAATTATCTCTAACCAATCTTCCACTGGTATCTCTATTCCACGAGTGCATGCACAGCAACAGAAATTTGAAAGAGAGATATGGAACGAAGTTACCAAATTTGAAGAAAAATCCAATGAAAAGCTTTTTGTTCCAGATAGCCTCAGAATACTCCAAATGTCCTACAAAATAAGCAAGCTAAATTAAATTAAGAATAATTAAAATTAACTAAACTATGCTAGAAAGAAAGAAACTAATTAGAAGATTAATCCTAAACTTCACTCCCCGGCAACGGCGCCAAAATTTGATCTAACCCCAAAATAGGTTGACAAATTGTAATATACACTCGGTAAGTCCAAGGTCGAACCACAGGGAATGATGTAGGATTATTCTACTCCAAACTAATCTAAATACTACTTAGCTTAGCAAATTAAGATTCGTATCAGGAAATTTTTTAGAGAAATTGTAATTTAACTAACTACTAAAATGACTGGTAAAGATTCAATTAAAACTAATTAAAGATAGGAAAGATAATCAATGAGAGATATCAAAGCTTCAAGGATCAATTATTTAATTAATACTCTACGTCTATTTAATTTCGCAATTAGATTCAAATATTGATTTGACCTAATCGGAAGATATTTCATTCACGTTCATCATATCTATTAACATAAAAATATCGATCGAATATTTATCATTAATAAGCTCAGTCTACTAATCACAGGGAATTATAAGCATTCGCCGTACCTTATGTTAACGGCAAATCAAATAATTGTATAGATTATGACTATTTCCAAAACATCGCATTCAACCAAATAAGCATTAAGAACACTTCTTTATAGACGTAGAAATATCAACTAATAACGTCACCTCTAGCTTTGACAAAAGATTTAGCTATTCATATTAATGAAAAAAACTAGATTTGGGAAAAATTGCATCGGGGAAAAACACTGTAGCAGTTTTACTATTCACGAGGTACTGTTCACAGAATTACTGTAGCAAAACAATGTTCACTACAGAAACACTATTCACCGAGCACTGTTCATCGTCTTCCTCAGCTCGACGGCACTGTAGCAAATGTGCAGGTACTGTAGCAGATGCAAAAACAGCGCAAAAACTTCCTTTTTTTTTTTCGAATCTCTTCCTCTTCTTCCCTCCGATTGATCCTCTTCCTTTTCCTTCTTGATTTCTGACCGAAATCACACCGAAATCACGACCCAAACACAAAACACAAGCTCTGGTTTTTTCAAAACAGAACAGAGAAAACCAGTCCTTTTCGCCCCCAAAAACCTTGTTTGTTCTTCCTCCTATCGCCCTGCTTTTATAGACAACAGAAGAGTCCTTTTTGCTCCTCTAATTGCACCTTGAGATGAGCACGAATCTGAATCCATAGCCAGCACGATTCTCCTTCAAACGAGTCCTAAATCGAGCCGGCTTCTGTTTGAGAGCACCGCACAGCCCAAATCGACAATCCAACTCGAGCATGCCCCTTTCAAAAGTTAGAACTTTCCTCCTCTACTCGGTCTCCAGCCTGCTGCGCCGATCGTCGCCGTCGTGACTGCTGTTTCGAGCTCCTCTGTACAAGCACACGTCTGTTTTTTTTTTCCAATTCTGTTTCAATTCCCGATTTGAGCGTGACTCTAAAAATCCTATTCTGGCACGACTGCCTTCTCCATCGCCGTCGATTCCAGCTCCAAACTCAGAACTTCCACCGCTTCGAGTGCTGCCGTCGTCAAGCCCAGGCCGCTGCTATAGCCGCCCTGAATCTCCGTCGCCGCTGTCCACCATGACTGCCTTTGAACTCGACCACCGTCGAACCATCGTCGCCCAGCCGTGAAGACATCGCCGCCGTGCTCGGAACCGTCGGAATCCAGGCCACCAAGTTCTGCCCTCTCCGGAAACCATGGCCACCTTCGGGCTCCCCACCATCTTGCCGACGCTCGAGCGCTCTGCTCTGTTTTGGAAAGAGAACACCCGAGCCGATGGCTCGGGTTGTTTTGTTTTTTTGTTTTTCTTTCTTCTGAACCGACCCGGACCAGCCGGTTTAATTCCTTTTCTTTTTTTTTTCTTTCTGAATTCAAATAAAACCCATCCAAGCAATCTCAACCGCCGATTCAAATCTGCACGTCCGTACTTTAATTTTGCGCCCGTCTTCTCTTAAGTAGCTCATCAATGGTTCAGATCTTCGATACGCGTGATATCAGATCTTGGGTCACTTTGGCATTTCAAAACACGTCTAATGTGCTCGTATGCTACCGAACTACAATTCGCATTTTTAAACCTGTAATAACAAAACCAAACTAAAATTAGACGCATAATAAAAAAATATGATTCCTTAAATTCTTTAATGCATCTAAAATAGTTAATTAGAGTAATTTAATTATTAATCCCCTAATTACTACCCTAATCACAAATAACCCGTTTTATTTATATTTTATCACAAAACTACACTAGCATATAGGTAAATAAGGCATATAAATATGTATATTTTATGCTTATCAAATATTAGTTTCTGCTATTAGTCAAGCTCTAGAAAAGATAATTAAGGGTACGAATGGACCACTTTTGTTCATCAATGGCATGAAGAGGCCACTGCCTCTTCTTAGAATTTTAGAAGCAGAACTTTATCTTACCCTGCTGTCAAAGGCAAGAGGTTTTGGATCAAATGATGAAGGGGTTCAGGCTTTGGGGAAGAAAGATCCTTCAAGCCAACAAGTTTTAAGAGTTAAAGGTTGTTTGGCTGGATCAAAAGCGGAGCAATCACTGGAACAAGGTGACATGCTTCTAGCGGTTAAGAAAGTGCCAATTGCATGTTTTAATGACATTGAAAATGCCTGTCTCGAACTGGATAGGGCTGGGGATGCTGATGAAAAGCTCAGTATGATTTTTTTTCGGCAGGGTCGGGAGATAAAGATTGATATTGGAACTGATGTAAGAGATGGTAATGGCACCATGAGGATGGTGAATTGGTGTGGCTACTGGGATCCACACCCTGCTGTTCGTGCACTTGGATTTCTTCCTGCAGAAGGTTGGTTTTACTTTAACTGCCTGCAGAAGGCCAAGACTGAGCACTTTGTACCGATGGCTGATTTACTATTTCCACTTGGCTTCCAGAACGATGCACAATCATCCATGATGACACATGAACCTGGGCGCTATCCTGAGGTGCTGATAGCTTGGCATGATGGGTACGTAATCCATGAGAATTTGATATTACAAACAAAGGTTGTGGAAAAACTGATTGCGATTGAGCCTCTGCATGCCGAAAATTATGTGAGGATTGCTACTGTTTATGAATCAATTGGGAAGTGGGCCCTGGTTAGCAGATTGCAACAATTGATTATTGACATGGGCTTGACTATCAAGCGGGATTGCCGTTGGGTTGACATCAGGAATAAGGTTCATGTGTTTGGGGCAGTGTCTACTGCGGACTTCCTCGGTTACACCAAGGACGCTAATATTGAGGTCCTACTTCACGCCCGCGTACAAGACAGATGCATTTGGCCGCCTTGAGGACAAGGCGGAAGTAGAAGCGTGGTGGAGTGTTGTGAACGTCACATACTTAAGGTGTATAATCTGAATTGGAGTGTTGTAAACGTCACACACTTAAGGCATATAATCTAAATTAGGCAGTATTATCTACTTTAATTATTAGGATTAGTTTTCCTTTTGAATAAAGCCAAATATCGTGTAATCAGGCCCGTTTGGGTAACTGAATTTGTTATGGGCTGTAATGGCGTAATTAGTGGGTAATTAGGGCCCATCTGGCCAGCCCATCCCTTTTCCTTTATAAGGAGGTCTTCCTCCTCCTTTAGGTTTTTATGCAATATGAATTGATTTCTCTTTACTACTTCTTTCTTGTCTTCCACCCTTTCTCCGGCCATGATACCTGGCCCTGTTCGTGTTCCATCCCTGGACACAACAATAATTCTTCCGTCTTTGTCCCTGGTTCATAGTTGCCATATTTGGATCAAATAACTCCACTCAACTAGATAGGAAAACTATGTCAAACTACCTAGGTTTTACTATAGATAATTATGTCATATGTCTTCTATACTCAATTATTATGGGAATATAGTGTTCCCTGTATAGTAGACTATTATATAAGAAGGATAAGACTATAATCTCATTATATACGGACTAGGGACTTATATAAGTTATATATATGTTAAGAATTTATCTAGGGGTTCTTCCATCCCAACTAAGGATGGTTTGGAATGGAAGAATCAAATATATAGTATCTAGGCGTTCTTCCATCAACTAGGAATGGTTTGGGATGGAAGAATCAAATATGTAGTATCTAGGGGTTCTTTCATAAACTAAGAATGGTTTGGGATGGAAGAACCCCTAGATACTACATGTTTGATTCCCATAGTAAATCCTAGAGACTACTTATTACCATCCAACGAGTTGTGGGTTAGGATGTGAACATGTTCACATAAGTCAAGATTGACTAATATAGACTATGAATAACCGTACTCTATATAAGTTATGTTATAGTCTAACTTAGGTCATCATGTTCATATAGTATGGAAGACATGTATTATAGTACTCCTTACTAATATGGTATCCTAATAAGTAGGGATATCCTAATACAAACAATTAGATAGTTCATACAAACATAGTCTCATAACTAGTATTTATAATAATAGTTCTACATTATTAGTTTGACATAAGATTAACCTCTATTATACGTACTAACTATAGATAGAACTAATAATGTAGTTATGATTATGACTATATAGTCCTTAGTTATATGTTATATCATAGGTTCATATAACTATGTAGTGCCATCTATTATATGTATAATTAAGGACTACTATAAGGTTTATAGCATAAGGATTATAGACCATACATAATAAACATATGACTGGTTCATCTAGATAGTTCATCTAGATCTGTCATATATAGGCTCATATACATATATGCCATATAGTCATATATGGTAACTAGTTATAACTGGCTGTAACCCTACTATCTATCTAAACTCATCTATATTGTACTTTGGTATTACCTTAGATATCCTAGGGTTACTTGTGTGCATAGTCTACATAGTTATGTAGATGAACCAGCATCATGTCATCTATGAACTATGAGCATTATATAAACCTATGACTGGTTCATCTAGATAGTTCATCTAGATATGGCATTCATCTATGAATGCATCATAGATGACATGATGCTGGTACATCTATATAACTACCAGAACATTATCAGGTTATGTTCCTAACCATGTTAGGAACCAAAACAAGATAGTCCATGAACTATATCCTAATAACCAAAATAAACATGAGATATAGAATTAGGGAACATAGTGGCATAACTATCCATAACTAGATACTATATCAACTAGTAATATAAACTCTGAACATTATATTCTGAGTTCATGTTACTACAATAAGGATGGAGTCCATCTAGATGGAGAAACATATAACTTAGTTAACCCATATCTATATAGTCATAAGGATTATGACTCCTTAAATAAGGGTTATCCATAGGACTCTTGGATCACTAGTTACTAGATTCTGGTTATATAGTTAACATATATAATCATATATATATATGACATATATAATAATCTATATATATATACTATATATTGTTGTGACCGGCAGGGTCATAAGGTATAGTTTGACGGCCAAAGGAAAAGAAGAAGAAAAGAGTAAAGGCAAAAGTAGTCCTTTATTGCATAACCTCAATTGAGGAGGACGACCTCCTTATAAAGGAAGAGAGTAGCGCGACTCTCTAGGGCACGCGCCACCTATTATTGCCTAATGGGCCCTGATTGCCCCCAATTACTCCATAATACACCTCAGTTGCCCAAATGGGTCTGATTACAATATTATGACTTTATTCAATTGGAAAGTAAACTAATCAACTAGTTCTAATTAGAGACAGCCTAGCAATTAACTCAGTCGTGATGACCATGTGTGATGATGTCCTGGGCCTGACATTCACAACAATCCACCCCGCTCCGCTTTCGCCTTAACCTCAAGGCATCTAATCCGGAAAACGAACCAAAATATCATCCCCCAACTCCCAAGTAGCATCCTCTAGAGATTTACCACTCCACACAATCGGTATCTCCGTAACAATGAGACTAGATCTCCGTGCCCGACGTTTGTCAATAAAAGACGCAGGGACAGGTGCGTCAGTATCTGCCAAACTCATAAAGGGTAGAAGTGCACCAATAGTCACCGGACGCAGGGTCACCCACAAAGCGTCGAAGACGGAAGACGTGGAACACGGGGTGCACAAGGGACTCTGGAGGTAAGGCCAGACGATAAGCCACTAACCTGACCCAGTCAATCACAGAGTATGGTCCATGATAACGGGGCGCAAGTTTGGCCTGATCTGACCGAAAAAGGGAAGTTTGGCACTGAGGCAGGACGGACACATAGACCAAATCGCCGACCTAGAATTCCTTGTCGGTACGCTGTTTGTCATAGATCAGCTTCATGCGATTCAGTCCCGATGCTAAATTTTCCTTCAGCTGCCGGAGGACCTCATCTCTCGTTTGAAAAATGTAATCAACCTCCGCAATCGAAGACCGCTGAGGCACATATGAAAGTACAAAAGGCGAAGGCCGACCATAGACCGCTTCAAATGGCGTGAAACTTGTCCACGTATGGTAGGCCATATTATACGAACATTCGGCCCACGGAAGGAGCTGTAACCATTTGCAAGGCTAATCCCTCACGAAGCATCTCAAATATTGCTCTAAGCATCTGTTCACTACTTCCGTTTGGCCATCTGTCTGAGGATGATAGGTCGTACTCATGTAGAGTTGTGCCTTGGAGAGCAAAGAACTCGCGCCAAAATGTGGAGATGAAAACCTTATCCCAATCATAGACAATGGTCCTGGGCATACAATGCAACTTAGCAATGTCCTTCACAAAGATTTCAGCAACCGTCCTAGCGGTGAAGGGATGGCTCAATGCACAAAAGTGGGCATACTTCGATAATCAGTCCACAACAACTAGAATGACCAATTTCCCTTGAACAACTGGCAATGCTTCGACAAAGTCCATTGAAATATCTTGCCAAATTTGATCAGGAATGGGGAGAGGTTGAAGTAGGCCGTGTGGAGAAGTGGTTGCAGCATTGGCTCTCTAGCAAATGTCACCTGCGGCCACATAATTTTGAATGTCCCGACAGAGGCCAGGCCAAAGAAAACTCTCTGACTCACCCACTTGTACGTACGAAATGTTCCCTCATGGCCCACCATCAGTGTATCAAGGAAATGTGATAGGATGCGTCAACGCAAGTCTGCAGTGTTCGGCACCCATAACTTCCCCTTCCATAATCAAAAGTGCCCATGCCAAGTAAGGAAGGTTCATCCGACGGTTACCCCTGAACGTGCTCGATCAAGCGCTGAGTATTCGGGTCATCCACATATGCCCGACGAAGGTCTGCAAGGATGGCAAGCATTTCCCTCTCATACGCCGACAGGAGAGAGATTTACTGAAGACGGCCACAGGCCGCTCTTTCTGCAAGAGGACCGCCCCAAGGCCCGTGTCCGAGGCATCCGTTTCCACAACAAATGGAAGAGTGAAGTCCGGCAAAATTAGAACTGGCGCTGTAACCATGGCCTGTTTCAAGCAGTCAAAAGCTACCTGAGCCTCATCCGTCCAAGTAAAGGCCCCTTTTCTTAGTAGTGCAATCAGTGGGCCGGCAAGAATTCCATACTAGCTAATGAACCGGCGATAATAGCTTGTTAATCCCAGAAATCCGCGAAGGCTCTTGACACATGTAGGTGCCGGCCAGGACATCATTGCCGAAAATTTTGATGGGTCGGCGGCCACCCCATCGTGAGAGATAAGATGGCCCAAATACTCCACCTGTGTGCTTCCAAAAGGACATTTTGAACGTTTAAGAAACACTGAATTTGCCCATAAGGTAGACAAAACCGACCTCAAATCTTCCAAGTGGGACTCCCATGACTTGCTGTAGATGAGGATGTCATCAAAAAATACCAGGACGAACTGACGGAGAAAGGGTCGAAACAGATCATTCATTAAGCTTTGAAAGGTTGCCGGCGCATTTGTCAGGCCAAAAGGCATGACCAGGAACTCAAAATGGCTGTCATGAGTGTGAAATGCTATCTTGTGCACATCCGACAGCTGCATCCGGATCTGATGGTACCCCAACCGCAAGTCAAACTTGCTAAACACCGTGGCACTGGCCAATTCGTCCAACAACTCTTCAACAACCGGAATGGGGTATTTGTCCTTCACAGTAATAGCATTTAGAGCACGATAGTTGATAAGCATAAAATATACACATTTATATGTCTTATTTACCTATTTGCTAGTGTAGTTTTAATGATAAAACATGGATAAAATGGGTTATTATTGATTAGGATAGTAATTAGGGGGTTAATAATTAAATTGCTTTAATTAACTAATTTAGATGCATTAATGAATTTAAGGAAGTATATTTTTATTATGCGTCTAATTTTCGTTTGATTTTATTTCTGCAGGTTTTTAGAAGTTAGAGTTGCGGATCGTGGGACTAAAGCGCGTCAATCGGGTTTATATGAAAAGAGATCAAGTTTGAGAAGATCTGACGGCTAGGAGGCTTGTAGCGAGTTTTTAAAGCTTAAATCAATTTAAAAAGAAAGGACCAAGTGTAGGGACGATCCAGATCGTTGATTTCCATCCAAGGAGAAGGCGGGTGTAAGTTTTAAGTGAAGTAAACAAAATGGCCGTTTAGATTTGATCTGATGGAGGAGAGACTCGAGACAGGTTTTTAACCCAACTATTAAAAAAAAAGGGCTCGAGCTTGCGCTCGGCTGCTCGACAGAACAGAGCCCGGCAACAGGAACTGTTTGGGTTCAATTTGGTTCAATGGAGGGCTCGGTTGCGATGATTCAACCTTGAACAAGGCTTCCGAAATGGAAAGCTCATAGTCATGCGGAATTGGGATTCAATTTGGAAAGAGGCAGTTCGATTTTGATTTGGACTTGGCTTGGATTTGGAATGATATAGGGTGATTGAGACGCTTATATAAGAGACAAACAAAGGAGGAAAAGAGAGGAGCAGAAAAAAAAGTGGTTCTAGTTTGAAAAAAAAACAGAGCTTCATTTCAAAATTTTGGTCGTGATTTGGATCGTGTTCCGGTGGGATTTTGGCCAGAAATCAAGAAGGAGGAAGAGGAGAATCGACGGCGGGAAGAAGCGGAAGAGATTCGAGGAAGAAAGGCTTGATTTTTGGCGGTGAACAGTACTGCTACAGTACTTTCGAAATTTGCTACAATAACAGGGAGTTGGGGAAGACCGTGAATAGTGTTCTATGAACAGTGTTTTTGCTGCTACAGTACCTGTGAATTGTAAAACTGCTACAGTGTTTTTCCAATGCGATTTTTCCTAAATCTGATTTTTCTAATGAATATGAATAGCTAAATATTTTGTCAAGGCTATGGGTGTTGTTATTTAATTGATACTTCTACGTCTATAAAGAAGTATTTTTATTGTTTATTTGGTCAAATGCGATATTTTGATAAAGTCATAATCTATATAATTATTTGATTCGTCGTGAACGTAAGGTACGGCGAATGCTTATAATTCCCTGTGATTAGTAAACTATGCTTGCTAATGATAAATGTTCAATCGATATTTTTATGATAATTGTTATGATGGACTTGAATGCAATATCATCCGATTAGGTCAAATCATTATTTGAATCTAATTGCGTCATTAAATAGACATAGAAGTATTAATTAAATAATTTATCCTTGAAGCTTTGATATTTCTCATCGATTATCTTTGCCCTTCTTTAGTTAGTTTTAATTAAATTTTTTTACTCATCGTTTAAATTAGTAGTTAATTCAATTGCAAGAATTCTACAATAATAGTTTTTAGATTAGTTTGGAGTAGATTAATTCTACATCATTCCCTATGGTTCGACCTTAGACTTACGAAGAATATATTACAATTTGTCAACCTTCTCTTGGGTTTGATCAATAGTCGACACAAAATCTCCATGTCCCATCCTTGTTACGCACCAATAAAACTGGAGAAGAGAAGAAACTAGTGCTAGGCTGAATGATACCTGATTGCAGCATGTCCTGTACCAATCATTCAATTTCTGCCTTTTTGAACATGTGGGTAGCGATAAGGTCGGACATTAGCCGGTGCAGCATTAGGGAGTATCGGGATCGAGTGGTCATGTGATCTGACCAGTGAGAGGCCCGTCGGTTTAGAGAAGATGGCATCGTGTTCGGCCAACAGGAGGCGCAAGTCATCAGGAAGGGCTGCCAGTTCTACATCCACAATGGCCCGCTGCTGAAGTAATAACCTCTGTGGTGCAAATCTGAAGAATGAGCCCACCGCCTGGGCTAAATGCAAGGCGTTGGGTTGTGCCCCCCTGAAAGCGCACCCTTGATGTGTCTCAGCAATTCAAGAGGGAAAAGGGGTCGAAGGAGTGGAGGATAGGAGAGAAATTAAGGAAAAGAAGAAGAAAAAAGTAAAGGCAAAAGTAGTTCTTTATTGCATAACCTCAAATGAGGAGGTCGACCTCCTTATAAAGGAAGAGAGTGGCACGGCTCCCTACGGTACGTGCCACCTATTATTGCCTTACAGGGCTGATTGCCTCTAATTTACTCCCTAATAGACCTCAGTTGCCCAAACGGGCCTGATTACAATATTATGACTTTATTCAATTGGAAAGTAAAGTAATCAACTAGTCCTAATCAGAGATAGCCCAGCAATTAACCGAGTCGTGATGACCATGTGTGATGACATCCTGGGCCTGACATTCACAACACATTGTCCCTAATACAAACTAGTTACGTACAATGCATTGTATGTATTACAATGGCTTCGTTATATAGGGACAATGGCATACGATCCTCCATATGTAAATGGAGGGTTAGGGTTAGGGATACAATGCATTGTACGTAAGTAGTTTGCATTAGGATTAGGGACAATACATACATACGATCCTCCATGAATGCATTCAAGGAGGACATAGTTCATGAATGTATTAAATACGTCGTCTCTAGGATTTACTATGGGTCCTAACCATTAAACATGTCTAATGGCCATCCTAAATATAGTCTCTAGAGTTCACTCCTCATCCTAAAAGGATGACATAATACGGATGTCATTGTCCCTAATACAAACTAGTTAGACATATTACTACTTGTGTGTATTCTCAATAACAAACCCCAACCTTTAACCATAGAAACTCTGTATTTCATTCTCCTGTCTAACTAGTTGTGTGTGGCTTCTTCCATATAACCTTAGGATGCTGCCATCCCAACTAAGAATGCTCACAACTTGTTGGTAAAACTAGTTTAGTAACTACATAGGTTATAATCAGCCACAGGTAACTCTAACTATGTAACATAGTTATGATATTGTGTGAGTTAACTTAATCACAAGTAAGTATTATTATACTTATATATGAACTATGCACATATGTTCATATATAAGTAACTATATGTGTATATATACAGGGAGGACTAAGTTAGTCCATAACCCCTATAGTTTTAGTCCACCATATAGGGCTTATGGATAGTTATACTTATCATCGATGGAGTTAACTATAGTTCACTATATAGTGGACTAACTTATGGATAGTTAGTAGCAATAATTATGAACATATATGTTCATGAATTGTTAAACCTCCATCGTTAACTTCATCAATGTTAATATCAATAAACCCTAGTTAATAGTTCACAGTATATGTAACCCTAGGATATCATCGTTAACCCTAGGATAAACCCTAGGATACGTTCATGAACATAGGGTTAACAAAATATGTTCAGGTAGTGTAGAATAAATAGTTAATTGGCAACTATAGTTAATAGTTCACTCTAGGGTTAAACTGAACATAGTTCATATGATAGATATATAACCCATAAACTCTCTCTAATAGGGTTACCTGTTATTAAGTTAACCATAGTATAATATTGGCATATGTCTAACTAGTTTAATCTTAGATTATAGGTTAACGTATTTATGATTTAACAGTACTAGTTAATAGAATGAGATTATGACATTAGTTGGGATCTATTATATAACTACATATATAACAGTACTAATTATCCTCTATAATTAGTACTGTTATTCATAGTCTAATTGTTTGTAATTACCCTAGACTCTATGAACATGTCTTCAAGAAAATACTAGTATGAATAACTTATATGGCAATTATAGTATAGTTTAATTTATTATAAGGGGCCGTTTGAGGTGTGATTATAAGAAAATATCCACAGTGGATTTTCCGGATCCACTGTAGCATCCATGTTTTTTTCCCTATGCAGCTGAAACACGACCTGAGGTGTTTCAGCTGGATAGGAAAAAAACATGGATGCTACAGTATAGCAAAACATCGACTGTGGATGTTTTGCTATTAGTCGCCACCCCCGTCCCTCCCTCTCCTCTTGGCGCCGCCATTCCCTCCCTCTCTCACCCCGCGGCTCCGTCCCCGTCCCTCCCTTGCCCCGTGGAGCTGCCCTTCTCCTCCCCATTTCTTCTCTCCGCCAATCCCTCGGCCCGTGGCGCTGCCCTCGTCCCTCCCTCGCCGCTCGGAGTGGCAATGATCAGCGCATAGGGTATTTTTCAATTTTGCCTTTGTTTACTTCATACAAACTCTTGGACTTGTCTTCTTTATTTTCTATTCTTCATTTGACAGTGGTGAACCTAACATTGATATATCTGCCTGGGTTGAGGTAATATTCTGTTTCCTATTATTTGGTGTACTAGATAGCCCTGATTATTGCTTACAAGGGGAAGCTCATCTCCTTCTCATATGAGTATGAACCATTGTGAATTACATCCAGTAAGTGATTGTTGTTATTTGGATAATAGGAGGGACCACAAAACTGATTTAATATGACTAATCATGCATGTAGTTTTGGTATTTTTCACGAGTCTTCCACTTTATGTATGAGCCATTTTACTCCATCCACTGAACCTTTTAGCTGTATCCACTATTATACTGTATCCACTAGTTGCAGTAGGTAATATTACTGCTTGCTCGAGAAGTTGATCCTACTGGTAAGATTCTCTAAGTCACTCTTCCACTCCTTAATTCGCTTTTTTACTTAGTTCTGTAATAAGATAAATAGCATAGTAAATGATGCCAAATTGGCTATGTACAGATGTTTTCGTGCAAGTAATAGAAGTTACTTGTTTGTGTCATGTTCTCCAATCTTCACATTGTAATCCTCAGTTCTACCTGTTGTTTCTATCTGTTGCTCTTCTCAATTTCTTTTCCTTTTTGGCATCTTTGTGTCATCTTTATATTTGCTATCTATTGCTCTTTTGTCATCTTTGTGTCATCTTTACGTCATGTTATCCCTTTGAACCCATTCTTGTGTGCAGGAGCAGAAGAAGGTAGAAATTACAATCTGTATTGTTTTAACCATATTCAGAAATGGATGCATCTAGTTAAGGGTGTTCACGAGCTGAGTCAGCTCGCGAGTTTTTCCGGCTCGACTCGGCTCGACTTGACCTTTGGCTCGACTCGAGCCCAGCTCGACTCGAGCTCGACTCGGCTCGACTTTTTTCGAGCTCGAGCTCGAGCCACCCTGTAACTCGACTCGGCTCGACTCGAAAAAACTCGACTCGTTTAGCTCGAGAATCAGCTCGAGCTCGAGCTCGAGCTCGACACGAGAATCAGCTCAAAAAATCAAGAACAAAACTTTTCCAAACCAAAAATCGTCTGAAACAGTGCTCTCGACCACCGTGTTCTGCTCCTCGCGGTCAAACTGTCGTCGTCGATCTCGCCCTCTATCATGAGCTCGAGCCCATGGCCGTCGTCGTCGTCGACTGTCAGCCTTGCCATCGCCAACGCCGTCGCCTCGCCTCGCCGATCATCGACCTCATCGTGTTCTGCTCCTCGCGATCACGCCGTCACCGTCAATCTCACCCTCGATCGTGAGCTCGCCGATCGCCGTTGTCATTGACTGTCAGACTCACCTTGCCGATCGCCAATCGCCGACGGCATGTCGCCTGTCAGCCTCCCCTCGCCGATGGCCGTTGCTTGCTCTGCCGCCATCATTCTGTTCCCGAACCTAGCCGCTCGCCATCGCTCCGTCGCCTCAGAACTTCCGCCATCAGCCTTACCGATCGTGACCTTGCCACCTCACCGTCGCCGGAACCCAGGGCGCCATCGGACCATGGCCCCTCGCCATCGCTCGAGCAGAGCTCGAGCTCTGCTCTGTCGCCTGTCGGTCGCTCTGTTAGACACCCGAGCCGATGGCTCGGGTTTCATCTCTTTTTTTTTTATTTCGACCCGACCCGACAAACTAGATCGGTTCCTTTTATTATTTTTTCAATTGAGCAGAAACCCGTCGTATCATCTTCATCCGCCGGATCGAATCTGAACTGTCACGCCCCGAAATCCCATACCTCGATCGGAGTGCGGAAGCCAATCAATGATATACATTTGGAGGTAGAGAATCTCGGGCGCGAGACCGAACAGTCGATTTCACCACCAATTACGATCATCTCAAAAGGATGTGTAATCGGTCATGCCCATAATCAGTGCAATACAAATACAAACATTAATGAATACTATGGAATGAAAATTTCTTAATAATGATAATCCATTTAAGAAAGTCAAAATAAAATAAACCTATAAATCTATGGCACACAATTGCCATTAACAGTCATAAGCATCAAATAAGCAAAGCAAATAATAAAAAGCTCTAAATAGTCACGGCTCCTGCAACCGCTTCACTACTGCAACTTCCTGATCTCAATTTTCATTTGCGCCTGCATCAGAGGATGCATGAGTATTTCATAGAAACACTCAGTAGGATGTAAAAACCCACTGAATTAGGACAAACAATATGAATAGGATAAGAATAACAAAGGTTTATGAATATATCGCAACATCTGGACTGAACCAAGGATTTATACACCTGAAAGGTTAGTCAATAAAAATTCCAACTCGCAAGTAGGGAAAACAACAATAAGGCTCCTAGTACGCATATGAGCAAGGAGAGAATGATAATCATTTCAAATGGCTCCAGACATCTAAGTGAAAGGAGTTACAATTTCTGCTCGCTGAACCGATCACCCGCAAGTGACTATACCAGAACCACCCTAGGGGTCCTCTTTTTGGAACCCTACCATGCGTCTAGGATGCTGGCCCCACCAGTGCTTACGGACACGATGGGCGGAGACTGAAGACCTTCCGTAATGTCAACAATCTAACGTACATATGTTGCCTCCTTTCGGGCAGTATGGAACCGCAATCCCATAAGTATTAGTGACCCCGCAAGATCAAGCAATGGCATAATTTGAGCATACTATGAATCCACTTCCGGAGAGAGTCCCGCAAGACCTCTAGTGGAGGAATCAATCAAATAATCGTGATGAATAATATTTCAAAGAATAGAGATAGCAACGCTCTAACAATATAAGGTATCAAGCACCGGAATAGACTCTCATACGGAGTATAAATAGGCATGTCACACAAAGAGAATAACACAATCCATACACACGTTCATGCTCAGCCCTAGATGGAAATTCTTATAGGTCTTATCGTAATATATAAATCAGAAACAAGGTATTAGTGAGTCCTAGATGATTTGGATTCCAAATGGAACCTCAAACCGACACAAACGCTTTATCTTCAAATACACAGTTACGGTTTTCTTGACATAAGTATTACCCCATTTATCATATTAACCATAACCCAACCTTACTGTGATAATCATAAGGACATAGTCTAGTAATAGTTACTAACACGTCATACCATCTTCACATCATATTAAGTGGTTTTACTTAAGTACTTAGTATTTTCACTTAGATTATGCTCACTGTCTTATGTACAACAGTTCCCTTCCGGCGGCTCCCAAACTCTGTACAGTTAATATTATCTTCTGAAATTTTTACTAAGAGTACCCTTATGAGTCTAGTTTCTAACCCCACTATTTTTATATTTTTCTGATATCATATGAATTAGTTATGAATTATTTACTGCCGACTGTCAGCGCAGAAACAGTTCTGGCCGAAAGTGAGACACATGATTAAACTTTGATTATCTTATTCCGTACCACTCCTAGATGATAATATACTCATGATAGATGATAGTACTCCACTCCTAGATCAATTACAGATCCTATAATTAACTAGAGTTACCAAAAGATTCCCTTTTTATCATGTTTCTTCCCATACAACACATCCTTAGACCATAATGTCTTTCAATTAAGACAATTTAAGTAAGACAATCATTAAGGCATAAACTTATTCATTAGACATGATAATCAACGCAATATTAGAACTTCTATCTTCTGTAAAATTAATAAAGCATCCAACTTTGATGTGATTTACCATCTAGACATGAAGCATGAAGGCATATAAGCATGTATCGCAATACTTATGGAAAACAAGACATAAATCATTAATCTCGCAAGATTCAAAGCAATATTCCAAGGTAATCAGTAAGAACACTCATTATATAATGTGAGAAAAGAAGAAGACGAGAGGGAAAAACCATCCTACACTTTATCACCAAAAGACGTCGCCTTTCTACGCGATGTTCGTTTCCTCCGCTTCTTTCAAAGCTCCCGATCCAAGCTCTTGAGCAATTCCCACTAGAAGAGGTCTTCTAAGAGAGGGATGAATGTGGGAAGGAGAGGGGAAAGCCTCTGGACGTTCTAGGGTTTAGTTTTCAAAAGCACAAGCCTAGACTCTATGGGTTTATATAGAGTTTTTAGAAGATCTTTGCCCAAATCAATTCTACCATATCATGAACACTCTCCACCAATGGAAGAGTCCCTAAATCACCCTAGGAACGTGCAATACAAGTCTAGTTAGGATATGGCATCTTTCCCAATCAAATCCGTCTCAAAATAAGTTAGAATTCACCAAACCGCAACTGGCGATCGATCGTCCAATACGGCGATCGATCGTCCCGCGCTGTTTACCAACTGCGCGATGGCGCCGATCGTAGCCGATCGAAGCCAGTCGATCGTGTTCCACATGCCGATCGATCGTTTTAGTGCGATCGATCGCATCTACGGGTGTATTTATTCAATTTCCCATATCTTTTTACTCCGAACTCCAAATCACACAAAATTGGTGTCGTTGGAAAGCTCTTCTCACCAACTTAAATTTGCACATGGCAAATACGATCAATTCAAACGTTAAGAGGGTTAAATTTCAGTTTTAAGATACTTACTAATTTTCTGGATGTTACATCCTCCCCTCCTAAAAAGAACATTTCGTCCTCGAAATGCCGACTCTCAATCTTCAAAAAAGGTAAGGGTAGGATTTCCTCATTTCTCTTTCCGTTTCCCAAGTCATTTCCTCAGCCAACTGGTTTTGCCACAAAACTTTTACCAAGGGAATAGTCTTTCTTCTAAGTACTTGATCCTTTCTGTCCAATATCTTCACAGGTTTTACCGGAAATGTCAAATCTGCTTCTAACTCCATTGTTGTGAAATCCAAAACATGTGATGGGTCTGGCACATATTTCCTCAGCATAGAAATATGGAAAGTATTATGTACTTCATCCAACTGTGGCGGTAACGCCAACCGATATGCAACTGGCCCAACTCGCTCCAAAATTTCAAATGGTCCAACAAACCTCGGACTCAACTTTCCTTTCTTACCAAATCTCATAATTCCTTTTGAAGGTGATACTTTCAGAAATACATGGTCTCCTACTTGAAATTCTAACTCTCTTCGCCTGTTGTCAGCGTAATTCTTTTGGTGACTCTGAGCCGTTTGTAATCTCTGTCTGATCTGTCTTACCTTTTCTGCGCAGTATTGCACTAATTCTGATCTCAGCACTTGATTCTCTCCAACGTCTGCCCAACATGTAGGGGATCTACATGGTCTTCCATATAGTGCTTCAAATGGTGCCATTCCGATACTCGAATGATAACTGTTATTATAAGGAAACTCTATCAATGGTAAATGATCATCCCAATTACCTTTCCAGTCAAATGCACAGGCTCTTAGCATGTCCTCCAAGGTTTGAATCGTACGTTCTGATTGTCCATCACTCTGTGGATGAAATGCTGTACTAAAATTTAACTTGGTTCCCAACGCCTCTTGTATACTCTTCCATGTTCTCGATGTAAAACGAGGGTCTCGGTCAGACACAATAGATAACGGCGTACCGTGTAGTCTAACGATTTCTCTTATGTATAATTCTGCCAAGCTTTCCGGGATTTGTTTCCATCTAATCGGAAGAAAGTGTGCTGACTTTGTGAGTCGATCTACTATAACCCAAATCGCATCTCGTTGTCTCTGAGTCTTTGGCAATGCCACAACAAAATCCATCGTCACATGCTCCCATTTCCACTGTGGAATCTCCAATGGTTGCAACATTCCCGCTGGTCTTTGATGTTCAGCTTTTACTTGTTGACAAGTCAAGCATCTAGATACAAACTTGCCAATATCTCTTTTCATCCCATTCCACCAAACTGTCCTCTTTAAATCTTGATACATCTTCGTCCCTCCAGGATGAATGTTAAACTGAGAGTGATGTGCTTCACGCAGAATTTCCTGTCTTAATTCCATGTCTTTAGGTACTACCAATCTTCCTCGGAATCGAATACTTTCGTCTGCTCTTTTTTCAAAATCCGTCCTGTCCAATAATTTCTGTATCTGCGGGTTCTCCTTTTGCGCTTCAAGGATTTTATCAACCACCACTGATCTTATAGAAAGGTTCCCAATGAATGATATCCTCCTTGAAGTCGGCCATTCCAAATGACATTCTCCCATTTTCTGCATCAGTTTCCACTCTTGTACTAACAAGTGAGCAATTATCCCAGTCTTTCTGCTTAATGCATCTGCTACCACATTCGCCTTGCCTGGATGGTAATGAATGGAAAAATCATAATCCTTCAAGTACTCTAACCACCTTCTCTGTCTCATATTCAGGTCCTTCTGGGAAAAGATATACTTCAAACTTTTATGATCTGTATATACTTCAAAAGTTTCTCCATACAAGTAATGTCTCCAAATTTTTAAAGCAAAAACCACTGCTGCTAATTCCAAGTCGTGTGTTGGATAATTCTGTTCATGAATTTTCAGTTGTCTTGATGCATATGCCACAACATGTCCGTGCTGCATTAGTACACACCCGAGTCCACTCTTCGAAGCATCACTGTATATAACGAATCCTCCAGTTCCCAACGGTAAAGTCAAGATCAGTGCTGAAGTTAATCTCTTCTTCAATTCCTTGAAACTTTTATCACATTCATCGTTCCATATAAACTTCACTCCCTTTCTGGTCAACTTCGTCATTGGCAAAGCTAGACTTGAAAATCCTTCAATGAATCTTCTATAGTAACCTGCCAATCCCAAGAAACTTCGAATCTCCGTCACATTCTTTGGTTGTTCCCATTTTAACACTGCCTCTACCTTCATTGGATCAACTGATACTCCATCTTCTGATATGACATGTCCAAGAAAATTCACCTTGTTCAACCAAAATTCACACTTATTCAGCTTAGCATATAATTGATTATCCTTCAATATCTGTAACACAAGAGTCAAGTGAGTTCTGTGTTCTTCCCAACTTGCTGAATACACCAAAATATCGTCCACAAAGACTATCACAATCCGGTCTAATAAATCCACAAAAATTTTGTTCATCATGTCCATAAAAGCTGCTGGCGCATTAGTCAAACCAAAAGGCATTACCAGGAATTCGTAGTGTCCATACCTGGTCCTGAATGCTGTCTTGGATATATCCTCCTCCTTGATTCTTAACTGATGGTATCCCGATCTCAAATCAATTCTCGAAAATACTTTTGCTGATTGTAACTGATCAAACAAATCATCTATTCTAGGCAAAGGATATTTATTCTTCACCGTGACTTGGTTCAGCATACGATAATCGATACACAATCTCATCGACCCATCTTTCTTCTTTACAAATAATACTGGTGCGCCCCAAGGGGAAACACTAGGCCGAATGAACCTTTTATCCAACAACTCTTGTAACTGCACCTTCAATTCTTTCAACTCAGCCGGCGCCATTCTATATGGTGCTTTTGAAATAGGTGCTGTTCCCGGTATCAATTCAATCGTAAAATCAATTTCTCTCTTTGGTGGCAAACCAGGTAACTCATCAGGAAAGACTTCGGGAAAATCCCTCACTACCTCAATGTCCTCTACTCTCGGGGTAGGCATCTCAACAGGTGTCACATTAGCTAAATAG
This sequence comes from Houttuynia cordata, assembly GCA_039654745.1. NCBI lineage: Eukaryota > Viridiplantae > Streptophyta > Magnoliopsida > Piperales > Saururaceae > Houttuynia > Houttuynia cordata. The sequence continues at coordinate 15,121,703 of CM077512.1, read as the reverse complement.
GCTCTACAACCTTTAGCCAACAATTTTTGAGCTTTAACAGCTGATATCCAACAATCTCCTTTTCGATCCCGGATTCCCTGAAACAATAGTTCTTTCTCTCCAGGAATTTTAAAATAAACTCTCTTTTTAGTACAATCCACTAGTGCATTATATTTTGATAACCAATCCATTCCCAAGATTACATCAAAATCACACATAACAATCAGCACAAGATTAGCAAGCAAAATTCTATCTTCTATCAGCACAGGAGAGTTTTCAATATATTCGGTTGCTATAACCGAATCTCCCATAGGAATAGAAATCACCAAATCATCACTCAGTCTAGACAATGACTTATCTAGACTTAAAGCAAACACCAAAGAAATAAAAGATCGCGAAGCTCCCGGGTCTATTAACACTCTAGCAAAACGATTGAGGATAAGAAGAGTACCTTCAATAACCTCATCCGAACCACGCGCATCTTCTGATGATAGAGCAAAAATTCTCGCCTGAGTTTTCTTATTTGCATCAACCCCGGTCTTCTTTTCACGATTAGGGCAATTAGGAGAGATATGCCCAACCTCATTGCACACATAGCATCTTCGGGGATCCGTAGGGCACGGCTTTCCTTTATGCGAATCCTGCCCACAAATCCTGCAACGACCTCCATTCATATTACCATTGTCATTGCCTCGAAACTGTTGACGTGGTGCACCATTCATCCGGTTCTGCTGCTGCTGCCTTTGCTGCTTAAATGGACGCTGATTCCCACGATTAACATTATTGTTAAAACGCTTCTCCCCAGAACGTTCAGCTTACTCTCTTGAGCTTTGACCTGATTGGTTCTCCTCTCCAAGGTTCTTTTAAAATCATCCTCCAAAATAGAAGCTAGCTCGACCGCCTTTGCTGCAGTCGTTGGTTGAGAAACTAACACCCTCGACCTTATGCCGTCCTTCAGCCCATCCACAAAACGTTGCGCTTTAATCAATTCATTAGGGCAAGCATTAGTAGCAAATCGTTGAAGTTGTTCAAACTTTGTCTCATACTGAAGCACAGTCATTGATCCTTGCACTAACTCCAAGAATTCTTTCTCCTTGCGTCGCTGAATATGGGAAGGAAAGTACTTGACGTTGAACACCTCCTTAAATTCTTCCCAAGAAATCTCCTGATTCGCAGTAAAGTTGTTGCGCTTGGCGGACTCCCACCAAAATACCGCCTCACCAACAAACAGGAAGGTAGCATAAATCACCCGATCAGCCTCAGGTACCTTCATACCCTTGAACAGCTGCTCCACTTCGACTAACCAACGCTCAGCCTTTTCTGGGTCATCCTCACCAGAAAACTGAGGTCCAGCCCTCTTAAATCGTTCGAGTGTTGGCGCCTTAGCATTATTATTACTACTTCCACCGTTTCGCAATTCAGCCGCCAATTGCCTAACCATATCAGACATATTCTGACTGGCTCCCTCATCCTGTGAAGGATTAGGGTTCGCATTGGTTCGACGTCCACGATTTCCAGAGTTCACCATTCTCGCGTATCTACAGTCAAAGAAAGGGGATGAATTAGAAATCTTACATATAGCTCAATTTGTAATTCACCTCTCATTCCTTTGACCCCTAGCATCGCTCACACAAAACACAAAACATGCAAAAATGAAACAATCACAAGGCAAGCATTAAAGCAAATAATTCTTTTATTCATTAATAAGAAGATTCCTACACTGAGATCCCTTATAAATCAGGGTTTTTATTACAAAAGATTTTTGAAACTAAAAACTATCCTAACTCTTTCTCTTAACCATCCTTCCTACGCTCTTGCCTTCAAAGATAATCATCCAGTATGTCTAAAGCTACCCAGGTTGGTGCAAGCCTCAAGTGCGTATGCCACAGAATTTCCCACATCGTCATGTATGGCCATCTGTAACCCAAAGATTTAAACATATGGTACAGAGTGTCAGACAATGCAGTATCATTCTTGGCCCGAACATAGACAGGATGCCTTCTCACAATCTTGGCCTCCACCATCACGAATATTGAAGGAGATCCATCGTAAAATACTATTTCAATCTCTTCTTGCTCATATCCTTCGATCTCCATTCCTGGCATGTAGTCTAAGTAAGGATCCCACTCTGGTCGTCTATAGGCAAGGGTTCTACATCAGCCACTGGGTTCTGGACTTCCTCTATGTCAATCTGTAATGGGTCATCTTCGGTTCCACTCCCTATGTCTTTCTTTTTCCAGTCCTCAAGCCACTGCCTAACGGCTTCCTGCTTGTCTTTCTCATAGATCCTACCGCTTCTTGTTCTAGCCATTTAAACCTACACAAGAAACGTCATCATTAGTCTTCTAAAATAAGGTTTCAGGTTCTATCTATGAATCTACTCTCACATAGTAAGTTCCACTAGGTACCCCTTTTACTTACTATTAGGTTCGACTATTTCATTTCATAATTCAGCAATGTCCGTACTGTATTAGACTGAGTTTGAGGGCTCCGATACCACGCTGTCACGCCCCGAAATCCCATACCTCGATCGGAGTGCGGAAGCCAATCAATGATATACATTTGGAGGTAGAGAATCTCGGGCGCGAGACCGAACAGTCGATTTCACCACCAATTACGATCATCTCAAAAGGATGTGTAATCGGTCATGCCCATAATCAGTGCAATACAAATACAAACATTAATGAATACTATGGAATGAAAATTTCTTAATAATGATAATCCATTTAAGAAAGTCAAAATAAAATAAACCTATAAATCTATGGCACACAATTGCCATTAACAGTCATAAGCATCAAATAAGCAAAGCAAATAATAAAAAGCTCTAAATCTTCACGGCTCCTGCAACCGCTTCACTACTGCAACTTCCTGATCTCAATTTCCATTTGCGCCTGCATCAGAGGATGCATGAGTATTTCATAGAAACACTCAGTAGGATGTAAAAACCCACTGAATTAGGACAAACAATATGAATAGGATAAGAATAACAAAGGTTTATGAATATGTCGCAACATCTGGACTGAACCAAGGATTTATACACCTGAAAGGTTAGTCAATAAAAATTCCAACTCGCAAGTAGGGAAAACAACAATAAGGCTCCTAGTACGCATATGAGCAAGGAGAGAATGATAATCATTTCAAATGGCTCCAGACATCTAAGTGAAAGGAGTTACAATTTCTGCTCGCTGAACCGATCACCCGCAAGTGACTATACCAGAACCACCCTAGGGGTCCTCTTTTTGGAACCCTGCCATGCGTCTAGGATGCTGGCCCCACCAGTGCTTACGGACACGATGGGCGGAGACTGAAGACCTTCCGTAATGTCAACAATCTAACGTACATATGTTGCCTCCTTTCGGGCAGTATGGAACCGCAATCCCATAAGTATTAGTGACCCCGCAAGATCAAGCAATGGCATAATTTGAGCATACTATGAATCCACTTTCGGAGAGAGTCCCGCAAGACCTCTAGTGGAGGAATCAATCAAATAATCGTGATGAATAATATTTCAAAGAATAGAGATAGCAACGCTCTAACAATATAAGGTATCAAGCACCGGAATAGACTCTCATACGGAGTATAAATAGGCATGTCACACAAAGAGAATAACACAATCCATACACATGTTCATGCTCAGCCCTAGATGGAAATTCTTATAGGTCTTATCGTAATATATAAATCAGAGACAAGGTATTAATGAGTCCTAGATGATTTGGATTCCAAATGGAACCTCAAACAGACACAAACGCTTTATCTTCAAATACACAGTTACGGTTTTCTTGACATAAGTATTACCCCATTTATCATATTAACCATAACCCAACCTTACTGTGATAATCATAAGGACATAGTCTAGTAATAGTTACTAACACGTCATACCATCTTCACATCATATTAAGTGGTTTTACTTAAGTACTTAGTATTTTCACTTAGATTATGCTCACTGTCTTATGTACAACAGTTCCCTTCCGGCGGCTCCCAGACTCTGTACAGTTAAGATTATCTTCTGAAATTTTTACTGAGAGTACCCTTATGAGTCTAGTTTCTAACCCCACCAGTTTTATATTTTTCTGATATCATATGAATTAGTTATGAATTATTTACTGCCGACTGTTAGCGCAGAAACAGTTCTGGCCGAAAGTGAGACACATGATTAAACTTTGATTAACTTATTCCGTACCACTCCTAGATGATAATATATTCATGATAGATGATAGTACTCCCCTCCTAGATCAATTACAGATCCTAGAATTAAGTAGAGTTACCAAAAGATTCCCTTTTTATCATGTTTCTTCCCATACAACACATCCTTAGACCATAATGTCTTTCAATTAAGACAATTTAAGTAAGACAATCATTAAGGCATAAACTTATTCATTAGACATGATAATCAACGCAATATCAGAACTTCTATCTTCTGTAAAATTAATAAAGCATCCAAATTTGATGTGATTTACCATCTAGACATGAAGCATGAAGGCATATAAGCATGTATCGCAATACTTATGGAAAACAAGACATAAATCATTAATCTCGCAAGATTCAAAGCAATACTCCAAGGTAATCAGTAAGAACACTCATCATATAATGTGAGAAAAGAAGAAGACGAAAGGGAAAAACCATCCTACACTTTATCACCAAAAGACGTCGCCTTTCTACGCGATGTTCGTCTCCTCCGCTTCCTTCAAAGCTCCCGATCCAAGCTCTTGAGCAATTCCCACTAGAAGAGGTCTTCTAAGAGAGGGATGAACGTGGGAAGGAGAGGGGAAAGCCTCTGGACGTTCTAGGGTTTAGTTTTCAAAAGCACAAGCCTAGACTCTATGGGTTTATATAGAGTTTTTAGAAGATCTTTGCCCAAATCAATTCTACCATATCTTGAACACTCTCCACCAATGGAAGAGTCCCTAAATCACCTTAGGAACGTGCAATACAAGTCCAGTTAGGATATGGCATCTTTCCCAATCAAATCCGTCTCAAAATAAGTTAGAATTCACCAAACCGCAACTGGCGATCGATCATCCAATACGGCGATCGATCGTTCCGCGCTGTTTACCAACTGCGCGATGGCGCCGATCGTAGCCGATCGAAGCCGGTCGATCGTGTTCCACATGCCGATCGATCGTTTTAGTGCGATCGATCGCATCTACGGGTGTATTTATTCAATTTCCCATATCTTTTTACTCCGAACTCCAAATCACACAAAATTGGTGTCGTTGGAAAGCTCTTCTCACCAACTTAAATTTGCACATGGCACAATACGATCAATTCAAACGTTAAGAGGGTTAAATTTCAGTTTTAAGATACTTACTGATTTTTCGGATGTTACATGAACACCCGTAGTTTAATTCCACGCCCGTCTTCTCTTAAATAGACATCAACAGTTCAGATCTTTTTCTGCACTTAATCTCAGCTCTTGGGTTACTTTGGCACTTCAAAACACGTGTAATGGCTTTAATTTTGCTATTTTACAGTTCGAGTACTTGAACCTATACAAAATAAAACATGTCCCAAATTAGTATTCTGGGATGTAAATCAACGACTTAGATCTTTTCTGCGCATGATCTCAATGTTTTAAATAAATTAGGCTCTTTAAAACCTACCACGTATTCAAATGAGTTATTTGATTTCTCTGTGTTTATTTTCTCTGTATTTTTTTATATATTATATTGTGTAGTAAATGCATTCGCCGACCTCACCACGTTGTTTAGTTTTCACCGGTGCTCGAGCTTCTACTCGAGCACTATGTTCTGGCTGAAACACCTGAGCATTCGGCTCGGGTTATTTTATTTCTTTATTTTTTTCGTTGGATTGGGTTAAGAGCCGTTGTAACAACTCCATCCGCCGGATCTAATCTGAACGCCTCTTCACTTAAAATCAAAACCCATAGTCTTGTAGGATGTAAATCAGCGACTTAGATTTTTTCTGCGCATGATCTCAATGTTTTAAATAAATTGGGCTATTTAAAAAATGCCCCGCGTATTCAAATGAGTTATTGGATTTCCCTTTGTTTATTTTCTCTGTATTTTTTGGTTTATTATATTATGTAGTAACTGCGGAGGTCCTAGAGAACTGGATTGACCCGGGTTTGATATTAAGATGCAACATTAATAAAGTTGATTAGCGGGGTGTTTGTGTGATGAATAGAACACGCTTCCCTTGAGAAGATGTTCTGAGCTCAAACCCCCACTTCGTTGGCCACCCACTCGGGATTATATCCTGATTTACCTGATGCCGCGATGCGTATGATGGGTGGGCCTTGTATGCACCCAAGGGGATTGGCGGTGGGATGCAGTGCTCTAAGGGATTAATTTCCTTGCCCCTTCTAGTTGGGTTCTAAGGACTTCGACACCCCTCGTTATAAAAAAAATTATCAGTGAAGCCCACTTCAAATATGTAATAAATATTTTTTTTGTACATAAAGAGTATAAAAACATTTGTAGGCTAACTGGTTAAAGTCTTGAGAATGCTCCTTTGTGTTTGGGTTCGAATCGTACCAAAACCAAAATATATGTTTTTGCTTTAAGCCGGGCTCGAGCTCGAGCCGAGCTCGAATTATGGATCGAGCTCCAGCTCGCGAGCCCGAGCCGAGCCCGAGCTCAAGTTGTCAAACTTTACAACGAGCCGAGCTCAAGTTGACAAATCTTGGGCTCGACTCGAGCCAAGTCGAGCTCGAGCCCAGTTTCTAAACCTCGAGCTCGAGTCGAGCTGAGCCAAAACTCGACTCGACTCGGCTCGTGGGCAGCCCTACATCTAGTAGTAATAGCATGAGAGTGGAGGAACTATGCCCTCGTTGTCTTGGCCACCACATGACATTTTATATTTCTTAGACTGATGAAAATCCTAGAAGGCCTTTTTTGAAATGTCAGAATCGCTATGTAAGTTATTACAAGCCTCAGTTGGTCCTAATGTTATTGTATATGTATATTTATACTTTACTTGGTATTGGCAGGGGGAGGCAGGCTGCGGGTACTTCAGGTGGTTGAACAAGCAGCCAAAACATCCAACTGCTACGAGAGTTCATCCACGAGTGCCTTCCAACATACCTAATCAACAAACAAATCGAACGTCCGTGGTAGAAGAGCACATTAGGGATAACATCAGGACTACTATATTATTTATATTTTTGATAATATGCTTGATGTTAGTTATATTTAAAGGGTGATGGATGAGAAGAATGTAAGTACTTATAACTACGTGTCAATTTACCATCATTTAGACTTAAGATTTCATTAGCGATAATACTTTGGTTTGGAAGTGGCTATGTTCTTTTCCTGTTTGTACAAATTGAGATGCGGAGTGGTATATAGCGGTTCTACATAATCATTCAATGGTCGAGAGTTTAAGCTATTTGAATGTGTAAGTGATTAATAGCATTTGTTGGTCAATTATGAAGTTTACGAGTTTTTTTTGGAAAATAAGTGTAGTTGAGGTTGCATCTGAAATCTTGGATGGGAACTTCATACCCATTTTTTGTGCCCTAAATTTGTGTTTTGCGGAGAAGTTGATGGACCATACTTGTGGGTACTTCTTGTCGAAAATGGCAAGACACGAATGCATGTACGAGCCAGACTTCAGATTGGCCATACTTCTAGTTGATTATTTCTTTTAGAAATTCTCTTTAGAAATTAAATATGAATATTAGTGTGGGACAAAAGGGAGTTTTTAGCTCAGATATGGAAGGATACAAATACGGAAATGAGAAGACGCTGCACTATGAAGAACAATCGCAAATTTTGTAACATCGTGGTCTAAAGTATGTTCCTAACCAAATTGCCAATTTACCATAACTTATGAACTATAGTATAGTCATATTTCATCTAGGACTATGTTCATCTAGATACCTCCATGAACTATGCCTCATATGAACATGTCTTCTAGACTATGTTTGTATGAACTATCTAATTGTTTGTATTAAGATATCCCTACTTCTAGACAACTAGTTACATAGTTAGATAGTCCATAGAATATAGTCTATCTATAGTAGTACACTATGTAACTAGTTGCCAAATTAATTTGAACTTATATAGTTCCTCTAATAATCTAAGTTAGGATGTCTAAGATAATGAGAATATAATGTTAAGATCATATATGTCATTATCTACTCAAAAGCACACATTATATGTCTAAGATCATATATGTCATATGTAGAAATGGAAACCACTGGTTATACTAGTTAATAATTCTATATTAGTATCTATCCATTTCTAAGCCCAAAACCACACATTACATAGTCCTATATTCCATCTATAGTAGTTTCTTGTACCTAAACTAATAATGTAGAACTATTAAACGTATCCATTTCTTGTCCTATATTAGTCCTAGGAATATAATGTTCGGGTTAATCCCTAACATATAGATAGAGACATATAATAATAGGATAACTATGTATTCCATTTCTAAGTATCTATGTTAGGGTTAATCCCTAACAAATACAACTACATCCTATAGGACATTATAATAGTTGTATTAGGCGGAATATAGGACTATGTTTAGGGATAGAATACACACACGTAGGTAGTTACCCTAACTATAGACAGAATCTTAGTTGGGAATAATATTTAGCATTGTTTATAACGAGAATGCAACCCTAACTATAGACGGAATATAGGACTATGTATTCCTAGGGTTAGGGTTATTGCATCTAGGTTAGATACGTATCTATCTAAGTATGGGAATAAACAATGTATTTACTAAGGGGTTAAACATAGTCCTAAGTTAACTAACTTAGATTAATCATATGGGAATATATATTCTAGATTGACAACTATAGAGTTAGATAGATACGTATGTCTAGATTGACCAAGGTCCTAGTTTCCGAGCAATTTTAATAGAGTATAGAAGACTAATATAGGAGTACTTATTAGAGTTAAACCTATATATAGTTAGGGTTCTATATATATAACTATGTAGTTATGAGGCTAATACACATAGAGGAATAACCCTAGTCTGGAACTAAATACCCTATAGGCTAGGAACCATAGGTATAGAAGACTAGTTAGGAACTATAGTCTTCTATAACTATGATTAGACTATGTTCCTAGGATGGTCATAACTACCTAGGATGGCCATAACTATAGGTAGTTAGACTTATATTCTAAACAAGGGCAAGATGATCAACCTTCCCTTGTTTATATAATTATACTATAGGGATATCATTCTTATACCTGTAACTATATAATAACTTAGATAGGCTTATCATTATAATAATATATTGAGGTTACTAGACTAGTAACCCACCATATATAATGTTGTTCCTACTATCTACCTATAAAATACTATCTACCTATATACCCTAGTATAAACCTCATCCACCATATTGGACTAGAGCATATAAGGTTTATACTAGCATTGTATACTAGCATTGGACCTATGCTAGTATAAACCTTAGGAACCCGCTGTTTTATACCCTTCAAAAAGGCAAGGGTCCCAAAAAAATTCTACCCTTATAAAACTGTGAAGTCGCTAAGCACAACTATCAGTCACAACGAGGTGGTAATACAAATCTCAGGGATCCACAACTGAATACAAGCACATAATAGAGATTGCAAATCCAAAAGTGTGGCATTTAAATTCATACAAACCAAAAGCAGAGTTAAAGTCTAAAGCTTATGAGTACAAATGTTGATATTCAAGGTTCCACTTGTACTCCAACAGTCCTTCATGAGAACTTACTAAGAAGCCTTCCTAAAACCTACAATGTCTGGGGGAAGGGGGTGGTGAGTATACAAGTATACTCAGTAGGGAGAGCTATACTAACAAGCATAAATGTGAACACATAGAGAATTAGCAGATGGATAGATATTTAAGTCAATAAAACATAAGTATAAATTCAGATTATGTAACTAAAGTTTCATTAAACCAAACCACAATGAAGTATATCTTAACTTTGAAATATCAGGACTCTACTAAGCCAAATTCATAGAAAGTATCCTCTATTACTTTCAAATCAGCTAGGACCTCAATAGACCAATTCCACCCACATATGCATTAGTATGCCAAATCAAGTGAAAGCCCTTAAGTGTTACTTTCAAAGTAGTATCCTAGACCCCTACTCCTTTGAGGCCTATCTTGCACTCTCTTGGGGCAGTTGCCTTTACTCCATAGAGTGGCCCTTCTTTAGGGGTGAAAGGCATCAACCTTACTCCTTAGAGCGGCCCTTTGTTAGGGGTGGAGCTATCGTTGGTACATAGATGACTCTTACATCCTTGCTGGAATTTACCCCTTGGCAAAGCTCCGTTGTGTACCCGTATCGGACCTCCACCATAAAAGTCTCCCGACTCATAAAAATTGTATTTTTCGTTTCGAAACAGGCCCTTTCCCAAAAATGAATTGGATCAATATCGAATCCATTTAAATCACAACGTTTTAGCATGGAAAGATCATTATTTGAAACTGGTTTACCAGAACAGAGCATCATTCATACTACAGATAAGTAAAGCATGCATTTTGTCAACTATCAATGCCAATCCACTCTCTAATCTATGGAAATACAAAATATCCTTTAGAAATACTTTCTAACATAACTAACTATGCAACAATCATGCTATAAGAAAGGATAAACCCCCTACCTTGGTTATGTAGCAGCAAGATTCCAACTTTCCTACTTTTAGCACTTGAAACTCTTTGATCGAAGTGATCTCAGCTCCAATCGCCTAACCGAAGCTCAAAATCCCATTAGCCTTCCTTGATCATGTTCATCCATACCTCCCTTGAAGATTTCATGGAGGTTCTTAGAGGAGAGTTCCAGAAAACAGAAAACAGAGGAAAGGTTGGGGTTGAGCTCACCATGGATCAGATGGAAGAGAGGTTGGCAGCACTGGGTTTATCTCCCTTTGAGGTTTTCCTCCTTAGATCAAAACCCTAGAAGCTCCACAAATAGCTTTTGGTCTGGACGCAACTTTTCTGGAACAGGAAATGAAGGGGAAGAAGATGGGTAGGGCTTTATGGGCTTTCAGTCCATACCCAGGTACCCGGATGCCCGGATCCAATTTAAGCCCGCTTATTGCATAAGCCATAAATAAGCTATATGGGCCACTTACCATACTAGAAACCAAGTTAGTTTCTTTACAACTAAACTGATTTTTAGTATAAGTTTCCATATCAATAAGGTTTACTACTAAAATAAAATTCGAAATCTACTAACCCACTAAACAATGCTAAGAGCATGAACATGATATCATAATATATCGAAATTATACAATGATACAATAAAACCAAGGGGATAATAACATTGGATCAATATCACAAAATTTTATACAAAACCGGGTGTTACAGCTAACCCTAATACAAACTATAGTTCATGAACTATGTCTAAAGTATTGTCCCTTGTATTTGATTAGGGTTAGGGTTAATCCTAACTCATAGGACATAATTCATAGGTCGTACTCTACTAAGTATTAATAGTCGTTTAATATACGGTTAATCTACCCTAGAGACTACTAATTTAAACATATATAATAATATAATGTTTGTATGCACATTACTATATATATTCATTGTATGAACATGTCATCTAGACTATAGTTAATTTTGGACAAGGTGTCTACTACTTCCGTACAAAGGGAGTACATGTTTGATGCTGAATTCTTGAAAAGCAAATTTGATTGTTGTTGTCTTATGAGCATTACAATACAATTAATCTACAATTTCTGCATACATTACGATTAAGAATATATGGTATCCCTCTGTCCAAAAATATATATCCTTATTAGAAAACGAACATGAACTGATTTTAGTTCATTTTGGTTTTCTAATGTGGACAGATATTTTTGGGGGATTTGACTATTTTAGTTTATGATTTTAGTACATAAACTCATCATTGCTGGATGAGTTTACGTATTTAACTATGTCTCCCATAGTAAAACCTAGGTAGTTAGACATAGTTTTCCTATCTAGTTGAGTGGAGGTATTTGATCCAAATATGGCAACGATCCCACATTCATAGTCACTCCCAAGTTTGAGGAGTGAATTCTTATACCTGAAACAAGGGCAAGATGATCGTTGGACAATGGCATTCTTATGTATTTGATTAGGGTTTATATAAGACTACAAATACCTTGTTTTAGGTACAAGAATTCACTCCTCATCTTGAGCATGACTCGGAAAGTGCTTATGTTTAAACTAGGTAAGTACTTTTTTTTAGGACTACAAATTTAATTGTTTGCATACCAACTATGGGAACCCCTAGATACTACATATTTGATCCTTCCATAGCTATCCCCATACCAAAATCATAGAAACTACATTATCCCTAACCCTAGAAAGGCTATGGAAGGGTTAGGGATATATGTAGTTTCATGCCAAACCCTAACCCTAAGCCATAGAAACTACATATATAATGTTATTGTGACTACACACAACTAGTAATATGCAAGAATCGAAAACATAGTTTTTTAGGGTTTAGGTTATATGTTTGGTGTGGATAATACACACAACTCGTTGGATGGAAGAATCAAACTACTATAGACTGAATATAGGACTATGTAATGTGTGGTTTTGGGTTTAGAAATGGATAGATAGTAACTATAGAACTATTAACTAGTATAACCGGTGGTTTCCATTTCTAAATATGACATATATGATCCTAGATATATAATGTGTGGTTTTGAGTAGATAATGACATATATGATCTTAACATTATATTCTCGTTATCTTAGACATCCTAACTTAGATTATTAGAGGAACTATGTTATGTCTCAGTAACTTAAGAGAAGGGAAGATCGAAATAGGGAGAGGAAAGAGATGTGAAGGAGGAAAGGAGTACCTTTGTTGGCCTAATGGCGGCTCAGGCAGAGGAGGTGAAGCGAGAGGAAGGCTAGGATTGGGGTAAACTTTTTGAATAATTCCAATCAAGAGAGCATAAGCTCTTTACATAGTCTTCCCACGTCGTGGGCCTGGGCTATTCCCTCTAACTAGGCCAGAGGCCTTATTACATAAGACGCAAGAGATTGGGCTACTCCCCTAGGCTGAGCCGATAGCCATCAATACAAATAGACTAAATAACTCAAAAGACGGCTACTTAATAATTAGAACACAACATTCTACTACGCTCAGCTGCTAGCCTTGACCTCAAGTCGTCCAACCCGAATATTGGGCCAAAAATTTGTCCTCATGAAGCCATGAAGCATCCTCCAGTGGCCAGTCCTGCCACGCAATAAGAACCTCAGTGATAATGCGATCGGAATGACGCACTCGGCGAGAATCCACAATCGAAGCTGGTACCAATGGTAGGTCGGCTGAAACTGACGGAGGAGGAGTAGGTACCAAACGAGAGGGATCACCAACAACACGGCGGTGCCGTGAGACGTGAAAAACTTAATGAACTATAGAATCGGCCGGAAGCTGCAGGCAGTAGGCTATTGGTCCAATGTGCTCGGCCACCTAATAGGGCCCATAAAATCGATGGGCTAATTTCACGCTGGCCGGTTGGTAAAGTGAAGATTGGCGCGCAGGAACAAAACTGACATAGACCCATCACCAATTTGAAACTCATAGTCATAATGGCGCTTATCATAAATCTGTTTCATACGGTTTTGGGCCAAGGCCAAATTGGACTTCAATTGCCGTAAAATGTCATCACGGTTCTGCAAGAGATAGTCAACCTCACTGACCGATGCTCGCTGAGGTACATAATGAAGAATTGTGGGGGGAGGTCAACCATAAACAACCTGAAAAGGAGAGAATCCGGTAGAAGTATGGTAGGCAGTGTCGTAAGATCATTCAGCCCACAGAAGGAATTGTAACCAACGCCTAGGATTTTCACCTGCAAAACATCATAAATACTGTTCGAGGCAGCGGTTAACCACTTCCGTTTGGCCATTGGTTTGCGGGTGATATGCGGAACTCATGAGGAGACGAGAACCCTAGAGAGTGAAGAACTATTGCCAAAACTGTGAGATAAACACCCTATCACGGTTCGAAACAATAGTGCGAGGCATACCATGAAGTTTGGCCACATCTCGTACATAAACCTCAGCAACAACCTTGGCCGTATAAGGGTGGCCCAAGGCTAAGAAATGAGCATATTTGGAATGCCGATCGACCACATCCATCACCACTGATTTGCCCTGTACAACCGGTAGTGCTTCAATGAAATCTATAGAGAAGTCCTCCCGAACCTGCTCCGGGATAGGCAGCGGCTGCAAAAGACCCGAAGGGGCTATTGTAGAAGCTTTGGTGCATTGGCAAACCTCACACTCGGCTACGAACCTTTGCACTACTCACTTAATACCACGCCATAAAAAACATTGCGAGACACGCTTGTAAGTTCGGAAAGAACCTTCATGACCCATTGTAGGAGTAGAGTGAAAATGCTCCAAAATAGTACGACGAATGCTGTCACAATCCGGAACCGATAGCCGATCCTTCCAATAAATAATATTGTCTTTCAGAACGAAAGACGGAGCATCAAAAGACTTGGCCTGAAGCCGATCCAATAAAGCAACCGTCGCTGGATCCTCGTGATATGCTTTCCATAAATCCGCAAGGAAAGGAAAGAGGGGAGCGGACATACCAAAAGAAGAGGCCTCCTCAAACTTACGAGATAAAGCATCGGCGACTGCGTTCTCGGACCCCGTTTATAAACCAGCTCATAATCATACCCCCAATAATTTCATCACCCAATGCTGCTGTGCATGAGTGGCAATCCTCTGGTCTAGGAAATATTTCTGCGGTTGGTGGTCCTTGCGGATAATAAAATGGCGCCCCAATAAATACGGCCTCCACTTTGTCACCGCATGTACAATGACCAACATTTCTTTTTCATAGGTCGATAGTGACAATGAGTGACCAGACAATGCTTTGCTCCAAAAAGCTATCGGATGGCTGTCCTGTAACAGTACGGCACCGAGCCCTTGGCCGGATGCATCAGTCTCAACCACGAAGGGTCAAGAGAAATCAGGTAGAGCCAAAAAAAGGGGCCAAACACATAGTAGTTTTTAGAGAGTCAAAGGCATGCTGGGCAGTAGACGACCATACAAAGGCACCCTATTTGAGTAAGTTGGTCAAGGGGGCGGCGAGAGAGCCATAGTTGGCAACAAACCTGCGATAGTAGCCTGTTAATCCCAGGAACCCCATAAAACCCTTTAAAGATGTTGGTATTGGCCAATTAACCATAGCGGCCACTTTGGACGGGTCGGTGGACACATTTCCATTAGAGATCACATTGCCCAGATAGTCAACCTAAGAACAACCAAAAAAACATTTGGACCGTTTGATAAATAAATAGTGGGCTCGAAGTACCTCAAAGACGAAGCGAAGGTGCTCAAGATGTTGCTCCCAAGAAGAACTATAGACGAGGATATCGTCGAAGAATACAAGAACAAACCGGCGCAAGAAATCTCGAAATATATCGTTCATAAGTCCCTGAAATGTGGCCGGAGCATTAGTGAGACCGAAAGGCATAACCATGAATTCAAAATGTCCATCATGAGTACGGAAGCCATTTTGTGGACGTCATCAGGGTGCATGTGAATCTGATGATACCCAGCACGCAAGTCCAATTTTGAAAAGACCTGCGCGTGAGCTAGTTCATCGAGCAATTCTTCGATCACTGGGATGGGGTACTTGTTTTTTAGTGTAATGGTGTTGAGAGCCTGTAATCCATGCAGAAACGCCATGAGCCATCCTTTTTCTATAACTAAGAAAGTAAAACACATAAAATAAACTAGTTCTTCATTGATTATTTAGTTATCAATTAGGGAAGACCCCTTTACATATTTATAGGCTCTTAAGCCATAATCTTAATTGACATAGGATAGACCCTAAGCTATAGTTCTAATTGATATAGGAATAGGCTAATCCTAATCCTAATAGGATCATAATACTGCCACAGTCCTCGCTGCCCCAGAGTCTTCCGCCGTGACCCATCGCCGCCAGCCGCCGATCCGCCGTCAGCATCACCGTCGCTCGAGCTCTGCTCGATAGGAAGTTCAAAGGTCATATCTTGTAATCATGCTAGGAAGACGCGCCGCCCTCTCTTTCTTTATAAGGAGATCTTCTTCCTCCTTCTTGGGCATGCAATATTGAATCCAGTTTTCTTTACTCTTCTTCTTTTCTCTGTTTTTCACCATGGCATCTGATTTTGTTACTGTTCCATAAGGGAACACAACATTGGTATCAGAGGCGTTCCGATCCGCCGGAATGCTGGATGCTATGCTTGACTTGTGTGCTGAAATCCTTGAACGGATTGAACGGATCTCTGCGACCCAAATGACCGCTGTCATTACCGCCGCCGTTCAGGATTTGTCGACCCCCGCTCCATTCCAGCCACAATGGGGCTGCCCACAACCGTCGCCGCCATCAGTTTCGCAACGGAACTCACACCACCACCATCTCCACCATCTGGCCTCCGAGCCTTCACACTATCCTCAGATCGCTACTCTCGTTCACGATGGAAAATGGGTAGGTTCTTCATATACAGATCCTTCTCCTCTGGTTCACTCCCGACCACCATCAGCGACTTCCTTCCGGACACCGCCGCCACTGGTGTTCCTTCCCCAGTCATCGCCATACTCCTCTGTCCAACCGCTGGTCCCCTTTCATTCGGACTATGCACCACCACAATGGGCCACCAACATCCCCGTTGTCTCCACAATGAGTCTGCCTTCTCCTCCGATTTATTCCAGATCGCCGCCAGGAGCACCCCCAGTCGCCGCCACGACCTCCACAGTCCAATTTCCGGCGAGGTCAAACCTTTCACCGCCGCCTCGAGGTGGAGACATCCCGACCCCGGAGTCCCTTCTACCTGAAGACAAAACTTTCCACGGTTGGAGATGCCGCCGCCATAGCCTCGGAGGATCAGGCCTCCCACGCCAACTACCACCCTGACTCCTCCATCGTTGCCCCGGTCGACACCTCTGACATGCGACCCCGCCGCCCATAGCAGCCTGGCCGATTTCAAAGATGCCACCATTCCCCTCTCCATTGCTTAAAGAAGGGATTTTTCCAAAGGCTGCGGTCGCCACGACGTCGCCCAAAGCTATGCCGCTGCCTCCGCATCCTTGGCCAGCATCGCCAGCCAGGTGGGCACGGCCAGACATGGCAGCACAAAGAGTTCTGACAACGGTTGTTTTCTCACCCTTCTCATGGCCCCCAGGTGTTTGACGAAATGCCTCTTCGAAGTATTGTCGTGTATCTACCCAGAATTGCTATGTCGCCTTCCCAGCTGGCGCCTACCCCTTCTCAATTTGAAGATGAAATAAGGAAGAACAATATTATTCAAGTTGTTGATCAAGTGTTGCAGCTCAGTAGATATACTGGGCATAAGGGGATCGAATCGTTTCAGGAGTATTCATATGCATCGAGCGATTCACTTGAGATAAGAGCCAGTTTTGATTTCCCTGCAGGAAGTAGCACTGGTTCAATCGATTCCTTCCTTATGTTCAGCTCTCCGGAAGGTGCTGCTTTGATTTCTGAATCGGAAGGTGCTGCTTGGCTACGTCTGAAAAGACTTACATATACATGGCCCCGGATACTATTAATACCAGTGACTGTAGGAGTTGCTGTCGGTATGATGCATGGCTTGCTTGAAATATTTGACTAGATAAAGCAATCTATGAAGTCCCAAAGGCAGAGTTTTGCTCTTGTGTCCGGTGTCTTCCCAACAATAACGGCCATTCAGGCTGCAATAACTTTGGGTACCGGCTGCTCTTTAGTTCCTGAGATCTAGGTACGTGATTATAAAACTCAGCAGGGTAGGCACTTTCCATTGCTGGCTTCTGCATATGCTTTCAGGATCGTGGGAGAGTGGTTGAAATGGCTGTACACTGAGGTTACCCAAAGATTGCAAAATAATGATTTTTCAACTCTATCGGAGGTTCATGCGTGTACTGCAGGATTGAAATCCCATGCAGTGACTTTGTATGAAGCAGGAAGGTTAGGAGATGCCAGTATCAGAGAACTATGCAAGGACCTAACCAGATTTAAAGGTGGTATTTTGTATGTTTCAATTATGGAGATCTCTAATGGAGCTTTTGAGGTGCAAGCTACCAACGGAGATACGTTCCTAGTTGGAGAAGATTTAGATAATGCCTTGGTTGACTACTTAGTTAGTGGCTTCAAGAGGACAGACAATATAGACCTCACTAAAGATATGCTGGCTATCCATAGGCTAAAAGAGGCAACTGAGAAGCACAAGCTGAGTACTCTATCGGTGGGACCCAAGATCGGTGGGACCATATTCGATTGCTCTGGGAGGAGGTACTCTATCACTAGCCTCCTCGATTTCACCAGGTTCGCTATTATTAAGGTCATGATTCATGCCCGCGAAGAGCATATTATGTCAATGCTGTTTATGAAGCATTTACTACTTGGCCACCTTGAAGGCAAGGTGGAAGCGGAAGCATGGTGGAGTGTTGTGAATGGCAGTACGCAGATCCGTATCTTGGTAGCTGAAAGGTCTAGGAAGCTGAAAGGTCATATGCTTTAATTATTCTAGAAAGCTGAAAGGTCATATCTTGTAATCAACCTAGGAAGCTGAAAAGTCATATGCTTTAATTATTCTAGGAAGTTGAAAGGTCATATCTTGTAATCAGGCTAGGAAGACGCGCCGCCCTCTCTTTCTTTATAAGGAGGTCTTCTTCCTCCTTCTTGGGCATGCAATATTGAATCCAGTTTTCTTTACTCTTCTTGTTTTTCTTCTTCTTTTCTCTGTTTTTCACCATGGCATCTGATTTTGTTCGTGTTCTATACGGGAACACAACATTGGTATCAGAGGCGTTCCGATCCGCCGGAATGCTGGATGCTATGCTTGACTTGTGTGCTGAAATCCTTGAACGGATTGAACGGATCTCTGTGACCCAAATGACCGCTGTCATTACTGCCGCCGTTCAGGATTCGCCGACCCCCGCTCCATTCCAGCCGCAATGGGGCTGCCCACAGCCATCGCCGCCATTAGTTTCGCAACGGAACTCACACCACCACCATCTCCACCATCTGACCTCCGAGCCTTCACACTATCCTCAGATGGCTACTCTCGTTCACGATGGAAAATGGGTAGGTTCTCCATATACAGATCCTTCTCCTCTGGTTCACTCCCGACCACCATCAGCGACTTCCTTTCGGACGCCGCTGCCACCGGTGTTCCTTCCCCAGTCATCGCCATACTCCTCTGTCCAACCGCTGGTCCCCTTTCATTCGGACTATGCACCACCACAATGGGCCACCAACATCCCCGTTGACTCCACAATGAGTCTGCCTTCTCCTCCGATTTATTCCAGATCACCGCCAAGAGCACCCCCAGTCGCCGCCACGACCTCCACAGTCCAATTTCCGGCGAGGTCAAACCATTCACCGCCGCCTCGAGGTGGAGACATCTCGACCCCGGAGTCCCTTCTACCTGAAGACAAAACTTTCCATGGTTGGAGATGCCGCCGCCATAGCCTCGGAGGATCAGGCCTCCCACGCCAACTGCCACCCTGACTCCTCCATCGTTGCCCCGGTCGACACCTCTGACACGCGACCCCGCCGCCCACAGCAGCCTGGCCGATTTCAAAGATGCCACCTTTCCCCTCTCCATTGCTTAAAGAAGGGATTTTTCCAAAGGCTGCGGTTGCCACGACGTCGCCCAAAGCTATGCCGCTGCCTCTGCATCCTTGGCCAGCATCGCCAGCCAGGTGGGCACGGCCAGACATGGCAGCACAAAGAGTTCCGACAATGGTTGTTTTCTCACCCTTCTCATGGCCCCCAGCTGTTTGACGAAATGCCTCTTCGAAGTATTGTCGTGTATCTACCCAGAACTGCTATGTCACCTTCCCAGCTGGCGCCTACCCCTTCTCAATTTGAAGATGAAATAAGGAAGAACAATATTGTTCAAGCTGTTGATCAAGTGTTTATGAAGCATTTACTACTTGGCCACCTTGAAGACAAGGCGGAAGCGGAAGCATGGTGGAGTGTTGTGAATGGCAGTACGCAGATCCGTATCTTGGTAGCTGAAAGGTCTAGGAAGCTGAAAGGTCATATGCTTTAATTATTCTAGAAAGCTGAAAGGTCATATCTTGTAATCAACCTACGAAGCTGAAAAGTCGTATGCTTTAATTATTCTAGGAAGTTGAAAGGTCATATCTTGTAATCAGGCTAGGAAGACGCACCCTCTCTTTTTTTATAAGGAGGTCTTCTTCCTCCTTCTTGGGCATGCAATATTGAATCCAGTTTTCCTTACTCTTCTTGTTTTTCTTCTTCTTTTCTCTATTTTTCACCATGGCATCTGATTTTGTTCGTGTTCCATGCGGGAACACAACATAATGCAACGTTGCCATTTAACCGAAACCCTATCCTAACTAAGATCGTATACGTATCTATCTAGAATTCACTTAGATGAATCTATCTAAGTTAGGATACAAACCCTATCCTAAAAAATTAGGTAGATACGTATAGTTTGTCATCTATACATATACAAACTCTAATCAAATACAAGTTACTTGGCAACTAGATAGGAAAACTAGGTAGCATTAGGTTAGCTACCTAATTGTGTTATTCCCAAAGTTAACTCTAGAATGTCTAATTAAGTTATATATAACATACGGTAGTATGCACTAGTTGTAATATATGTACCCTATGTAGTTTAGGATAACTAAAGTATCCTTAGTCTAACACAAAATCCCAGGGATAGTCATGTATACTGTAGGTTATGTTCCTAACTATCTTATGATTAGCTTATATAATTGTATATATATAGTATATCTCTATAGTATATAAGTTGTATATATATAGTATATCTCTATAGTATATAAGTTATATATACATAGTATATATAGATTATTGTATATGTCGTATATACATATATGATTATATATGCTAACTATATGACCAGAATCTAGTAACTAATGATCCTAGAGTCCTATGGATAACCATAGCTATGCATATTCTCCATAACTTACTAACTGTAAAACCATAGCTATGCATATTCTCCATCCCCATTGTTGGTATGGGGATAGCTATGGAAGGATCAAATATGGATACCAATTAGAAACTACATATTTGATCCTTCCATAGCTATCATCCATATAATGTGTGTATGGATGAAATAAGAACAATTAGTTAGACGGAAGAATTATGTATATAATTACTTGGTTTTAGGGTTGTGGTTTTGTATGGAGGAATACACACAACTAATTAATTGGCAACTATAGGGTTAGAGTTTATTAGTTTAGTGTGTTTTCGATTCTTCTATATTAATGCCAAATTTAAACCCCTATACCCTAAACTCGAAGATCAAATACGTCCACTCAACTAGATAAGTAGTTTCTAGTTGTGTGTATTCCTCTATTCGTAAGTCCACTCAATTAGTCTTTAGAAATTATGTATTTAATACCATTGTCTATGTATTTAATTCTTCCTATCTAACTATGGGAATAAACAAAAGTAGTTAGATGGAAGAATTAAATACATAGACAATGGCATTCAATACGTAATTTCTAGGGTTTAGGTTATTGTTTGGGGATAGTTTTAGACCTTCACGCATCTACTTAAACAGAAGAATCAAATACATAGTCTCTAGGATTTACTATAGAAATAAACAAAAGTAGTTAGATGGAAGAATTAAATACACAGACAATGACATTAAATGCGTAATTTCTAGGGTTAATCCTAGAAATGTCCCTATGGGAATAACCTAACTTATTCCCTAACCCTAATCAAATACTAGTTGCCAATTAACATTACGTATAATGTTTATCCATACAACACAATTATAGTTGATTATTCCCTAATCTACCATATATAATTCTTCCGTCTAGCAGAATTATATATGGGTTAGGATACGTATATCCCTATGGGAATAACCTAGCAGTTAATCCCATATGTTAGGATTAACCTTAATCCTAACATATCCTAATAATCTAAGTTAGGATGTAATGGAGAGTTCTTATTTAATATTCTAAGTTAGGATGACTTCATCCTGTAGACATCTATAGTATATGTCTAGATTGGCAACTATAGGGTTAGTTATCTAAGTTGGCAAAATGGAGGACTAACAATAGGATTAATCTATAATAATCTAAGTTATTATGGCAACTATAGCTTGTATATTCTAGATTAACAACTATAGGGTTAGACATAGTACAATGCATTGTATCATATGTTAGAGTTTATATAGTAACCTACAGATTAACCTATGTCCTAGAGACTATGTATTTGATTATAATACAATGCATAATCGTATACAATTATAAGTTAGTTAGATTGGCATTCTTAGTTGTGTGTAGTTAGGGCATCAACTAACTAGTCATATTAGTCATATTCTTCTAGGGCTACATAGTCCTATATTAGTCATATTTATCTATCTATATATGGAATATTTGTCCTATTCTTCATGCATCTACTTAAACAGAAGAATAGTCCTATTCTTCTAGGGTTAGAATACACACACATAGGTAGTTACCCCAACTATAGATAGGGATAATCCTATAGTTGTCAATCTAGGATTAACCCTAACATTATATTCCTAGGACTAATATTGGACAAGAAATGGATAGATATATTGTTTATTATGTCTCTATCTATATTCGTGAAGAACTATTATACGTATCTAGGATGCAGTCTGTATAACCCAAAACCAGTTAATTTTCCATATACTAGGGTATTATATACATAGGAAAACAAAATAGTTGATTATACATATCTATTTTGTCCTAAAATGGTTATACTAGTTAATAGTTCTATCCATTATTACGTATCCCATTGTTATACTAGTTAATAGTTCTAGCACATAGTTCATAGTCCTATCTCCTAAACCCTATCATATATATCATAGTTCATAGTTGCCCTAACTATGAACTATGATAGAATAAATAGTTATACGTATCTATCTAAGTTCATAGTATTCCGATATGACATAAACTCTAATCTTGTTCTATGGACAATGCCTCATATGAACTAGTTAGCTAATACAAACAATTACATAGATGGAACATCTTGCCCTTCCATAGAACATAGTCTACGTTAGTAAATTAGTAAATTAGTAGTCTCTAGTGCAGATTAACCCTATATTAAATGACTATTAATACTTAGAAGGGTATGTCCTATGAATTATGTCCTATGAGTTAGGATTAACCCTAACCCTAATCAAATACGGGTTAAGATTAGCAGGAACCCTAATCCTAACTCAACCATGTTACATAGTTAGAGTTACCTATGGTTGATTATAACCTATGTAGTTACTAAACTAGTTTTACCGAGTTGTGAGTATTCTTAGTTGGGATGGCGGCACCCTAAGATTAGATGGAAGAAGCCACACACAACTAGTTAGACAGAAGAATGAAATACGGAGTTTCTATGGTTAAATGTTGGGGTTTGTTATTGAGAATACACACAACTAGTAATATGTCTAACTAGTTTGTATTAGGGACAATGGCATCTGTATTATGTCATCCTTTTAAGATGAGGAGTGAATTCTATAGACTATGTATTTAGGATGGCCATTAGACATGTTTAATAGTTAGGACCCATAGAGACTACGTATTTGATACATTCATGAACTATGTCCTCCTTGAATGCATTCATGGAGGATCGTAAGTACGTATTGTCCCTAACCCTAATATGAACTAGTTACATACAATGCATTGTATCCGTAACCCAAACCCTAATCCTTCATTTACATATGGAGGATCGTATGCCATTGTCCCTAATACAAACTAGTTACATATAGAGGATCGTAATACGAGGCCATTGTAATACGTACGATGTATTGTACATAAATAGTTTGTATTAGGGACAATGACATTGTATCCCTCATCATTGCTGGATGAGTTTACGCAGTTAACTATGTCTCCAATAGTAAAACCTAGGTAGTTAGACATAGTTTTCCTATCTAGTTGAGTCGAGGTATTTGATCCATATATGGCAACGATGAACAAGGGACAATTAGTTAGACGGAAGAATTATATATAGAAAAATTAGATATATAGTTTCTATGGTTTTGGATTTATGATTTGGGTTTGGTATGGAGAATACACACTAGTTAGATGGAAAATTAAAATAAGCAGCTCGTAGTGTGTAGTAGTTTCTACGGTTTGGAGATAGCTTTAGACCTTCACGCATCTACTTAAACAGAAGAATCAAGTACATAGTCTATAGGATTTATTATACGAATAAACAAAAGTACTTAGATGGAAGAATTAAATACATATGCAATGGCATTAAATATGTAATTTCTAGGGTTTAGGGATTCTAGTTTGATGGAAGAATTAGATAAGTAGTTTCTACGGACGTACTTTATTCTTCCATCTAACTAGTTCTGTATGGCATATGGCAATCAAAACAAGATAGTCCATAACTAAGGATATATGTTATTATAGGATTAACTTATATTTCATGAACATAGTGGACTATCTAGTTCATGTTACTAACTAGTTTGGTTAGGGTTAAACTATATATATGTTCATGAATTGTTATACTATGAACTATATATAGTTTAAATTACTCCATCTAGATGGAAGTTATCCTAACATATTTAGATTATTGCCTCCATATTTCCCTACATAGGTAGTTCCCTTACTTGTAGGTAGTTCTCTACAAGTAACAATAATTATGAGCATATATGTTCATGAATTGTTAATATAAACTCTGAGCTATGTAGTTCCCTACATAGTTCAGAGTTTCTGTTGATTCCTTCTAGACTATGTAGGCAACTATGTATAACATATGTAATGTTCCTAGGACTATATCAACCATGAATATATATAGTTCCCTACATAGTGAACGATGAACGAGGATATAAAATCAGGTTCATATGATTAGTAACTAAGGATATATCATCATTTTAATAATATAGTATCTAGTTCATGGAGGCAATTTAGTTAACTTACGAACTTAGTTAACTATGTTATGAACAACCTAGCAGTTATATATGAACCCTAAATACCTCCACTAACTATGTTCAACGATGGAGCCTCATCTACCTCTATAACTTATGCACATATTTAGTTAATTATGTTCTTAACTAGATACCTCCATTTAATTCATCCTCGATCCTGGTTCATAGTCTCATGTTTGTATTTAGATGTTCCTCCATAACTTAAGGTTAAATTAATTTGGCAAGATCTAAGTTCATAGATCCTAACCCTAGATTAGAGTTTATATCATAGGATATCCTAACTTAGATATCCTAGGGTTCATATGATAGATACTATCAAACATTATACCCTAGAGACCATGTAACTAGTTGTCCATAGAACCCTAATGCTAGTATAACTTACTTTATACAAGCTAATACAAACAATTATCACATCATTGTATTAGTCAAAACCTATATTCCACCTCAGGTTAATGTAGGTTTTGGCTCTAACTTATAGGCTAATTGTTTGTATTAGCTTGTATACAAACAATTTACACAAGGGACGTAGACCTATGTATAGATGCATAGATACATACGTATCTATCTACGTAACTATGGTCTTCATAGTAATCCTAGGTAGTTATCATAGTTCATAGTCTACATAGTTGTTCTGTCTATAGTAACATTATATTCCTACAATATAATGTTATAGGTTAAGATCATATATGTCATATAGACTACCCTAAACATTTTAGGAGAAACTAATAATGAGATAGTTTCTTTCCATACGTAATTATTGTTACTAACTATCACCCATCGTTGATATAGTTAACTAAATTATATGTTCCTCCATCTAGATGACTCCATCATTATTGTAGCAACATGAACTCAGAATATAATGTTCAAAGTTTATATTACTAGTTGATATAGTATCTAGTTATGGATAGTTATGCCACTATGTTCCTTGATTCTATATCCTTAGTTACTATATATTCTTCGAGAAGTAACCAAATTATTTATTTAAGATCTTAGTTAACTATAGCATTCCTATATATTCTTCGAGAAGTAACCTCTAGTTAACTATGTTAAGAACTTAGTAGCCAAATCATGTTTGTTTTGGCTACTAGGGTATAGTTCATGGACTATCTTGTTTTGGTTCCTAACATAGTTAGGAACATAACCTGATAATGTTCAGGTAGTTATGTAGATGAACCAGCATCAAGTCATCTATGATGCATTCAAGATGAATGCCATATCTAGATGAACCAGGACCGAGGATGAACTAAATAGAGGTATACTAGTTAGGAACATAGTTAACCTATAGTTCATATGAGGCATAGTCCATAGAACAATATTAGAGTTTATGTCATATAGGAATGCTATGAACTTAGATACATACATATAACTATTTATTCTATCATAGTTCATAGTTAGGGCAACTATAAACTATGATATATATGATAGAGTTGAGGAGATAGGACTATGAACTATGTACTAGAACAATTAACTAGTATAACCATGGGATACGTAGAAATGGATAGATACTGAACTATTAACTAGTATATGGAAACTTAACTGGTTTTGGGTTATACAGACTACATCCTAGATACATATAATAGCTCTTCACGTCACGGATATAGGTAGAGATATAATACACAATGTATCTATCCATTTCTTGTCCTATATTAGTCTTATGAATATAATGTCTATAGTTAGGGTAACTACCTACGTGTGTGTATTCTAACCCTAGAAGAATATGACTAATATAGGACTATTATTCTGTTTAAGTAGATGCGCGAAGAATAGGACTAATATTCTGTCTATAGATAGATACATAGGACTAATATAGGACTATATAACCCTAGGAATACATAGTCCTATATTCTGTCTATAGTTGGGGCATTAACAAACTATATAATGTATCTTTCTATAGTTAGTTAATGCCCTAACTACACACAACTAAGATTGCCAATCTAACTAACTTATAATCGTATATGATTATGCATTGTATCATATTCAAATACATAGTCTCTAGGACACAGGTTAATCTATAGATTAATATATAAACTCTAACCTATGATACAATGCATTGTACTATGTCTAACCCTATAGTTGCCAATCTAGAATATACAAGCTATAGTTGCCATAATAACTTAGATTATTATAGATTAATCATAGGGTTAATCCTCCCTTGTGCCAACTTAGATAACTAACCCTATAGTTGCCAATATATGGGATTAACTGCTAGGTTATTCCCTTAGGGATATACGTATCCTAACCCATATATAATTCTGCTAGACGGAAGAATTATATATGGAAGATTAGGGAATAATCAACTACTTTTGTTTATTCCTATAGTTAGATAGGAAGAATTAAATACATAGACAATGGCATTAAATACGTAATTTCTAAAGACTAATTGAGTGGACTTACGAATGGAGGAATACACACAACTAGAAACTACTTATCTAGTTGAGTAGAGGTATTTGATCCTAGAGTTTAGGGTATAGGGGTTTAAATTTGGCATTAATATGGAAGAATCGAAAACACACTAAACTCCTAAACTCTAACCCTATAGTTGCCAATTAATTAGTTGTGTGTATTCCTCCATACAAAACCACAACCCAAAAACCAAGTAATTATATATATAATTCTTCCGTCTAACTAATTGTTCTTATTTCATCCATACACACATTATATGGATGATAGCTATGGAAGGATCAAATATGGATACCAATTAGAAACTACATATTTGATCCATCTATAGCTATCCCCATACCGACTATGGGGATGGAGAATATGCATAGCTATGGTTTTACAATTAGTAAGTTTTGGAGAATATGCATAGCTATGGTTTTACAATTAGTAACTATATATTTGATCTTTCCTTCTAACTAGTTGATCTTTCCTTCATACTTCCATACTAACTACTAGTTGTGTGAATACAGTCTCTAGAATTAGACTCTAGGGTTAGAGTTTAGGGTTTTGGGTTTGCGTCCTGCACAATAGTTAAGATAACTACTTAAATGGAAGAATCCAATAGTTAATTTCTTGGGCTTACTAAGGAGAATAAACACAAGCAATTATACGATGAATTAAATATGTAGTTGTTATGTCCCAGAAATCTGAGACAATAATATTTGAGAGAATTTGGGAATTGAAGGAAAAGAGGATAGAGAGAGAGAGGGAAAAGAGGAGAGAAGAGGGAGGGTGAACGAGAGAGGAGACGACGGGGGGTGAGGCTAGAGGAAGATGGAGATTAGGGTTTAATTCTTGCATAATCCATCAAAGAGGGCAATAAGCCCTTTACATACTATCTCGTCATGGGGCTGGGCTAATTCCCCCAATTGGGCCTGAGAGTTACATGATACTCAATAGATTGTGCTATTGGGCCTAAGACCAGCATTACAAATAGACTAATAAGGCATGAGAGACAACTTAGGCCAATTGGAACATATCATTCCACTACGCTCCACTACTAGCCTTGACCTCAAACCCAGATATTGTGCAAAAATTCGTCTTCAAGAAGCCAAGAAACATCCTCCAGGCCAACATGGTTGAATTATGCTGATGAATACAAGTCTGCATCAGAATACGCTTGATGTGGATCAGGTATCTCAACCATATGCATAATTCGCATACTGTCATAATTGCAGGTAGCATGTACAGAGCAGCTTCCTTCAAAGAGAATAGAATATTGGCCCAGTCATTCCCCCAAAGAGGGCTGCCGAAACTGAGTCAAATGCATCAATGAAGACATCCCGGTGCGAGCATATCCCTGATTTCGACTCCTCAGAAGGCTTGGAAGAACTCGAACGAGTGTATCCCATGTAGCAAAGGCCCATAACTCAATGTCCTTGCGTGCACCAGGTGCTGCAATCGTAAAAACCGGAAAAACACTTTGCCATCCGTGTTTCACATTGTTGAAACGACTGATGACCTTCTGGGAAAGGAGTCGGACACTGAAGTCCCTGATTGCAGCCGAGTTGCTTATCGGCACCACTATCACAAAGGGTCGTAGAAATTCATTTTGAAAATGGGAATGGGCAAGTTCTGCATGGTCGAGCAACTTCATAGCCAAGTGTCGCAATGAATCTAGAACAATGAGTGCGACGAAGAGGTTTTCTGACAAGCCAATGGAGATAAAGAAACCCGAAAACAAATTCCATAGGCGGGTCCAGACCAACCTAGTCCGGGCCATATTATAGTGCTCGATGTCAACTATCTTTGTAAGGCTGAAGTTGTGGGAATCATATACTGCTTGCCACTCTGATATGAAAACATGACAAAGTGTGTTAACAAAAGCTACGAGAGCCTCACCGTGCAACCTCTGGCTATGAGCGAATATGTGTTCCAGCTCAAAGCTTCCAATCTGCTCTAGTATATGTAAATGAGAGATAAAATTAATTATCTGGTCAGAAGTCACCGGCCCGGCAGAAGGAACCGTGACACTCGTACTAGCATAAGAACCACCGCGAACAATTGCAATCACAGCAGGGCTGGTTTGTACCCCTCCCATTTTTGTCAAAAGGGGATAAACTGCTGATTTCTGTGATCTTGCCACGTTTGCCATGGAAGCAACTGTAAAAAAGGAAGTGTCTTGTAGTGCACCTTCTCCCGGCAGCAGAAAGTGATCAAACTGAGATAGGTATGTTAATACCTGGGCCCATGCGTCCTGCAAGTAATTGCCATCTTCAACGGGACTAGGTATGATCGCCATGACAACATCAGCATTCTTGAGGTTCATGTCAGCAACATGGTGGAGGAATGTGAACGGAGCCACAGTTGGTACAAAAGCATCTCTCTGGATGTGCAGAGACATCACAGAATTGATAAGCACGGCATGGCGAAAGCCTTGTAGGCACTGAAATATTCTGCTTTGTCCTCACTCTGAACGATAATCATACGAAAG
The DNA here is from genome assembly GCA_039654745.1 of Houttuynia cordata. NCBI lineage: Eukaryota > Viridiplantae > Streptophyta > Magnoliopsida > Piperales > Saururaceae > Houttuynia > Houttuynia cordata. The sequence continues at coordinate 15,092,040 of CM077512.1, read as the reverse complement.
ACAGCCAGCATTGAAGCACAGCGGACCACCACCATAAACCTCAATATTCCTGAGACGGTGACTGTATGGGGTTCATATACATTCCCAGCAGAATGCAAGTGGCGGTATACAAAGTTCTTGTCGTCCCCTGTAGGGGGGAACACATGGAAAATTGGGCTAATTGCATACAGAGTTGCAGAGCTTCCATAATATTCAATCCTGTTTTCAAAGCCTTGCTGAAGGAAAACACCAAAAACCCATTTACCAATGTTGACTTCAGCCTCCTGGTTGTCTGACGCACGAGCAGGAACCAACATAAACATTGGTCCACTATAACCTTCAACGCTGGACCAGAGTCTAATTCTTCCTTTCTCATGAAGGCAAGATCTATAAATGAGGTTTTCGTGAGCAACAGTCGTTGTTCCTAGGCAGCATGTTTGTAAAACAAATTCGCTGAAGTTACTTGTGAAAGTGACAGCGACAGTCCAGGCTATTCCATGTGCCATAAGAGTTTGATTATGAGCCTCTTCATCCAAGGAGGGTTTTCCAACTGTTATAGATGATGGACTTGTTCCCTCCTGTAAATTTACACAATTCTGAAATCTGCTATGAACATACCGAGGGTTGCAGTGGGTAAGGCCAGGGACAGTATTGAGGACCCACAGATGAAACCTTTAAGCTGAAATTGAGTCAGACAATAACCTGAAATTAAGTAAGAAGAATCAGAATCCAGAACCTGCAAAACATCAACACCTTCATGGCACGTTTCCATGACTGACAATAATAAATTAGTTATATCTGGGAGTAAAAGATCCTCATTGCCCTTCTCAAATTTTAGAGCCTTTGAGGTTGTTAACATAATCCAACACATCCAAAGCAACATGAGCACATCATTCATGAAAAAGGTTCCCTTTATCATAGTGTCATCATCGTAGAATTCAAAGTCCAGTTCTAAAGGTGTTCCAGCCTTTTTGTTAACTTCGCCATATAGCTTGTAGATTGTTATCAAGGACATTGAGAACGACATCCTTCCACAGCATCTAATAAAACCTCCCAGAAAATTGATTGATCGGACACTTTCTTTGTCAGTCACAGAGAAGAGATCAACTATTGCAAGACCCAGATGGTTCAATAGGTTTGGAAAGCACACGGGCATTGGGGATCCTTCATATGCTATATTCAGAAAATTTACACTGACGCATTCCTCCATTGGAGCCGCACCCTGCGGTGTCGTTGGGGCATTTTGTCGAAGATGCAACAGCCGGGTTTGCCCATGGGAATGCTGAGGCAGTGATGCAGAAGGAAATGCAGGATTCCTTTCGGGCTCGCCAATAGATTCTTCAGCTTCATTAGATGCTGCATGACGAACATTAGAATTATCAAAGTCAGGAGTCTCTGGAAGGTAACAATCAGCATTGGCATCTCCTTCGGCTTCATCATTTCCACTACCAACATCCTTATCACTGCTATAATTGCCCACTGTGGTCGCTGCACTATCGTGTTCATCTATATTCATTTCCAACAAAAGAACGGCATCTTGGACGGAAATCACCTCAGTTTCAAGGTCGGTTGCATTGGAAAATATGGTCGTCACTGATGATGCATTCCTTGGATCATGCTCATCCACATAGCTAAGCACATCACTCACAATGAGGTAGCCACCCCCATGTGGGGCGAGCAAGAAAGACTGAGCAAAGCGTCTTGTCGAATAGTCATTGCGAGTGAGATATCCAGTCACCTGAATGCTGATTCCACCCTCATGTAACTCCTAAACATCTTCAATCTCTATTTCTGTGCTCACGCGGTCATAGTGGAAGGACCGAATTTTCTCAGAGATCATGTGCAAATTCGTGACGGAACTCATAGCACCATTGGACTCAGGTCGGTTGAGCCAGCTTGAATCCTGGTAGAACCTGAAAACTTCCTTCGGATTGATGTAAAGAATGTAATAATACTGATCAATAAAGCTTTTGTAAACCTCTTGCCTATAAGTGGAGACCGTAGGTGAATAAGAATGAGAAAAAACATCCGCTTGCCACTCAGGCAATTTCATCGAACATTCGGTGGCCAATTGGGGAGGAAGGCGGATGTTGCCACTCTGGCATTTCATCGAGCAAGTGGTGACCAAGTGAGGAAGAGGGTATGCGACAGACATCTGACCGTGGCAGTGGCAATCGTGTCGACCTCGGTCGGAACCTCCTCGCCGGCAGCTTGGTCGCCGGCAGTGTGGTCGTGAGGAACGGTGTCAAGGCGTGGGCTCCTCTTTCCGCTGGCCCTACAGGGTCCATTTTTCCAGCGCGGGTGGTCAGGCAAGGAGGCCAATGGCTGGACAAGGCAGAACTCCCCGTTGTAGGGGTCGTGGCGGACATGCTCGGCCATGGTGTGGGGTGACTCCAATGGGTGGATCTGGCCGTCGGGGTGGCAAAGCTGGGGGCTTTGTGCGTCGGTCGGCTGGTGGGAGAACTTGCCATGGTCGGGGAGGCAGAGCTGATGGAGTCCGACCACTGCGCGGCCTGTGATCCGGCCACTGGTGCAGAGACATGGCCGCAGGAGTCTCTATATGCCAGCTGCTGTAGCGGAGGTGGACTCCACGGCGGCTGGGGGGTACCAGGCGGCGGCCCCTGGTGATGACGTCAGCGTCGACAGGTATTGGATCGGTGGCAGCAATGTCCGTGAGTAGGGGAAGTGCCGGTCAGTGTGTGCTTGGAACATCATCAACTCCCTTTGAAATTGCTGCTGTTCACGTTGAATGGCTTGAAGAATTTGGCTACTGTGCACCATCGTCTCGCGAATGTCATCCTTCATGGTCATCGCACAGGTTTCTCACGACTCTAACGGTGCTCTGCTACCAATGTTATGTCCTAGAAATCTGAGACAATAATAGTTAAGAGAATTTGGGAATCGAAGGAAAATAGGATAGAGAGAGAGAGGGAATAAAGGAGGAAAGGAGGAGAGAAGAGGGAGAGTCAACGAGAGAGGAGACGAAGGGGGTGAGGCTAGAGGAAGGAGGAGGCTAGAGGAAGATGGAGATTAGGGTTTATAATCCATCAAAGAGGGCAATAAGCCCTTTACATACTATCTCGTCATGGGCATGGGCTAATTCCCCTAATTGGGCCTGAGAGTTACATGATACTCAATAGATTGGGCTAATTCCCCTAATTGGGCCTGAGAGTTACATGATACTCAATAGATTGGGCTATTCCCCCTAGGCTGGGCCTAAGACCAACATTACAAATAGACTAATAAAGCATGAGAGACAACTTGGGCCAATTGGAACATATCAGTAGGGTTAGGGTTTGGGATGGAGAATACTCACAACTAGCTAGACGCAAGGATCAAATTTAATTGTATTGAGAATACACACAACTACTAATATGAAAGAATAGAAAAATTTAGCATTAAAATTTGGGTATGAAGAATATGGATACCAACTATAAACTACATATAGGATTAGGGTTTACTAAGGGCAACTACATATATAATGTTTTGGTTTGGGGTTGTGTGTATTCTTGCATCTATTGCTAACCGTAAAGCCTACTTATCTAATTAATCCATCTGAGCAGTTATGAGCATTCCATACATACTTGTGTATAATTCTTCATAACAATTAAACTTTTGTTGTTATAGCAGGAACCTTAATCCTAGAGACTATGAATTTGATTCTTCTGTTTAAGTAGATGCGTGAAGGTCTAAAGCTATCCCCAAACCATACAAACTACTACACACTACGAACTACTCGGTGAACAGTAAATTGTGAACAATATCCCGTGAATAGTGTTCCGGCTACAGTGATTTTTTAAATGTAATTTCTACCAAAATTTGATTTTTTTTTTCATGAATATGAATAACTAAATCTCTTGTGAAAGCTAGAGATGTTGTTATTTAGTTGATATTTCTACGTCTATAAAGAAATGCTTTTATTGCTTATTTGGTTGAATGCAATATTTTTATAAAGGCATAATCTATATAATTATTTGATTTGTCATTAACGTAAGGTACGGCGAATGCTTATAATTCCCTGTGATTATTTGAGTGAGCTTGTTAATGATAAATATTCAATCGATATTTTTATGTTAATAGTTATGATGAACGCGAATGCAATATCTTCTAATTAGGTCAAATCATTATTTGAATCTAATTGTATAATTAAATAGACATAGAAGTATTAATTAAATAATTGATCCTTGAAGCTTTGATATCTCCCATCGATTATCTTTCCTCTCTCTAAATAATTTTAATTGAATCTTTAGTCTTCATTTTAGTAGTTAATTAAATTACAATTTCTTTACAAAAATTTCCCGATAAGCACTTTAATTTGCTGAGTTAAGTAGTTTTAAATTAGTTTAGAATAGAGTAATTCTACATCATTCCCTGTGGTTGGACCTTGGACTTACAGAGTATATATTACAATTTGTCAACCTATTTTGGGGTTTGATCACCCATGCCACAGTCGCCCCGACAGCGGCCATTCTAACCATGCCACCACCACCATCGATGGAGGTGGGCGAACCTTCCCAGGCCGTGGGTTCACAGGTTCTGGCGGCCCAAGGTCGTGGGCACCAGGGCCGACCTCTCACCATTCCATCAGGCCGCAAAAGGGGGCCATCCAGGCTATGAGGCACGAGGCATGCCCGGTGTTCGGACAAATGCCTCAACGACAATACCTTTCCGAAATATGCAGCAGGAGCTTGAGGACGAATGGGAGGAACACCATGGCTATCGAGGTGGGGCCGAGCCTCGATTGACTCATCTATAATTTCCGCGCTACAACGGCGACGATGATCCGGTGGAATGGCTATATAAGGCGGAGAATTTTTTCGCCTATCTGGGGACGCACTCAAAAGCCAAACATCTGCGCATTTCGGCGTTCCATCTGGATGGTGATGCCTCCGTTTGGTTCTAGAGTTTCGAGAAGGAAGTCCACTATCCCACTTGGAATTCGTTCGCCGACGAACTATGCATCTAGTTTGGGCCCAACGAGTTCCAGGACTTCAATGAAATACTCTCTAGCCTACGCCAAACCACTACTGTGCAAGCATATTACTCAGAGTTTATGAAGATTGCAAATCGTCTACCAGATTGGCCAATGGCGGGCTTAGTGGGTACATTCAAGAAAGGGCTCAAGCCAAAATTTTGGATGAGATGCGCCATTTTCCATGTCACTCGATGAGGGATGTTACGCATGAAAAATACAAATTTTTATATGCCTTTGTACCTATTTGTTAGTCATGTTTTCTAGTTAAAATAAGGAATAAATTGGGTTATTAGTTATTAGTTTAGTAATTAGGAATTGAATAAATAATGCTCCCTAAATGGCTCAATTTAAATATGTTCCATAATTTTATGAATTATTTTGTGTGTCTAATTTAGGACATATTTTATTTTGTATAGGTTCAAGTGCTCGGACTGCAGAACTACCAAAGTAAAGAACTTACGCGTGTTTTGAAGTGCCAAAGTGACCCAAGAGCTAAGATCACGCGCATAAAAGATCTGAACCATTGATGTCCATTTAAGAGAAGACCGGCGCCGGAATTAAACTACGGGCGTTCAGATTCGATCCGGCGAATAAAGATGATACGACGGGTTTTAGCTCAATTGAAAAAATAATAAAAGGAAACCGAACCGAACTAGTTTGTCGGGTCGGGTCGAAATAAAAAAAAAGGGATGAAACCCGAGCCGATGGCTCGGGTGTCTTAACAGAGACATCAGGAGAAGCGCTCAAGCTCTCTGCTCGAGCACTAAGGAAGAAGACGACTATGGAGCGCTCATGGTGGCCATGGGCGAGGCCGACGGCAGTCTGGGCTCGAGCTCGACGATGGCGATGCTGACGGCAAGCCATGGGTTCCGGTGCTACTAAGGAAGAACAGAAGGTCGACGATGGGAGCTGAGCAGACGGTCACAGCTGAGGTCGACAGTGACCATGGGTTCATGACGGGGGCTATGGGCTCGGTGACTGGAGAAATCAAAACGGTAGCTTGGGATCGAAGTCCGACGACGATGAGGCGAAGAACCGACGGCAATCAATGAGGGAGACAGCCGACGGTGACGGTCAAGGCGAGGTGGCGCGATGAGGAGCAACAGCGAGCTACAGAAGGAAACTGATTCATTTGGAAAGAACGCGTGCGACAAAGCTGAATTAGGAAGTTTCACTTGCAACTTTGGATTTGATTGGTAAGTCCCTAATTTCAGTTCGATTGGAGAAGACAAAAAAGTCATATTTGGCTCGATTTGGAAAGGCTGTGCATTTGGGCATTTTGGGCTTTGTTTTGAGCAGTTTAAAGTTGGTATTTTTAATACAAAACTGAACGGGATTTGAAGCTATTCAAAGGGCTAATCAACTGATTTGGAAGGTGGCCAAAGGGAAGGTTTTGATTTGCACGAAATTGGCTTTGGATGGGTCTAATTTTGGGAAGAGATCTGTGGCAGTTCAAGTATAAAAACAGAGCAAAATGGAGGATGACAGGAGCCGGCCGACTAGTCAGAGAGGACAACCGAGAGCAATTACAGTTCCAACTTGCATTTTTTTTTCAATTTCAAATTTTAATTTCAGTTCCATCGTTGTGCTGTTGCTTGGAGTTGTAGCGATCGCAGAACAGTCGACTGTCAGATAAGAGGAATAGAGCATTGTAATTTATTTAATCTAAAATTTCGTGTAAGTCAATTTTATCCTTTAATTAAAATGAGTTTAATTCTGAATTGTGCTTGTGTTTTAGTTAATATGTTTGGCCAAATCAGTTGCTAAGGCTAGGATGAGGCTATAATAATTGTAGAGAATGCCTGACATGTGAAAGTTGATATTTTTCTCCTATAATTATGCTATAATGTTTATGTGTTCATGTTGTTAATTGCTTAGTTAATTCTGGATATAGTATCAATCATGTTTTTGCTATGATTTGGAATTACCATTGTCAATGCATGCTGGTATTAATTGTTTAAATAATAAATTTGATACTAGTTGTGATTCTCTCGTAAGTGGATACATCTAGTGATTTGAATTGTTAATTTAAATAGCATGAAGGGCGTAAATTTTGAATGAATATTTGTGCATTAAATTAAGATCTTCCGTAACAACGTGAATAGGATTCTAGATTGTTACGAGTATTTTGGAGAATGATAAATGATTGAAAGTTTAGGGTTCTCTATAATTTACTGCATGCCGATTCCAAAGCCTTAGTATTTTATTAATTTGTTAAAGTTCAGATTTTTATTTCGTTAATTGATTTTATTAGTCGTTAGTTAGTTAATCAATCTCTACCAATTCCATAATTTGTCAAGGGTTTAGTTAGGGTTCGATTAGATTTCCGCTATACAAGTCCCTGTGGGTTCAACCTCGTAAAATTGTGCGACTGTACTCAAATACGATTCGTACACTTGCGAGTAAAATTAAGAGATTAATTAAAACAACTACAAGTGTTTGGCGCCGTTGCCGGGGACTTGTAGGAAATCAAATTCTAAGACTAATTTTACCCTTGCAGTTAATTTTAGGTAAAAAAAATATAAAATAATTTAAAAAAAATACACACGTGAGAGTTGATTGACGGTGTATGACCATGTGGACACGTGACCACACACTGCGTCTGGTTTGAAATAATTCCAATCCTTTAGAGAATAGTGAAACTAAAACTGATCTTTCATTAAAAATGGAAGATCAACCTGAGAAATCTCTGAGGGAGTTGTTTTCTCCTATCACAATCAACCCTCCATCTTGCATAGTGTTGCCTGCAACCTCTGCAAAATATTTTGAACTAAAACCTCAAATAATTCAACTTATGCCAAATTATCATGGTCTCAACAGAGAGGATCCTTACATGCATGTAAAGAATTTTCTTGAAATTTGTGCAACTTTTAGATTCACAGACTCCTCAGATGAGTCTGTTCGTCTACGCCTTTTCCCCTTCTCTTTGAAGGACAAGGCCAAGGCATGGTTGAATTCTCTTCCCGCTGATTCTATCACAATATGGGATATGTTGGTAAGTAAATTTTTGTCAAAATTCTTCCCAATGGCCAAAACCAATGAATTAAAAAGAGAAATCACTGATTTCATGGAAGATGATAATGAAAAATTCTATGAGAGTTGGGAGAGATTTAAGGACCTGTTACTAAAATGTCCATAGGTTTGAAACATGGAGGTTAATTCAGCACTTTTACAATGGTTTAATCCAAACACACCGCAATATGATTGAATCAATGAATGACGGTGCTTTCTTAGACTTAGAAGGTGAAGCTTATAATTTTCTAGAGCAATTAGCTGAAAGGTCCCAACAGTGGGATTTTGCAAGTCATAGGGAGAGACAACATCAAGCTCCTAAGAAGGGAGGTCTCTACGAGATTAAAGAGGACATAGATATTAAGGTCAAACTCGATGCGTTAACCAAGAAATAGATGCCTTGAGTTTGAACCGAAGCGTCAATGCCCTCAACATGGATGAAGCATGCTCTATGTGTGCTAGTCCGATGCATACATCTCTGAACTGCCCTTCAATGAATACTTATCCAGAGGATTATGCAGAACAAGTCAATATTCTAAACAATTATGGGAAGCCGACAGGAAATCCCTTCTCTGAAACCTACAATTCAGGATAGAGAAATCATCTAAATTTCTCTTGGAGACAGAATCAACCACCTATGAATGTTGGTGGGCAGCCCATGCAACCCATGCATAATCAGTTTAGGCAGGACAACCCACCTTATCCAGTTGTGTCTCAACCTCCTACCCAATATCAACAACCTGCCACTCAATCTCAGGGTCTTACACAAAAACAATGATCATTAGAAGACACTCTAAAATCTTTCATTCAATCCACAAGCCAAGTTATTCAGTCAACCAACCAAGCTGTGCTTGAGATGAAAATTCTTCACACATGAATACTCAAGCAATTGCTAAGTTAGAGACTCAGGTTGGTCAATTGGCTACTCAATTAGCAGAAAGAGAGAGAGAGAGAGATTCCCTAGTCAACCTGTGCCTAACCAGAAGGGCCAATTCTCCATTGGTAGCAGCTCAAATTCTTCACAGAATGAGGAGCATGTTCAATCAATTATCTCCCTTAGGTCTAGAAAACAAGTTGATAATAAAACTGAAGTGTCTTAAAAAGAAGAAAGTGAGAATAGTAAGCCTAAAATAGAGACTAAAGAAGTTAATTCTTCTCCAGTTATTGAAAGTAATTCTCCACCTAGGAATTTTGTACCTAGAGCACCATATCCGCAAAGACTGATCAATCCTAAAAAAGGTGCACAATATGGAGATTTTCTAGAAGTGTTTAAACAAGTGCAAATAAACATTCCTTTTCTAGATGCAATTCAACAAGTGCCTTCATATGCAAAATTTTTGAAAGATCTAGTCTCTGTTAAAAAGAAAAATAATATTCCTAAAAAGGCATTCCTGGCGGAACAAGTCAGCTCTGTCATTCAATGTAAATTCTATCAAATATAAGGACCTTGGTTGTCCCACAATTTCATGCATGATAGGGAAGCCTCAAATTGAGCGAGCCGTGTTAGATCTGGGGGCGAGTGTGAATTTATTGCCCTACTCTGTGTATGTGCAATTAGGTCTAAGAGAGCTAAAACCCACTTCAATGACACTTCAATTAGCTGACCACTCGGTTAAAATTCCTCGAGGTGTTGTTGAGGATGTTTTGATTAAGGTTGATACATTTTATTTCCCTGTGAACTTTGTTGTCCTTGATACTCAACCTGTTCCAAACATAAGTGGACAAATACCTGTCATTTTGGGTCGTCCATTTCTACATCTAATGCTATATCATTAATTGCAAAAATAGAGTGATGCAAATTTCTTTTGGGAATATGAAGGTGGAATTAAACATCTTTGACATCAGTAAATAACCACCTGACATGGATGATGTGAATGAAATAAAGCTGATTGAAACACTTGTCCATGAAACTTTTCTTCAAACACATTCCCAGGATCCTTTAGAGGCCTGCTTAACACATTTTGGTTGTGAATTTGATATCGATCAGTCAATTGAACAAGTGAACTCATTGCTTGAGTCTATTCCTCTGATGAGTACTGAACGGTGGCAACCAAAAGTGGAGCCTCTTGCCTTATCATCATCACCAGTAGTTCCATTCAGTGTTGAGGCACCTAAGCTGGACCTAAAACCATTACCTGATACTCTAAAATATGCTTATTTAGGTCCTGCTAATTCATTGCCTGTCATTATTGCATCTGGTCTAGATGTGGCTCAAGAGTGTAAATTACTTGATGTTCTTGTAAAGCACAAAGAAGCCATATGGTGGACTATTGCAGACATTAAAGGCATCAGTCCCTGTTGTTATGCACATAATTCATTTGGAGGATGATGCCAAACCTTGTCGTGAATCCCAAAGGCATCTTAACCGTGTAATGCAGGAAGTGGCTCGAGCTGAAATCCTTAAACTTTTGGATGTAGGAGTTATCTACCCAATCTCTGACAGTAAATGGGTAAGTCCTGTTCAAGTTGTGCCAAAAAAGTCTGGAATAACTGTTGTGAAGAATGATGCTAATGAGTTAGTGCCAACTTGAGTTCAAACGGGATGGCGAGTTTGTATTAATTATAGGAAGTTAAATGCTTTGACAAGAAAAGATCATTTTTCCTTTCCTTTCATTGACTAAATGCTGGAGAGGTTAGTGAGACATGAATACTATTACTTTCTTGATGGTTATTCTGGTTATAACCAAATTCTCATAGCCCCTGAAGACCAAGAAAAGACCACTTTCACGTGTCCTTTTGGTACCTTTGCCTACCGAGCATGCTATTTGGGCTACGCAATGCACCTGCTACCTTTCAAATGTGTATGTTGAGTATTTTTTCTGATATGGTAGAGCAATTTCTAGAGGTATTCATGGACGATTTTTTTGTCTTTGGGTCCAATTTTGACGAATGTTTGCACCACCTATCATTAGTGTTAGTGCAGTGTAAAGAGAAGAATCTGATACTTAACGGGGAGAAATGTCATTTTATGGTTCAAAAAGGAATTGTTCTTGGGCATATTATATCTCATAAAGGCATTGAAGTTGATAAAGCTAAAATTGATTTGATTTCACATCTTCCACCGTCGCGAACTATGAAAGAAATTTTTAGGCCATGCTGGATTTTACAGAAGATTCATCAAAGACTTCAGTAAAATTTCAAGACCTTTGTGTAATCTTCTTGCAAAAGATACACCATTTGTCTTTGATGATGCTTGCAATAATGCCTTTTAGAAACTCAAATCAGAGTTAACATTTGCACCTATTATTCGGCTGCCTAATTAGAGCCTACCTTTTGAAATTATGTGTGATGCCTTTGATTATGCTATTGGCGCTGTGTTGGGGCAATGAATTAATAAACTTCCCCATGTGATTTACTACGCCAGTAAAACACTGAATGATGCTCAACTTAATTATTCTACAACTGAAAAGGAGTTGCTGGCAATAGTTTTTGCTCTAGATAACTTTAGGTCTTATTTATTAGGATCTAAGGTCAATATCTATTTCGATCATGCTGCATTGAAGTATCTTTTATCTAAAAAAGATGCTAAACGTCGTCTTCTCCAATGGATATTGTTGCTACAGGAATTTGATATTAAAATTCGGGATAAAAAAGGTTCCAAAAATGTTGTAGCTGACCACTTATCCAGGTTGATAGTTGATTTTACTGATGAATCATTGCCCATAACTAAATCTTTTCCTGATGAGCAATTACTTGCAGTGTCCCAGTTGCCTTGGTTTGCTGACGTAGTTAACTATTTGGTTACTGAAGAAATTCCATCTCATTGGTCTTCCCAAGATAGGCTCAAATTTTTGTCCAGGGTTAAGTATTTCTTTTGGGATGATCCATACTTATTCAAATATTGTCCTGATCAGATTGTTAGGAGATGTATTCCTGAACATGATCAACAAAGCATCATCTCCTTTTGTCATGATCAAGCTTGTGGTGGCCATTTTAGTTCGAAAAAGACTGCAGCAAAGATTTTGCAGTGTGGATTTTATTGGCCTACTATTTTCAAAGACTGTCATGCTTATTATTCAGCATGTGAAAGATGTCAGAAGTTAGGAGCGCTTTCATGTTGTAACATGATGCCTTTAACCCCAATCCTTATTATAGATCTTTTTGATGTTTGGGGTATTGACTTCATGGGACGATCTTCATATTCTTATGGGGGTAGACTATGTCTCTAAATGGGTAGAGGCTATAGCATGTAAGACCAATGACCACAAAGCGGTGGTCCAATTTTTGAAAGACAATATTTTTGCACGTTTTGGTTCTCCTCGCGCGATCATAAGTGATGGGGGAAAATATTTCTATAATAAGGTTTTTGAACAGTTAATGAAGAAATATGGCATAACCCACAAAATTGCTACCCCATACCATCCTCAGACAAGCAGTCAAGTTGAGATATCTAGTCGGGAGATTAAGCATATTTTAGAAAAGACAGTCAATCCTAATCGCAAAGATTCGTCACTGAGACTTACCGATGCTGTGGGCTTACCGTACTGCATTTAAAACTCCCATTGGAATGTCTCCATTCCGTATTGCTTAGGGTCAAGCTTGTCATCTTCCCCTTGAAATTGAGCATAAAGCTTATTGGGCAATTAAGCACTTGAATTTTGATATGAATAGAGCAGGAATTCAAAGGAAACTGTAGTTGAATGAGTTGGATGAGTTTCGTAATGATGCTTATGAGTGTGCGAAATCATACAAGGATCGCATGAAAAAGGTTCATGATCAACATATTCTGCGAAAATCTTTCACACCGGGGCAGAAAGTTCTTTTATACAATTCTCGTTTGCATCTATTCCCGGGTAAGTTGAAGTCTAGATGGACATGACCTTTTATAGTTCATGTTGTTTATTCTCACAGGGCGGTTGATATAGAAAACCCCAAGAATGGCGATATATTCAAAGTTAATGGCCATCGTCTTAAACCATTATTGGAATTGCAACAACCTCAGATTGATGAATTACGTATGGGAGACCCGACTTATCATGACTAAAGCTGCAGTTGTTTTCTTTTGTTTTGTACATAGTAGGTTTAGTTTTCTTTGCTTGTTTGTCATTATTTTCAATCACTCACATTTTTAGGTCGATGATTCTCACAGGACATTTAGATGGCCGCCTTATTCTTCCACCTATGGGTGGTGCCTGCACAATTAGAAGAAGTAGTGAATGAACATCCACTGGGTCCAGACTTAGATATTCCAATCGTCTATCCCTGAGCACCATTACTACCACATTAGTTAGTGGCGAGAATGGATGACCCACCCATAGATGATCTTGATCCTCAGGGGCCCATAGTTGCTGTCAGTGTTGTTCCCATCCCATGCCCGTTTTTGTTCCCCAGAGAGTCTAAGTGGGAGATATTGAAGAGAAGGCTGGGCACATTAATTTGCAATTTGAGAGATGTCACCTGGTCATACTTTTATTCTCTGTGGTCTCACGTTAAATCCTTGGTAGAATCTGCAACATCACCTAATGAGTGAATTAATAGCTGTGTCTGGCTGACGACGTTAAACTTAGCGCTGCTGGGAGGCAACCCAAGTTTTTAGAGTTTTAATTTTTGTGTTTATTATTTATTTTGCTATTCTTGTTCTTCACTTGTTTTTTTCATTTTGTAACACCCAAAAAATTTGTACGTTAACTAAAAGTTTCTATTTTAGGAAACTGTTCTAAATAGGAAAGTTTTGTTGTCTGTTGTGATTTCTGGTTGTGCAATGTGCTTTGATGTGTTACTTGACTTTTATGATGTGGTATAATTCGTTAATCGCATGACTAATAGTAGTAGAAAACCAGGATGCGAGGGTTGGTCCTGGCGCTGGGCACAACTTGGTGCTGAGGCCAGCCTGGCGCTAGGGTCTGAGAACACCTGACGCCAAGAGTGGGGCCAGGTGCCAGAGCATGTGTTCAATGGATCATCTTTAATTAGTAAATTAAATTTGGTTTTGATGTGTGGTTCGTAACGCACGTGTGTTAGTGCAACGAGTAGTGCAATCGCGGGAGGTCAGAGTCATGTGCGCATAGGACTCAAGCCAAGACGCAGGACCTGGACGCTGAGCCATATGGCACTGGCCCAGGGGTGTCATGTGCACGTGGGAGACATGGTTCAAGGTGATCTTCAGATGGTTGGAGTGATCTAAAGTTGATTGGAGTGAATCTTGGTGCTAATCTATGATTTGACCTAATCGTGGTGGATAAGGTAAGTACTGCGGTAAATCAGAAGGTTATCATTTCAGCTAAGATAATTATAGAGATAAGTCTAAATTAAAAAGGAAGTGATTAGTCACCTTTTAACCAGCCAATAGGAGGAGGGGACACCACATATGAGAGAGAGAGAGAAAGGGGCGTCCTATTGGATGACTCATATTTGGTAGTTTCCTAGTTGAGTAGAGAACTAGACTTGATAAGGAAGTATCATAACTAAGAAGATTTCAAATCTATCTAATTGTGGAGTTAACTTGCTGGGTGCCCTAATCATCATTGGAAAAGGACATCTAATTGGTTGATGGAAGATTGGGATTAGGAAAGTACTAGATTTGGAGTAATCCTAGTAGGGAGAGGCATTGGCTACATAAACCAAGGAGAAGGTCGCCCATGCTCCACACGCCAAAAGCCTTGGACGCCCAAGCCCTAAACCCTAGCCTTTTCCTTCTTCTTCCCCATCAATTCCAACAGCTTTCCATCTCTTCTTTCACCCATATCTCACGTTGGAACAAAGGAGGAAAGGCATCGGCGCGGAGAAGAGCGAAGGAGCTACGCATGGAAGTGTATTTCGCATACATCTAAGTTGTATGATGGTTTTTTCTAACCAATCTGATTTGGATTCTTTTGTTTCATTCTTAGCATGATTATTTGATAATCCTATTGATGTTATCTCAGTGATAAGAGTTGTGTTAGTGTTTGATTCATGAGAGATTCCTTGTTGTTTATCAAGTAAGAGTATCCTTGTTGCGATATCTTATTTCATGCTTGTGTTAGTGCATATATGCTTACCTTTGATGAAAATATCTATATGGTCATATCTCTTGAACGTAAGAGGTCATAAAGTTCTCTTTTTTATTCTGTAATGTTCTGTTTTAATCGTCCAATATGGTTAAGGGATGTATTAATGATGTTAAAAGCTTCATTAGAGCAAAGGTTATGTCTTGAGTATGGCTTAAGGCTTCAACAGCAACTAAAGTCATGAATTCATTAAATTCCAGAATGTACCAGAGTCTAGAATTACTCTAGGAGGGGAATAATTAAGGGTATTAAGTTCATATTATCATAATTAATGAGTATTAATACGAGATTACTTATTATAAGCAAGTATTACTTTCTCGGCCAGGACTGTTCCTGCGCCGACAGTGCTCAGTATAAAAATCATAACTAAATGTACAAAAATCAGAAAAATACACCGTTAGTGGGGTTATAAACTAGACTCATAGGACTATCTTTTGTAAAAGTAGAGTCAGATTGCTTATGTGTGTCGGTGAGATCAGTTGTAATTGGGCTGTATAGTGTAAAACAGTTTACTGGAATTATGGTTTTAAAGCACTAATAAGTATTAATACTTATGATATGATGTAATCTGATCTAAATAATACTAGTACAATATGGTAAGACCTCTTAAGTACTATTGCAGTAAGTAAGGGAGTCCAAAATATTAAGACTTTAGGACGAGTCAGTGTACCTTGGGGTCAAGGTAATCATTGTTTCCTTTGTACAGCGTGGAGTCGGTTTGAATATCCAATTGGAGATCAAATCTTCCTAAAAACCATCTTGATATTAGAGATAATACAACTCCAGACCTAGAGATGTTCTTATCAATGGTAAAGCTGTGATGCATGACGTGTGATTGATGAGTGAAATTCATACTCCTACAGTGAGTTATCCATTGGCCAGACTTTGAAATCTCATTTGTGATTCTTATGATCAACTTCGTGCTATTGAGAGCAATTATTTATTATACTCCAGAGAGTGAGTCATATATTGTCGAGAGACTTTGATATTCTATTACATACTCCATGAGTGAGTCATCGTGGTAAGAGTTACCCTATTCTCAGAAAGTTGAGGCCGTTGCTTTTGTTAAATCATTGTCCAGTTTGACATTGACCTATTTCTCTACTAAGAGTTCTTTTTGAAGATCTCTTCGGGTGGAATCATAGTATGCTCACGAGCCATTGCTAGATCCGAGGTGATCTCCGATATTTATGGAATTTTGATTCCTTATTGCTCGAAGGGGGCAAATACGTACGTTTAGGTTGATTAACATTACAGAAGGATTTCAGTCTCCGACCATAGTGTCCGTAAACACTAATGGGGCTAGCATCCTAGACGCGTGGCCGGGTTTTGAAGGGAGAACCTCTAGGATGAGTCTAGTCAATAGCCACTTGGGTGGCATATTCAGCGAGCAGAAATTGTAACTCCTTGCACTATGGATGCCTGGAGCCTTTGGTATTTTTGACTATTATCTCTTTGCACCGATATTTGTTTGGAGTCTTATTGAGATTATTTTTTCCTACATTTGTGTTTTGGGACTGTTATTATTTGACCTTTCTGTTCAGGTAATGTAAACCTTTGTTTGGTCTTTTGGAGAGTGTATATTCCTATTTATCTGAGTGACTTATCCTTCATATCCTATTTTGTTATCCTGGTGGGTTTTTACATCCTACCTGGTATTTCTATGAAATACTCATGCATCCTCTGATGCAGGCTTTAAGGATCAGTAGGACAGGACTTTACAGCTCGAAAAGTTGGAGCGGATTCGCAGAGTACGTTTTGAAGAATTGCTTTTATTTATCATATTTCTTTTGCTAGAACTATATTACTGTTGGCCAGTGTGTGCTTAGATTTGATGCTTGATTTATTTGACAGTTTTCAATTAATTTGCTGTAATAATTTAAGTAGGAATCATTTGCTACATTGACAATGTTATTTAAAATTGGATGAGGAATTTCTTAGTTCTTAATTTTTGAGTTTTGTTATGAGTTCCTCGTGATGTCGATTACATGTTCTTTCGTCACGATGTAATTGACCCGAGTGATCGAGTATTCGGTCGCGTCCCAAGGTTCCTATCTCGGCTTTTAATTGGTTTACTTAAAAGCTTCCGCACTCCGATCGAGGTTAGGAATTTTGGGGCGTGACACATTTTGATAGATAATATAACGTTTCCGTGGAGATAATATAATCTTTCCTTCCCTCTTGTATTTATTTTCCTCAGTACTTATTTCATATCTTTTTACATTGAGGACAATGTTTCATGCAGGTTTGGGGGTATAGGAAGATATTTGTTTAGGATATCTTAGTTATTTTCTTGCTTATTTTGAACTTTGCAAAAATAAAATTTAATTAAAAAAATTAAAAATTAAAAATTAAAAAATTAAAAATTAGTTTTTAGGTTGTTTGTTAGTATTTTCATAGGTTTTGATAGTTTTATCCCTTCGTAATGCATACTTCAATTTTTAAGAGGCTAATTTACATTGGAAGTGTGAGTAAGTATACTGGAGGATAGAGACACTTAACAGAGAAATAACATTTTGTTACAGTCCTCTTGGATCAAGTGCTTGAGCTAATAAAACTCACGCATACACACCAGTTACATAAAGTAATTGATATATGCAAAATATACACATTTTTATATGCCTTTCTACCTATTTGTTAGTCGTATTTTTAGTTAAAATAATGATAATTAATGTTTATCTGTGTTAGGTGATTAATTAGGAGATTAATAAACGAATGTGCTTAATTGATTAATTTAGATGCGTTAATTGGGTTTAATGGATTTATAATTTATGATGTGTCTAAATTATATTTAATTATATTTATGCAGGTTGTAAAAGTCTTAAATCGCCAAAGAGAATGCACGTCAAATGGGTTCTGTGCTGAGATCGGAGATTGGACGCGCGAGATCGATACGGCGGGTTTTAATTAAGAAAAAGAAAAAAAAAGGAAAAGAAAAGAAAGAACCGGAGGCGGCCGGTCTGGTTCTGGTCCGGTTCAAGTAAAAAATAAAAAAAAGAAAGCGACCCGAGCCCGATGGCTCGGGCGCTGGGCGTCTGGAACAGAACAGAGCGAGGCAAAATAAAGATGTGCTTGAAAATATGAATGCTGAAAAGGAAAAAAAAAATGAAAAAAATGAAAACAAAAAATAAAGAAAGGGGCTGCTTGACTTTATAGGATTAACTTAGGCTGATGCTCGGGCCCGAAGCGGTCTCTTAAAACCTAATGCCCTAAGCCAAACTGGTTGGGAGTCATTGGCCTGAGTCATTGCTAAACCTAAGCATCTTGAAGTCAGGCCTTACACAGTCCTAGCGAAAAAAAGAAAAAAAAAAGAAAAAAAAGGTCTGTGGTGTATTATCCTCTCAAATCTAGAATGTTGGACCCGAAGGAGGCGCGCAGATTTGTGCTATCATGAACCTAAAGATTACGACGACTGTGTTGATTCTGATGTTCTTTGGTTAATGGGTAACACTGGATCTGTATAAAACAGAGATTTAGAATGTATTGCTACAATGTTCTACACTCTTACTATATAAAGTATCATGCTATATTCTATTGAGCAGAAATTTCCAAGATGAAGGTGTAGAATAAAACCACTTACTTGAGGGCTTCTATATTCCAGTTGATTATAAATCCAAGTACATGTGGTTGATTTTCTTAAACATTGCAGTTTGCATTCGAAGGGATATTAGGATTGTTTGTTTTGTAGTGATTTTCTATTTCTTTTTACACTTAGATTAAATAGGTTGATTTCATAAATACATGTTTGTGGGTAGCATGGCTGCAAACCCTCACGAGACTTCACTCGTCCAGCCAGGGACACCTGGGGGTTTAAAAGGCTTGTTGCATGCGCTAAATGCAATCGCGATTTCCTGCGAAAGTGGATTAATTAGATTTCTTTTCTTTGTTTTATTTTGTTTTGTTTTGTTTTGCTCGAGGACTAGCAAAATGTAGGTTTGGGGGTATTTGATATATGCAAAATATACACATTTTTATATGCCTTTCTACCTATTTGTTAGTCGTATTTTTAGTTAAAATAATGATAATTAATGTTTATCTGTGTTAGGTGATTAATTAGGAGATTAATAAACAAATGTGCTTAATTGATTAATTTAGATGCGTTAATTGGGTTTAATGGATTTATAATTTATGATGTGTCTAAATTATATTTAATTATATTTATGCAGGTTGTAAAAGTCTTAAATCGCCAAAGAGAATGCACGTCAAATGGGTTCTGTGCTGAGATCGGAGATTGGACGCGCGAGATCGATACGGCGGGTTTTAATTAAGAAAAAGAAAAAAAAAGGAAAAGAAAAGAAAGAACCGGAGGCGGCCGGTCTGGTTCTGGTCCGGTTCAAGTAAAAAATAAAAAAAAGAAAGCGACCCGAGCCCGATGGCTCGGGCGCTGGGCGTCTGGAACAGAACAGAGCGAGGCTCTGTTCTGTCGGAGTGAGCAGACGGAGGAAATCCGCCGGCCATAGGCGGTGGGTCTTACTTCCGGCGACTCGGCGGCGAGGCTACGACAGGCGGCCACGGGATGAGCTCACGACGACGACGAAGCTGCAGTCGGGCGATGGGTTCACGCAGACAGCGGCGAGGTCCGACGTCGGTAGGGAAGCTCGAGCGCTGGCGGTGAGGCGACATGTTCGACAACGGAGAAGAAGCCGACGGCGAGGAAATGACGGCTGGAGAGGAAGGAAGGTTCCAATTTTTGGAAAAGTTCGATTCGGAAAGATTTGGAAACAGAGAAAATCGAATCGGGAAAGACTATTTGCAGACCTGTTTCAAATGGAAGCTGTATGATTTGGAAGGCAACCAACTGGAGGATTTTCCTGTTCTGGAATTGGACCTGGAAAGGTATGATTTGGGTGGTTGTAATATGGAAAATTGTTGGGAGGCAGTCCATATAAAAAAAAACAGAGCGTTCATTGCTGGTGTGTGGTGGCTTTTGGGTGGTAGTGGCGGCTCTGTCTGTGGAAGAGGGTCGTCGGCTGTGCTGTGGATCGAAGAAGGAGGCTGTTCTGTCTGAGAAGAGGAACGGCTGTGAAGAAAGGGGACGGCTGTTGGTGGGTGGTGTTCTGGCGGTCTGAAGGGGGCGGTGCTGTGGGTACTGTGACGGCCGTGGTGGATTGAAGAAGAAGGTTCCGTTCTGCTGGTGGGTGGTGGCGGCCGTGCTGTACAAAGGGAGAGTCCGCCGGTTGCTCGAGAAGGAGAGTTGTTCGTGCTGAGGGGAAGGTTCTGTCTGCTGGAAAGGAGGGAGGTCGTGCTGTGCTCAGTCGAGAGGCAGAGTAGGGAGAGACCGGAAGAGGAAGGAAGACCCGTTTTTGCTGGCCGTGCTGAAGGTGAAGGGCGGCTCGGTCGAGAGGGGTCGGAGGAAAAGACTCGTTTCTGCTGCTCGAGAGGGAGGTCGGCCGTGGTAGAAGGACCAGCTGATCTGGAAAGGAGGGAGGCCGGTTGGGTACTATTCCGGCTGTGCAGACGGGAGAGGAAAAGGCAGAGAAGGGAAGAAAGGGCTTTGTTCTGGCGTGGGATTTGGGAAGAACTGTTGTTGGAGAGAGTGAGGACGAGAGGAGTTCTCGA
Organism: Houttuynia cordata; assembly: GCA_039654745.1. NCBI lineage: Eukaryota > Viridiplantae > Streptophyta > Magnoliopsida > Piperales > Saururaceae > Houttuynia > Houttuynia cordata. The sequence goes on along the minus strand of CM077512.1, from coordinate 15,071,529 downwards.
AGGCACAGTTTGTCTGTGGAGAAAAGACTGAACTAGAAAAAAAGGGGGTTGTTTTGCTTTGGCTGGAATTGGGGACTGTCTACTCTGTTCGAGAGAAAGAGTAGAACGGTTGAGGCGTGCAGTTGAGAGACTGTTGCTGAAGGTGGAGGAAAGAGGAAAGTAGGACGGGATTACAAACAGACTGAAAGCAGAACACAGGATTTTTCTTTATTAATTTATCTTTTATTTAGTTAATTTCTGTGTTTTTAGTTTAGCTGAACAATTGATTGCTTAAAAAGAAAATAAAAATTAGAACTTTACATTTCATTATTACTTGCTACATACTCTAGAGTTAGGTTGAATATCTTACTAAGTCTCTGAGGGATCGACCTCGTAGCCACTATTCTACATTAGATTCGTGCGCTTGCGAGTAATATATTAAAATTTACATCAAGTTTTTGGCGCCGTTGCCGGGGACTACGTAGGATAATTTACCAAATTCTTAGAGTAGTTTAGTTTAGTTTAGTTTAATTTAGTTAATTTTTGTTGCTTATCAGTGTTTTGTCTTTTTTGTAGGAGTAAGAGAAAACGCGGAATTCTCGCCAACGTTGGAAGGGCCACCCCTTCCCCTCGTTTGCATTCTTTTACCTTCTCTTTTAATTTTTCTAGGTGCTTAGTATTTTTATATTTCTTTCTGTGATTGCTTGCTTGTGTTAGTTGCAATATTTAGGTTTGTTCTAGATATTTGATTTTTAGTGTTGTTAATTAGTGTATGCTTGGTCGTCGGTCACTGGGTGAACAACTTGCACCTCTTGACCTAGAAATTGAAAGAACTTTCAAAGCAAGATTAAAACATACAATGGATGTCACACATCAATTAGGTAACATGGAAAATGAGAATGTGAGGAAGACACTAAAAGATTATTCATCCCCCATTCAATTCAACTCACCTTCCTGCATAGTGTTGCCGCTCACCACGGCACACCACTTTGAGTTGAAACCAGGGGTGATGCAACTCTTGCCCACATTCTATGGTTCCAATAAAGAAGATCCCTATAATCATGTTAAAGAGTTCCTTGACATTTGTGCTACATTTAAATTCCAAAATTTCTCTGATGAATCTGTTAGGTTGCGCCTCTTTCCCTTTTCTTTGAAAGAAAAAGCGAAAGCTTGGTTGAACTCTTTAGAAGTTGGAACAATTAGGAGTTGGGATCAATTAGCTGAAAAATTTTTGAACAAATTCTTCCCTGTTCATAAAACTCATGCCCTTCGTAGAGAAATTACAAATTTCATGCAGAAGGAGGGTGAACACTTTTATGAGTGTTGGGAAAGATGGAAGAATTTGCTCCTTAAGTGTCCACACCATGGCTTTTTAAAGTGGCAACAAGTTCAATTCTTCTATGACGGTTTAACACCTCAGAACCGTCAAATGGTTGATGCCGCTAGTGGTGGGTCAGTGATGATGAAGAGTGCCGAAGAAGCATGGGATTTTATTGAGACTCTATGCGAGAACTCTCAGCAATGGGATTGCTCAAGTAGAGTTGACAGAACGTTTCCTTTTCAAAAGAAAGGAGGCGTATATGAGGTAGACAATAATGCACATTTAATCTCCAAGATAGACAGCCTGACACAACGTTTTGATGCGTTGATGTCTGCTGGTGGGCCCCAAATGCAATCACATGTCAATGTGTGTGCTATTTGCTCTAACCCCTCCCATGTCACACAAAACTGTCCTTCTAACACCTCTGGAGTGGAATACAATAGTGATCAGGCTAATGCTATAAATGCCTTTCCTCGACCTGGCAATAACCCATATTCGGAAACTTATAACCCAGGTTGGGCAAGGCATCCCAATTTTTCATGGTCTAAAGGACCACATCAAGGAGGACCACCAGGGTACCCTCCCAATCAATCTTACCCTCAACAAGTTCAAACATTCCCTACACAACCCAAGAAACCATCTCTTGAGGATACTTTGAATTTGTTCATGCAAAGCTCTTTACAATTTCAAAAAGATACCCAACATTCTTTACATGCCAACTCGCAAGCTATTGCGAAGCTGGAACTTCAAATGGGTCAATTGGCTTCTGCATTAAATGAGAGGGAAAAAGGTAGGTTCCCTAGTCAACCTGTAGCAAATCCCAAAGGACAATTTGAAGTGGGATCTAATTCGTGTCAAGAACACCCTCCAGCGCAAGTTAAAGCCATAACTACACTTAGGAGTGGAAAACAAATTGACAATAATGTTGAACTACCTAAGACTGCCATAGACACAACTGTTAGAAAGGGTGAGGACCAAGAGAGCACCACTAGACCAGACGTGAGTCCTAATACATCGAAGAAGAGCCTAGAAGCTTCTTCGTGTCCTGAGTCTAGTCATATGCCACCCTATATACCCAAGGCACCTTTTCCTCAAAGACTTGCAAAAACATCTCAAGGGAACAAACTTGATGAGACAATGGAAATTTTTAAGAAAGTACAAATCAATATTCCATTGCTCGATGCTATTAAGCAAGTTCCCGCTTATGCAAGATTCTTAAAAGACATGTGCACCCAGAAAAGAAAACTGAATGCACACAAGAAAGTGTTTCTCACTGAACAAGTTAGCTCAATTCTTAAGTATAACACTCCTCCTAAGTTTAAAGATCCAGGATGCCCCACAATTTCATGCGTTATAGGAAACCATACTGTGGAGAGGGCATTGTTGGACTTAGGGGCTAGTGTCAATTTGCTGCCATTCTCTGTTTATGAGCAACTTGGATTAGGAGAGCTGAAACCGACTACCATAACACTGCAACTTGCAGACAGATCAGTTAAAGTCCCACGCGGTGTTATTGAGGATGTTCTGGTTCAGGTGGATAAATTTTACTTCCCAGTAGACTTTATTGTCTTAGATACCCAACCTGTACAGAATCCTGGTAGTCAGATTCCTGTGATTTTGGGAAGGCCATTTTTAGCCACATCCAATGCCATAATAAATTGTAGAAATGGGGTTATGAAGTTGTCTTTTGGCAATTTAAAAGTCAAACTCAATGTCTTTAATGTTAGACAACAACCCCCAGAGACGGATGATTCTTTTGCAGTGAATATGATTGAAAGTTTGGTAGAGGAATCCCTGCAAACTGTTTTAAATGATGATCCCCTCCAGACATGTTTAACTCATTTTGGCTTAGACTTTGACATCGAAGGGTCCATTAGAGACGTCAATGCATTACTTGACTCTACCCCTATTTTGGACCCGACCAAATGGACAGCCAGGGTGGAACCTCTTCCAGTTCCCGAGTCTAAACTTGTCCCATCTATTGAAAAACCACCCCAACTTGACCTAAAACCATTACCTGATACACTTAAATATGCGTTTTTAGGTTCTTCTGATACCTTGCCTGTTATCATCTCTTCAGACCTTGATTCAGAACAGGAAGGCAAGTTGCTTAATGTTCTTCGCGAACATAAGACAGCTTTGGGGTGGACAATAGCAGACATTAAGGGTATAAGTCCTGCTCTGTGTATGCATCACATTTACCTTGAGGAGCATGCGAAATCTTCCCGTGAAATGCAACGCAGACTTAACCCTAATATGAAGGATGTCGTCAGAACCGAGGTGCTAAAATTGTTAGATGTTGGCATCATTTACCCCATATCAGATAGTACTTGGGTCAGCCCCGTTCAGGTTGTTCCTAAGAAGTCAGGAATCACAGTAGTCAAAAATGATAATAATGAATTAGTCCCCACCCGAATGACCACTGGGTGGCGGGTTTGTATTGACTACAGAAAATTGAACTCGGTCACAAGGAAAGATCACTTTCCTTTGCCATTCATTGATCAGATGCTTGAGAGACTTGCTGGGCATAGCTACTATTGCTTTTTAGATGGCTATTCAGGCTACAATCAAATTCCTATTGCTCCAGAGGATCAAGAAAAGACCACATTCACTTGTCCTTTTGGAACATATGCATATCGCCGCATGCCATTTGGGTTATGTAATGCACCCGCCACATTCCAGCGGTGCATGATGAGCATATTTTCAGATATGGTTGAGCGATTTCTGGAAATTTTCATGGATGACTTCTCGGTGTTTGGATCCTCGTTTGATGAATGTTTACACCACTTGTCTCTTGTCTTGGCAAGGTGTAAAGAAACAAATCTTGTGCTAAATTGGGAGAAATGTCACTTTATGGTTCGTCAAGGGATAGTTCTGGGGCATGTTATTTCTAATAAAGGAATTGCAGTTGATAAGGCCAAAGTTGACTTAATTTCAAGCCTGCCTCCACCAAAATCAGTAAAGGAGGTTCGATCTTTTCTTGGCCATGCTGGGTTCTACAGAAGATTCATCAAAGATTTTAGCAAAATTTCAAGACCTTTGTGCAATTTGCTTGCTAAAGAAACTCATTTTGTCTTTGATGATGATTGCTCTAAAGCGTTTGATCAACTCAAGCAATTTCTCACATCTGCACCCATCATCCAACCACCGGACTGGAATTTACCTTTTGAGCTTATGTGTGATGCATCCGATTATGCGGTTGGAGCTGTCTTGGGGCAGCGGGTGAATAAGATACCCCATGTCATCTACTATGCAAGTAGAACTCTCAATGATGCTCAGCTCAATTATTCTACTACAGAAAAAGAGTTGTTGGCTGTAGTTTTTGCTCTAGACAAGTTCCGATCATATCTCTTAGGATCCAAGGTCATAGTGTTTTCAGATCATGCAGCTTTGAAATATCTTCTTTCAAAGAAAGACACTAAACCTCGTTTAATTCGTTGGGTCCTATTACTTCAAGAGTTTGATATTGAGATAAGAGATAAGAAAGGTTCTGAAAATGTTGTTGCTGATCACTTGTCTAGACTTATTGACGAGTCTGCTGAGGAACCCTTACCTTTGAATGAGTCATTCCCTGATGAACAACTTTTTGCTGTCTCTCAATTGCCTTGGTATGCTGATATTGTTAATTATCTTGTCACAACTCAACTTCCTGAACATTGGACAAAACAAGATAAATCCAAATTTTTCGCCGAGGTTAAGCATTTTTTCTGGGATGATCCATACCTGTTCAAGTATTGCCCAGATCAAATCATTAGGAGATGTGTGCTGGAGCATGAAGTTGATAGTATCATTTCTTTTTGCCATGCTTATGCATGTGGTGGTCATTTCGGTGCGAAAAAGACTGCTGCAAAAATTTTGCAGAGTGGTTTCTATTGGCCTACTTTATTTAAAGATACTCATGAATTTTGCACAAAATGTGACAGATGCCAACGTATGGGTACATTATCACGTAGGTCCATGATGCCCCTTACTAACATTCTGATTGTTGAACTTTTTGATGTTTGGGGTATTGACTTCATGGGCCCATTTCCTCCATCGTTTGGTTATCTCTACATCCTTGTTGCTGTAGATTATGTTTCCAAATGGGTAGAGACCATTCCCTGCAAAACAAATGATCACAAAGTGGTGGTTCGGTTCTTGAAAGAAAACATATTTTCTCGTTTTGGAACCCCTCGAGCAATTATAAGTGATGGAGGTACACATTTTTGCAATAGAGCTTTTGAATCACTTCTGAAAAAGTACTCCATTACTCATAAAATTGCAACTCCATATCATCCGCAGACTTGTGGACAAGTAGAAGTTTCAAATAGGGAAATTAAACGCATTCTTGAGAAAACGGTTCGTCCCGATCGAAAGGATTGGTCTGACAGATTAAATGATGCATTGTGGGCTTACCGTACTGCATTTAAGACACCAATTGGAATGTCTCCCTATAGACTTGTATTTGGAAAACCATGTCATTTGCCTGTGGAATTAGAACATCGTGCTTATTGGGCCATCAAAACTTTTAATTTTGATATGGACAAGGCTGGAACACTTCGCAAATTGCAACTCAATGAACTAGATGAAATTCGTAATGAGGCTTATGAGAATGCGAAGATTTACAAAGCAAGGACCAAAGTTTTTCATGATCAGACAATCCTGAGAAAGTCATTTGAGCCCGGTCAAAAAGTTTTGCTCTATAACTCCAGGTTACATCTTTTCCCAGGAAAACTCCGTTCCCGATGGTCTGGACCTTTTATTGTGCACAAAGTATTTTCCCATGGAGCGGTTGACATTCAAAACCCTAAAGATGGAACTATTTTCAAAGTTAATGGGCAAAGATTGAAACCATATTTAGAGGGTTTTACTGAGAGCGAGGAGACTATTCTTGATTTGGATGAACCTAATGCTCCTACATGATTTTTGGTTACGTCTGGCTGAAGACGTAAAACTTAGCGCTCTTGGGAGGCAACCCAAAAATTTTTTTTTTTTTTTTTTTTTTGTTTTTTTGATAGCTTTTTATTTGTTTAATATTTAGGTTGTTGATTCATGTGTGGGGATGCTACAATCTAGGTTTGGGGGTGTATTTTCTTTTTCTATATTTTGTACTTACTCCTCATTCTTAGTTTGTGTGTTTCAATGCTCTACATCTACCATGAGGCATCTCCATTCAGGTGACTTCTTTCCTTACACTCCTTTTCTTTTATTCGTCATTGAGATATTTATTTTGGTAAACATTGAGGGCAATGTTTCGTTTAGGTTTGGGGGTGTAGAAAAGAAAGGTAGTATTGGTTTTTATTTAAAAAAAAAAAATTGAGAAAATAAAAAAAAAAACATAAAAATTTACTTAGTTTTAGGTTGTTTGTTAGTATTTTTCTTAGGTTTTGATAGTTTATCCCTTTATGATGCATACTTCAATTTTTAAGAGATTAATTTGCATTGGAAGTGTGAGTAAGTATACTGGAGGATAGAGAACTTAACTGAGCATATCTTTCTGTTACAGTCCTCTTGGAACATGTGCTTGAGCTAATAAAACTCACTCACACACACTAGTTACATAAAGTAATACAGTCTAGAGATTTGTTGAATGCTAATTCACAGTGGGATATCTTTAGTCAGAGTCATTGGATGATATGTGGTTGTCTGTTGAGCTTAAAAGATCATGATAGCCCATTTACTTGGCTATGGCAAGGGATTGGAACCGGAAATAGGTTGAGAGTATAATACAGCCTGGACAAAATAAAGATGTGCTTGAAAATATGAATGCTGAAAAGGAAAAAAAAAATGAAAAAAATGAAAACAAAAAATAAAGAAAGGGGCTGCTTGACTTTATAGGATTAACTTAGGCTGATGCTCGGGCCCGAAGCGGTCTCTTAAAACCTAATGCCCTAAGCCAAACTGGTTGGGAGTCATTGGCCTGAGTCATTGCTAAACCTAAGCATCTTGAAGTCAGGCCTTACACAGTCCTAGCGAAAAAAAGAAAAAAAAAAGAAAAAAAAGGTCTGTGGTGTATTATCCTCTCAAATCTAGAATGTTGGACCCGAAGGAGGCGCGCAGATTTGTGCTATCATGAACCTAAAGATTACGACGACTGTGTTGATTCTGATGTTCTTTGGTTAATGGGTAACACTGGATCTGTATAAAACAGAGATTTAGAATGTATTGCTACAATGTTCTACACTCTTACTATATAAAGTATCATGCTATATTCTATTGAGCAGAAATTTCCAAGATGAAGGTGTAGAATAAAACCACTTACTTGAGGGCTTCTATATTCCAGTTGATTATAAATCCAAGTACATGTGGTTGATTTTCTTAAACATTGCAGTTTGCATTCGAAGGGATATTAGGATTGTTTGTTTTGTAGTGATTTTCTATTTCTTTTTACACTTAGATTAAATAGGTTGATTTCATAAATACATGTTTGTGGGTAGCATGGCTGCAAACCCTCACGAGACTTCACTCGTCCAGCCAGGGACACCTGGGGGTTTAAAAGGCTTGTTGCATGCGCTAAATGCAATCGCGATTTCCTGCGAAAGTGGATTAATTAGATTTCTTTTCTTTGTTTTATTTTGTTTTGTTTTGTTTTGCTCGAGGACTAGCAAAATGTAGGTTTGGGGGTATTTGATATATGCAAAATATACACATTTTTATATGCCTTTCTACCTATTTGTTAGTCGTATTTTTAGTTAAAATAATGATAATTAATGTTTATCTGTGTTAGGTGATTAATTAGGAGATTAATAAACAAATGTGCTTAATTGATTAATTTAGATGCGTTAATTGGGTTTAATGGATTTATAATTTATGATGTGTCTAAATTATATTTAATTATATTTATGCAGGTTGTAAAAGTCTTAAATCGCCAAAGAGAATGCACGTCAAATGGGTTCTGTGCTGAGATCGGAGATTGGACGCGCGAGATCGATACGGCGGGTTTTAATTAAGAAAAAGAAAAAAAAAGGAAAAGAAAAGAAAGAACCGGAGGCGGCCGGTCTGGTTCTGGTCCGGTTCAAGTAAAAAATAAAAAAAAGAAAGCGACCCGAGCCCGATGGCTCGGGCGCTGGGCGTCTGGAACAGAACAGAGCGAGGCTCTGTTCTGTCGGAGTGAGCAGACGGAGGAAATCCGCCGGCCATAGGCGGTGGGTCTCACTTCCGGCGACTCGGCGGCGAGGCTACGACAGGCGGCCACGGGATGAGCTCACGACGACGACGAAGCTGCAGTCGGGCGATGGGTTCACGCAGACAGCGGCGAGGTCCGACGTCGGTAGGGAAGCTCGAGCGCTGGCGGTGAGGCGACATGTTCGACAACGGAGTAGAAGCCGACGGCGAGGAAATGACGGCTGGAGAGGAAGGAAGGTTCCAATTTTTGGAAAAGTTCGATTCGGAAAGATTTGGAAACAGAGAAAATCGAATCGGGAAAGACTATTTGCAGACCTGTTTCAAATGGAAGCTGTATGATTTGGAAGGCAACCAACTGGAGGATTTTCCTGTTCTGGAATTGGACCTGGAAAGGTATGATTTGGGTGGTTGTAATATGGAAAATTGTTGGGAGGCAGTCCATATAAAAAAAAACAGAGCGTTCATTGCTGGTGTGTGGTGGCTTTTGGGTGGTAGTGGCGGCTCTGTCTGTGGAAGAGGGTCGTCGGCTGTGCTGTGGATCGAAGAAGGAGGCTGTTCTGTCTGAGAAGAGGAACGGCTGTGAAGAAAGGGGACGGCTGTTGGTGGGTGGTGTTCTGGCGGTCTGAAGGGGGCGGTGCTGTGGGTACTGTGACGGCCGTGGTGGATTGAAGAAGAAGGTTCCGTTCTGCTGGTGGGTGGTGGCGGCCATGCTGTACAAAGGGAGAGTCCGCCGGTTGCTCGAGAAGGAGAGTTGTTCGTGCTGAGGGGAAGGTTCTGTCTGCTGGAAAGGAGGGAGGTCGTGCTGTGCTCAGTCGAGAGGCAGAGTAGGGAGAGACCGGAAGAGGAAGGAAGACCCGTTTTTGCTGGCCGTGCTGAAGGTGAAGGGCGGCTCGGTCGAGAGGGGTCGGAGGAAAAGACTCGTTTCTGCTGCTCGAGAGGGAGGTCGGCCGTGGTAGAAGGACCAGCTGATCTGGAAAGGAGGGAGGCCGGTTGGGTACTATTCCGGCTGTGCAGACGGGAGAGGAAAAGGCAGAGAAGGGAAGAAAGGGCTTTGTTCTGGCGTGGGATTTGGGAAGAACTGTTGTTGGAGAGAGTGAGGACGAGAGGAGTTCTCGAAGGCACAGTTTGTCTGTGGAGAAAAGACTGAACTAGAAAAAAAGGGGGTTGTTTTGCTTTGGCTGGAATTGGGGACTGTCTACTCTGTTCGAGAGAAAGAGTAGAACGGTTGAGGCGTGCAGTTGAGAGACTGTTGCTGAAGGTGGAGGAAAGAGGAAAGTAGGACGGGATTACAAACAGACTGAAAGCAGAACACAGGATTTTTCTTTATTAATTTATCTTTTATTTAGTTAATTTCTGTGTTTTTAGTTTAGCTGAACAATTGATTGCTTAAAAAGAAAATAAAAATTAGAACTTTACATTTCATTATTACTTGCTACATACTCTAGAGTTAGGTTGAATATCTTACTAAGTCTCTGAGGGATCGACCTCGTAGCCACTATTCTACATTAGATTCGTGCGCTTGCGAGTAATATATTAAAATTTACATCAGTAATACCCTCTAGAAATTTGTTAAATACTAATCTTGAGTGAGATGTCTTTAGTCAGAGTCATTGGTTGATATGTGGTTGTCTGTTGAGCTTAAAAGATTATGATAAACTATTTACTTGGCAATGGCAAGGGCTTCGAACCGGAAATAGGTTGAGAGTATAATACAACTTATATGCTTGAAAATATATATACTGAAAAAAATGCGAAAAAATGAGAAAACTAAAAGAAAGAAAGGGGCTGCTTGACTATTATAGGATTAACTTAAGCTGATGTTCGGGCCCGAAGCGGTCTATACTTAAATCCTAATGCCCTAAGCCAACTGTGCTGAGAGTCATTGGCCCGAGTCATTGCTAAACCTAAGCATCTTGAAGTCAGGCCTTACACAGCCCTATTGAAAAAAAAGTCTATGGTGTAGTATCCTCTCAAGTCTAGAATGTTGGACCCGAAGGAGGGGCGCAGGCATTTGTGCTATCATGAACCTAAAGATTACGATGACTATGTAGATTCTGATGTTCTTTGGTTAATGGGTAACACTGATTCTGTGTGAAATAGAGATTTAGAATGTATTGCTACAATGTTCTACACTTTCTATTATTTAAATTATCTCCTGGGTCTCACCGGCTATTATCGGCGTTTCATCGGTAAATATGGAGTGATTGCTGGACCCCTCACGGCTCTTCTGAAAAGGGGGCTTTCTCATGGAGGGAAGAGGCTCAGGACGCATTCGACAGATTGAAACAGGCCATGGCTACTACACCGGTATTGGTCCTTCCTTATTTGGGTCTTCCCTTTGTCATCGAGACAGATGCATCTGATGCCGGTCTAGGGGCTGTTCTATACAAAAAGAATGACCTATTGCATTTTTCAGCAAGGCGCACTCAAGACGTTCTTTGACCTTATCCGCATATGAGAAAGAGATGCTAGCTAGTGGAGCCCGTATCTGCTAGGCCACCTTTTTCTCATTCGTACGGACCATCAGCCGTTGAAATACTTCCTGGAACAGCATGTATCTCTGTCTCAGCAGAGGTGGGTTAGTAAGCTTCTGGGATATGATTACAAGGTCGTTTATAAGAAGGGGTTGAAAACACGGTGGTAGATGCACTTTCTCGCAGACCCGTGGAGGGAGACTGTTTGGCATTATCGGTTCCATGTTGTCCATTTCTTCCGGATCTGAGACGCGCGTATGTAGAGGACCCTCCCACCATGAAGTTGATCACCCGCCTACAAGCACACCCGACGACTGACTCCTCTTTTGTATGGCAGGATGATCTCTTATTTTGGATGGGGCGCCTGTGGGTGTTTGTCCCACTTCCATGATACCCCAATTGCTGGTCACGAAGGGTCGTTTCGGATGTATAAACGGGTGACTCATAGTTTTTTATGGAAGGGGCTCCGAAAAGCAGTGCGGGACTATGTGGTTGCTTATGACACATGACAGCGGGCAAAATCAGCGACCACTACACTAGCAGAACTCCTTCAACCGCTTCCCATTCCAGACAAAATTTGGGAGGACATATCTATGGATTTTGTGGAGGCATTACCCGTGGTCCAGGGAAAATCTGTTATTCTGGTAGTGGTGGACCGTTTGGTATGCCCATTTTGTGCCTTAAGCCACCCTTTCACCGCTCGAACAGTCACTGAGATATATGTGAAGGAAATTACCAAACTCTATGGCATGCCCCATATTATTGTGTCAGTCAGGGATCGGGTGTTCCTTTCTCTGTTTTGGCAAGAGTTTTTTGCTCTGCAAGGTATGGAGCTTCATATGAGTACGGCGTATCACCCCCAGCAAGATGGTTAGACGTAGGTAGTCAATCGGTGCTTGGAGCAGTATTTATGCTATTTTTTTGGGAATCAGCTTCGGCGATGGCTTCAGCTTCTACCCTGGGCGGAGTGGTCATATAACATAGTCTACCACACAAGAGCTGGTTTCACTCCATTCGAGGTCATCTATGGCCATCCCCCTCCTTTTGTACACTCATATGTGTCTCACCGTTCTTCTATTGCGGAAGTTGACTCAATGCTTAAGACTCGGGATGAGGATCTTTGGCAACTTAAGGCCAACTTGGCTTTGGCACAGAACTGTATGAAGCAGATTTATGTTGTGATCCAGCAGGGTCACAAGGTATCACCTTGACGAAAAGTAGCAAAAAGAAAAGAGAAGTAAGGAAAACTGGATTCAATATTGCATGCCCTAGAAGGGGAAGAAGACTTCCTTATAAAGAAAGAGAGGGCGCGTCTTCCTAGCCTGATTACAAGATATGATTTGCTAGCGTGTCTTCCTAGCTTGATTACAAGATATGACCTTTCAATTACCAAAATGGGAAGGATTACAAGATACGGTTTTGCGTGCTGACCTTTCAGTTACCAAAATAGAAAGGATTACAAGATATGGTTCTACGAGCTGCCATTCACAACACTCCACCACGCTCCGCTTCCGCATTGCCCTCAATGCGACGACGATGGAAAGCGGGTCAGAAAGTCATCCTCTAACATCCTCTCTGCATCGTCTAAGGATTTACCCTTCCAAAGTACCAACACTTCAGTTACAATATGTCCCGAACGACGCACCCTCCGCTTGTCAATAAGAGAGGCAGACATATGTGCGTCAGGTTCTGCAGGGCCCATGAGTGGCGGGGGCACAATATCTGCAACTAATTGTGGGTCCCCCATGAATCGATTGACCACCTCTAGACATCGGTTGACCACCTCAGTCTAACCATCCATCTGAGGGTGATAGGCCGTACTCATATGGAACTTCGTACCCTGCAGCATGAAAAACTCCCGCCAGAACTGAGAAATGAATACACGATCCCGGTCTGACACTATAGTTCGTGGCATACCATGCAACTTTGTGACCTCCTTTACATACAGGTCAACAAAGGTTCGAGCAGAAAATCGATGGCTCAAGGCGCAAAAGTGGGCGTACTTGGAGAGACGGTCGACCACCTCCATAATGACTGTCTTACCGCGAACCGTGGGTAAGGCCTCAACAAAGTCCATGAAGACATCCTCCCAAACCTTGTCAGGGATAGGGAGGGGCTGGAGGAGACAGGTCGGGGTTGTGGATGCCGATTTTGCCCGCAGGCATGTGTCACAAGCTGCCACATAGGAATGCACATCCTTCTGAATATCGGCCCACAAGAAGCTATGACTTACCCGCTTGAAGGTTTTGAACGTCCCTTCATGGCCAGCCACTGGAGTATCATGGAAATGGGACACCACACGCCGACGCAAATCCGGGTGGCCATAAGCGGTCCTTCCAGAATAAGAGATTTTCCTGCCAAGCAAAAGGAGGCTTAGCGGTGGGATCAGCTTGAAGATGGTCAATCAACGCCTTGGTGGTTGGGTCCTCGACATATGCTCGTTTCAATTCTAGCACAAAGGAGCAACACAGCATAGATAAGGCTAAGTATACCCCCTCCTTGGGCCGGCGAGACAAGGCATTAGCCACAGTGTTGTCCGCACCCCTCTTGTATACCACTTCATAATCATATCCCAATAATTTTTTGACCCAACTCTGCTGAGAGGGCGTAGATACCCGCTGGTCCAAGAAGTATTTGAGTGGTTGATGATCTATTTGAGGCCGAGCAAGTAGGGCCGCCACTTGTTGATGGAGTGCACAATAGCAAGCATTTCCTTCTTGTATGCCGACAAAGTCAAAGATCGCCCTGAGAGTGCTTTGCTGAAGAACACAATAGGACATTCTTTATGGAGAAGGACAGCTCCGAGACCTGAATCAAATGCGTCGGTCTCAATTGGAAACGGTAAGCTGAATTCTAGAAGAACTAATACCGGAGCGGTTGCCATAGCCTGCTTCAATTGGTCAAAGGCTTCCTGTGTTTCATTGGACCATGAAAAGGCCCCCTTCTTGAGCAAGGACGTGAGGAGCCCAGCCATCACCCCATACCACCCAATAAACCGCCAATAGTGACCAGTGAGGCCCAAGAAACCACAGAGAGTCACACAAGTGGGCCGAGGCCATGAAAGCATAGTTTCCACCTTCGACGGATCAGTGGCCACCCCTTCATGCGAGATAATGTGGCCTAAATAATCTACCTGCGCGCTGCTAAAGGAGCACTTTGAGCGCTTCAAAAATAATGAATTAGCACACAGGATGGTAAAAATTGACCTGAGGTGGCATAGATAGTCCTCCCAGGACACGCTATAAATAAGTATGTCATCAAAGAACACGAGCACAAACCGGCGGAGATAGGGCCTAAACAGATCGTTCATCAAGCTCTGAAAAAGGGCCGAAGCATTGGTCAGGCCGAATGGCATGACGAGGAACTCATAGTGCCCGTCATGAGTCCAAAAGGCAGTCTTGTGGATGTCGTGGGATTGCATGCGTATCTGGTGATAACCCGAGCGCAAGTCAAGTTTGCTGAAAATGGTAGTCCCTGCCAACTCATCCAAGAGCTCCTCGATCACCGGGATAGGATATTTATCCTTCACTGTAATCGTGTTGAGCACACGTTAGTCAACACAGAAGTGCTAAGAACCGTCCTTATTGTGAACCAACAGGACCGGAGATGAAAATGAACTAGTGCTAGAACGGATTATACCTGATTGCAACATCTCTTGCACTAACCGTTTGATTTCCACCTTTTGAACATAAGGATACCGGTAGGGTTGGACATTGGCGGGGGGAGCTCTGGGCATGATAGGGATGTGATGGTCATGGCTCCGAGCTGGCGGAAGGCCAGATGGCTCTGCAAAGATATCCTCATGCTCGGCCAGGAGGCAGAGCATGTCATCCGGCAATGCTGGTTGACTCACATCCATGATAGCATGTTGCTGGAGAAATAGACCTTGAGGTGTAAAGTGGAAAAGAGAACTCACCTCCTGGGCTGTGTGCAGGGTGCCTGGTTGCGACCCATGTAAACGCACACGTTGGCCTGCTACCTCGAAGTCCATAGTCAGATCCCGGAAGTTCCAGACGATGTCGCCCAAGCCCTGAAGCCATTGGACTCCTAACACCATATCAGCCTCCTTCGTGGGTAAGAGAAATAGATCAATGATAAAGGAATGTCCTTGAATCACCAACTCAACTTACGCACACATGCCCACACTCCAAAGGTGTTTGCCATCGCCTATCAACACATCAAATTGTTTGGAGTCTGAGACACAGCACCCCGAACACTATGCCACTTTGTCATTGATAAAGTTGTGAGTAGAGCCACTATCGATGAGTACCGCTACTTGTTGGCATTTGAGATGGCCTTGGACGCGCATGGTACAGGGAGTGAAATTACCTGAAAATGCATGGATGGATATCTCAGGTTGTACATGAACGTAGAGGCCCGATACCTCCTTCGGCTCAGCCACTTCCTCTTCCTCAGCTTCTTCGACAAGTAAACTACCCCGGACGAAGCAGCGATGTCCGGGAGAAAACTTCTCATCGCATTTAATACAGAGTCCCTTGAAACGCCGTTCGTCTATCTGGGCTGGCGTCAGGCGACGAACAGGTGGAGTAGCAGGCCCTGACAATGTCGGCTGGCTTGGGCTGGGGCCAGGCGCTAGGGCCGAGACAAATGTGGGGCTGTTAAGGGGGCGCAGAGCCATCACCCCACGGCTCCCTCTCTGCTGACGAGCCAATTTCTCCTCCTCAATACGTGCATGGCGCACCACATCGGGCATGGTGTGGCATGGGAAGTGGCACATCTCATCAGCAATCTCTGGGTTCAGCACACACTTGAAGGTGCCCACGAGAGCTGCTATTGGCCAATCTGGTAGGCGATTTGCAATCTTCATGAATTTTGAATAATGGGCCCTTACTGTGGTAGTCTGCCTTAGGCTGGACAACATTTCATTGAAATCTTGAAATTCATTTGTCCAAATTGGACACACAACTCGTCGGAGAAGGACACCCAAGTAGAATAATGCACCTCCTTTTCGAAGGTCTGAAACCAAATAGAGGCGTCTCTGTCAAGATGGAAGGCTGCCACATGTAGGCGTTCTGCATCAGAGTATGTCCCTTGGTAAGCAAAGAACTTGTCCGCCTTGTACAGCCATTCGATGGGGTCCTCATCTCCATTATATCTTGGAAACTGTAAATGAGCCACTCTGGGCTCAGCGCTGCCTCTCTGGCCTCCACAAGACCTCTGGAACTCCTCCCACTCCTCATCGATCTCTTGCTGAACGTTTCGTGGTTGTGTAACAATTGAGGCATTTTCACGAGCACCTGGCATGCCTCGTGCATCAAGGCTAGGACTGCCACCTTCTACGTCTGGGTTAAAGGACCCAATTTGGATTCCACGAGGGAGAGGATTGGCTGCGGATTGGCCTGGTACTGAGTTGCCAAGCACATGAGAACCCCCTGATGGCGGCAGCGGCGTGGTCATGTTGGCAGTCTGCATGGTCTGATTTTGCGCTTGCGCAAGCTCGAGGGTCTACAGCCATATATTAATCGCATTGAGCATGGATAGTAGAACATCTTGGCTGGAATCAGCATTTGTCTGCGGGCTGGAATTCTCCCTAGCAGCCTCTGATTCTGGCTGTGCTTCAGAGGCCATGGCTGGTTACAAGATACCAATGTACCAATGTTGTGACCCATCTATCACCTTGACAAAAAGTAGTAAAAAGAAGAGAGAAGTAAGGAAAAATGGATTCAATATTGCATGCCCCAGAAGGAGGAAGAAGACCTCCTTATAAAGACAGAGAGGGTTACAAGATATGGTCCTTTCAGTTACCAAAATGGGAAGGAGGTCTTCCTAGCCTGATTGCAAGATATGGTTTGCTAGCACGTCTTCCTAGCCTGATTACAAGATATGACCTTTCAATTACCAAAATGGGAAGGATTATAAGATAAGGTTCTGCGTGCTGACCTTTCAATTACCAAAATGGAAAGGATTACAAGATACGGTTCTGCGCACTGCCATTCACAACAGTTTATGATAAGAAGCACACCAATTGGGAGTTCCAGGTAGGGGATTTGGTGTATGTGTCCGTCATGCCTCAGCGTCAGACCACCTTATTTCCGACAGAACATATTAAGCTTGCCGCTCGTTATCATGGTCCTTATGCTATCGTGGAGTGCATGGACCAGGTGGCTTACCGACTTGCATTACCGTCTGGGTCGCTGGTACACCCTGTCTTTCATGTGTTGCATCTAGGCCGTTTCGTGGGGGATCTGGCGTTGGTTATGGATAGTGCACCCCCCCCCCCCCCCGCTCATGGGGCATGTGGAACCTGATGCACCTATTCCTGCCTCAATTATTGATAAACGGCGTGTGCGTCGTTTTGGGCGAATTGTTACCGAGGTGCTTGTGGCTTGGCGGGGTAAACCTTTGGAAGATGCAGAGTGGATGTTGGAAGATGAATTCTTGGCGCCTTTTCCTTCTTGATCGCCTTGAGGACAAGGCGGTAGCGCAGCGTTGTGGAGTGTTGTGTAGATCAGCACAATAACGGAGCAGATCTAAATTAGGCAGGAGTGGTTATTTTTATTATTAGGATTAGTTTCCCTTTTTGAATAAATCAATGATTTGTAATCAGGCCTGTTTGGAAACTAAATAGTGTAACGGGCTGTAATGGCACAAATCGTGGCCCATCAGCGGGCCACTAGCTGGCGCGCCTCCCTAGGAAGACTCACCTCTATTGTTGTAAGGAGATCTTTTCCGTCCTTTAGTGGTTATGCAATTGACAAGTTACTTCTCCTTTCTCTCGTTTTCTCCTTCTTCTTCTCTTTAGTCGATCCGATACCTTGTGATCTTGTTGGGTCACAACAGATAGATACACTTAATTGATAATATCTTTCTGTTACAGTCCTCTTGGATCAAATGCTTGAGCTAGTAAGACTCACTCACACACACTAGTTATATAAAGTAATCCCCTCTAGAAATTTGTTGAGTACTCATCTACAATGGGATAACTTTGGTCAGGTCATTAGTTGATACATTGTTATTATTGAGCTTAAACGATCATGATAGACCATTTACTGGGCAATATGGCAGAGGCATGGACTGGAATAGGTTGAGAGCATAATACAACCTGGACAAAATATTGCTTTGAAAAAAATAAATGAAAATAAAAAAAAATAAACTAGGGGCTGGCTAATTTTATAGGATTAACTTAGGCTGATGCTTAGGCCCGAAGCGGTCCATACTTAAAACTTAATGCTCTATAAGCCAACTGGCTGGGAGTCATTGGCCTGAGTCATTGTTAAACGGCTTGTTGCATACGCTCATACAAACGGCCAAAGTCATTGTTAAACAACTCGTCCTTCTAGGGACACCTAGAGTTTTAATAGCTTGTTGCATACGCTCAATGCAATCGTGTTCCCTATGAAAGTAGCATTTATTTTTCTACTTTAGTTCCTTTATTTTGTTTTGTGTGATTTTGCTTTGCTAGAGACTAGCAAAATGTAGGTTTGGGGGTGTGATCTATACTTGAATTATGCATTTTATTAGCTCCTAAACTTATGTTTATGTTTGTGTTTGATTAGATTTAGTCATATTTTAATGATTTTTTGATCTTTTGTAGGAAAAGAAGATTTGCACTCTTTTTTGGCTTAAAAAGAGAAAAGAAGCAAAATATTTCGGCGAATGAACAGTAGTTGATCGATCGCCAGACTTACGCGATCGATCGTCTGAACCAAAGAAGAAGCCGTGAACAAAGGAAACGATCGATCATAAAATTTTTGATCGATCGTATCTACTGGAATGTTTGTTTCTATAGTAGCCGATCGATCGTACCACTTACGCGATCGATCGCCCCAATTCAGATGAAACTGCAAGACGAGTTCACGATCGATCATTACCTTATCTATCGATCGTATCTACTGGAGTTTTTGGTTTATACAGTGCACAATCGATCGGCACCCAAGACGATCATCGGCAAATGAAGAAAAGTTGCGAACGATCACAAAAAACAATGTAAAAACAAAAAGAAGACGAGATCGATCGGGAAGCGATCGATCGGTGAACAGTGTGATCGAGACCTATTTCAAGACGGAATTGGAAGGGGGTTTCATGGTTTTCCTTCACTCCTATATATATGCCTTATGGGGGGAACGTCTTGGGACATCTTCAGTCATATCTAGAGACATCTTTGAGGCTAAAGAAGAGTTTTTTTGAGAGAGAAGAAGAAGATGATGAAGATGAAGATGCTTGTTTCTCTTCCAATGCGAGGCCAAACTATTTCCAAGGCGTAAATAAAGCCCAAATAGATTGGTTTTGTTGTTTCTTTCTCTCATCTTAATTTTATCATAGTTGATGTATGAACCTTTATTACGTTATCAATGTTAATTTATTGAGATTTATTCTTTGTGCTCAAGAGGAACGTGAGTAGACTAAGGTGTAATATATTAATAGAGTTTCATTGATCTATGCTCGAGAGAGATAGACCACAATTCCATGGTTTAATTGCTTTATATGTCAGAGAGGAGTGCATGATATTTTGAAATATCTGAGAGGAATATGGTAATTGATTGTTTAATATTTGATATTATACACTTTTCATTGTATTGGTGTGAATGACGACATATTTGTGATCATGGAATGTCGTATCGGATATCGGTAAAATATCGGTCGGCTAAAGAGACGAAATATCGGAGATATATTGGAGATATATCGGAGATATTGTGTAAAAAAATATCGGTAGTCAAAAACTAGTTTTTATCGTATTTTTTCACAATCTAACTTCTAAAATGAGTTATACTTATTTAAACAAAGATTAAATTTCAAAATATGCATATTAGGATAGAAAACAAACATGAAAGGTTTTTTTTTTAAAAAAAAAAAATTGAAATTTTTTTTTTTAAAAATAATTTTTTAATTCAAAAAATACCGATATATCGGCGATATATCGCCGATGTTTGGAATTTTTTTAAAAATCGATATTAATTGGTATCGATGTATCGGTTTATGGCCGATACCGATATATCGCCGATATATCGGCGAGACGATTTTCCATGTTTGTGATACCTCAAGTCTTCAGCGTTAAAAAAAGTATATATCCTCCGATCCGTGGCTTAAAATTTGAGGTGTAACCAACTTGGTGTTGAAGCCTCAGGATATCACTATCTGTGAAAGAAATACGGAATGAATGGCATAAATATAAAATTATCTGACATGTAGATGGGATAAGTAGTAGCCTTAGTGACTAATGAACTTTTACAAGATAGATAAATGGCAAGAACTTGAAGTGGAAAACAGTATGAGAGCGAGAAACAAGAAATTGCTAAAGAGTGGGTTGCATAATGGAGACTGGGCAATATAGGCCAAGGAACGAGAGAAAACCCTTTCAGGATTGACATAGAGGAATTGGCTCACGAGGTTGAAGTTGACGTAGCGCCCTTAACAAACGATGACCATGAATACGATGGGTATCTAGACTTCTCGGAGTTTGAACTAGTGGAAGAGAAGTCAAAGGCAGACGCGCAACAACAACACATAGTCATTAAGTTAGATCATGAAGATGCACCACCTATAGTGATAGAGCCCGTACTTTAGGTAGTTAGAGAGCACCCGATCTACGAAGTAGTGACTCAGGATGGAACTTATGGTATGATTTGTACAAGCGGTTCAAGTCTCAAGGATACCGTTGGCCCCATATATCTCCATAGGAAATAGTTATGCATCCAGAGTTGGAACCCCCATTGGTGTATATGATTATGTGGATCCTTGACAAGTACCTCTGAAGCTAAAGACTTAGGGGAAGGAGCATTAGGACCGATCCAATGGTAGGAAGAAAATTGAAAATTACCTTCTAGTGATCCTCTGCAGTATGCACCAGGGTTGATATAGGGTGATACTGATAGGGAAAAGTGAAAAAACAATGTCAGTCTGAAAATTTTCAGGGTGATTTGTAGATGATTATTCTTATTGTGGAAAACCCGTTTGGGAATATGAAATTAATCATATTTTCAGCCTTTCACCGTCAATCTGACTCTTGATTGGTGACTTGCATTTGGAAATCTAAAAAAAATCAGGTGTGATTTTGTGTTTGGCAAAGTTAGTGAAAAATTTCTGTTTTGGATGGCGGCAGCGGAAGCGGGTGGCAGTGGTCGGCGGCAGTAGGTGGTGCTAGCGGTGGCAGTGGTAGCAGTGGTGGTGGCGGTCTTGTGCCGGTGGCGGCAACGAGAGGGTAGTGGGAGGTGATGAGGTGACGAGGATAAAATTTCAGGCTGATGATCAACATTTTCACCTCTTTCACGGGTGATTTGCTTATTTTTTTCAGTTTTTACCGTCAAGAATGAAAATTGCCCATTTCAGTTTCCAAACGCACTAACAGCTGATAGGTGAAAATAGGTAAAAATTTTCACCTTTCACGATCAGCAGCTCCTGTCAGCTCTTTCACTAAACAAACACCTTTCAGTCCTTTCAGGCTGAAAGATGCTGATTTTTTTTCTTCAGAAAATCAGTAACCAAACTCACCCATAAACTCTTCTTGTAAAACTTTTAGATGAATTTTGAACTAATGCTACTGATTTATGATGTGTGTGAATTGTTGTGCTGCAGTGTGATTGTTTGATTTGAGTGTTGGAAGTTCACCGACACTGGAAAGATTGTGAACTTCGGGGTCAATGAATAGATAGATGAATTAAAACTTAAACATTAGTGGGATTCAAATTCATATTCTTTCATTGATTGTAGAGGGAAAAGATGGAGAGCAATCCTGGAACACAAAGGGGGAGACCTACTAGAAATGCATTAGCTACTCTTGGAGGGACTGGTGATCAAAATCCAGGGATGAGGACGATGGTGCAGGAGATTACACAGGGAATTCGTAATGGAGGCGCAAGCCGTGAGAAAGCCCCCACCTTGGAGAGGTTTAGGAGGGCTGCACCTGCATTTACTCGAGAGGACAACCTAGAGGCCGCAAAGAGATGGGACAGAAATACATAAACTATTTAAGGGCCTCAAGGTTCCTGTAGCCAAACGGGTTACCTTTGCCACATTTATGTTCACTGGAGAAGCGATATTTTGGTGGGAATTCGTAGAAATGAACACTTTTTCTGAAGGACAGGAGATCACATGGGAAGCCTTCAAGGAGGTTTATAATGCAAAGTATTTCCCATCCCATGTTCAACAAAAAAAGGAGGAGTTTCTCGAACTAGTATAGGGTTCATTGACTATGATGCAGTATGAGACCAAGTATGTGCAGCTGCAATGGTTTGCAGCCTATGCAAGTCTGACCTAACTAAGAAGGGCACAGAAGTTCGTCGATGGCCTGAAAGATGGACTTCAAATGAGAGTGCTATTAGCACAGTTGACCATAGTGGCTAAGGCCGCGGAGCTAGCATCCATTTTAGAGGACTTCAAGCAAACACATGAAAGGAGGACGGGGATGACCAAGGGTCAAGACAACAATCTTAAACAGTCGAACAATAAAAGATTTGGAGGTAATAATACAAATGGCAATCCACTGTTTAAACAACAGAAACAACACCAGTATCCACAAAATCGGCTAGGCCAGCAATTCAACAAGAATGGGAACCCAGGGAAGCCCTATCCACGCAATGAGAGGAGATGTTACGCCTGCAACGAGATAGGACATATCTCAAGAGACTGCCCTAATAAGGACATGATGCAAAGGGTTGATCCAAAGAAGAAGGTCCAAGCTAGGGTGTTTGCCCTCTGAAGATACTAAGACCTCCAATGCAGTCGCGGAATGTACCCTTTTTTATCTATTATAGGATTACTAGAGCCTTATTTGATCTAGGAGCTTCACGTACCGTTATTTCCTCTATTTTTGCTTGAGTATTGAAAAATCCTTGACTAGCGTAGCATACGATTAAGTGAATGACACTCCTGTTGTGAGTACTGTGTTAGCACATGAATTTCTAGAGAATACCCCTATAGTAGTTAGGGATAGGGTCTTACTTGTTGATCTTGTTTTGCCTGACATGTTTATTTTGGTGTGATTTTGGGTATGGATCAGTTGTCTAAGTACTAGCAAATGTGCATTGTCGTAAGAAGAGAGTCCACTTTAGAATACCAGGAGAGGCAGAAATAATCTTCCAAGGCATATGGGATAGAGGTGGAAGCTGTTTCATTTCATCTATGAAGGTGTATAAGCTTCTTGCTAAGGGTTGTGAAGCATACTTAGCAAGTATGATTTCTTTGGAAACAACTACACCAACACTAAAAGAGATCGACATTGTTTGTGATTTTCCTCATGTCTTTCCCGATGAACTACTTGGTTTCCCGGCAAAGAGAGACAGAGATTTCACCATTGATATTATGGATGGTACATCCCTTATATCCAAGGCACCTTACCGAATGGCCCCCAAGGAGTTGAAGGAATTAAAAGAGTAACTGCAAGAACTACTCAACATGCAATTCATCAGGCCAAGTGTTTCTCCTTGTGTAGAGCTAGTATTGTTTGTAAAGAAGAAGGATGGTTGTTTATGTCTATGTATATTGGATCTTGAACTAGGTTACCATCAAGAACAAATATCCACTTCCTAGAATTGATGATCTATTTGACCAACTACAATCAGCCGAAGTCTTTTCTAGGATTAACCTAAGGTCGGGCTACCATCAACTGAGGAGTAAGGATGATGACATACCTAAGACAACTTTTAGGACAAGGTATGACCACTATGAATTTTTTGTTTTGCCATTTGAACTAAAAAATGCCCCTGCTTCTTTTATTGGTATAATGAACAAAATTTTTGTAGACCTGTTGGATGAATTTTTTATAGTATTCATAGAAGACATTCGTGTCTACTCAGCCAACCCAGAAGAACATAGGGAGCACTTGACTCAGGTACTGTAGGTCCTTAGGGACTAACGACTATATGCAAAATTCAATAAATGAGAATTTTGGTTAGATAGTGTTAATTTTTCTGGACATGTTATCTCGAAAGACGGAGTAGCTGTTGATTCAACTAAAGTAGAGGTAGTACTAAATTGGGAAAGACCCAAGATGGTCATAGAGATTCGTAGTTTTCTGGGATTACCAAGTTACTACAAAAGATTCATTGAGAGATTTTCCAGCATGGCATTGCCAATGATCAAGTTAACCAGAAAATGAGCAAAGTTCTTTTGGGCTGATGCATGTGATAACAACTTTAAGGAATTAAAGAAGAGATTAACATCAACTCCTATTTTGACATTGCCCTCAAGCACAAAGATTTGTCATCTACATTGATGCATCTAAGATTAGACTAGGTTTTGTTTTTATGCAACATGGACGAGTGATTCTTTATGCTTCCAGATACCTTAAGAATTAAAAACAAAATTACCCTATAGGTGACCTAGAATTAGCAGCTGTCATCTTCTCTCTTAAGATATGGAGACACTACCTTTTTGGAGAAACAAGTTTATACCGACTATAAGAGATTGAATTATATCTTTTCACAGAAGGATCTTAATATGTGCCAAAGGAGGTGGTTAGAATATCTCAAGGATTATGACTTTTCTATCCACTCTCATCCTATTAATGCAAATTTAGTGGCTACTATTCCAAATAGAAAAGCTGAAGTTGTAATGTCCCACATCATGGTTAAAGAATGGAGGTTAGTGCAAAAGGGAGAGTGATATTTGGATTTCTCAACAATCAAAGTAAGTATTTTCTAGGCAACCTCATGATCATTTGTACTACAGTGAGTATTTTAGAGTTGTCGAACCTCGGGGACGAATGAAGAATCTACCAAACTCAAGGAAGAAAAGTTACAGTTTTGATTTAATTCTAAGAAAGCAACAAACTTTAACTAATTTAACTGAGATTTACTTATATGGAGAAAGCAGCAAGGCTTCAAATCCACCACAAAATAAACTAATGTATCGTCTCTCTCTCTGTTGAATAAATTCCTAATTGGCTAGCATATTCTTGGTCAGACATATACTTGTCAATTCAAAATATCATGCTCTCCTCTCGGACGCAACACATAAAGCAATTGAAACATGGAACTATGATTTATCTCTCTCGAGCATAAATCAATAAAGCCTTATTCCTTTATAACACCTTAGTCTACTTACGTTCTTGGTCGGACACGCAAGTATTCCTCGGATTAAAACTCGCAAGGATTCACTCTAACCTCTCTCGAGCACATAGAATAAACCCCAATAAATTAACTTTTAAAACATAACAAAGATTCATACACCAACTAGAGTAAAGTTAAGATGAGAAAAAGAAAACAATATAACTAATCTATTTGGTTTCATCTACGCCTTGAAAAGTTTAGCCAAGCATTGGAGGAGAAACAATAATCTTCTTCATCTTCTCTCCTTTGTTATAGCCATAAAAAACCCTCCAAAGGAACTCTCTAAGACTCTCTAGATATAATCTCTAATGCCCAAAACGTTCTTCCTTAAGGCATATAGATTGGGGTGAAGAGAAACCACGAAACCCCCTTCCAATTTCGATTCAAAATAGGGCTTAATTTAAGTTTGCCGGATACGGCGATCGATCGCTACAGTGCCGATCGAACTCTTACTATTCATTCATAAACTCCAGTAGATACGATCGATCGAAAGGTGATGATCGATCGTGAAAATTTCATTTTTTTGCTCCGGCGATCAATCGCCTCATTTGCCGATCGATCGGCTACTCTTCATGCCTTTTGTATCAAAATCTTCCAATGATCATAACTTTCCACTCCGAACTCCGAATTGAGCGCGGTCAGTGGCGTTGGAAAGTTAACTTCTTGAACTTTAACATAAAGTTTGAAACAGTCCAATCAGATATATGCACATGAATTTATTAAAAATTTAACCATTGGAGTCACTTTTCACCATGTCTGCAGCTTACGCTTATTTTTCCTATAAAAACAAAAAACTACATTAAAACATCACTAAATCTAATCAAAATACTAACATAAACATAAGTTTAAGAGATAATAAAATGCATAATTCATGTATAGATCACCTCACAATTCAATCTACAATTATTGAGAAGGTGATTGAAGCACATAAATTCTAATGATCGAATCTAGAAGCTATTACAGAAGCTGAACTTCAGCAAGGGTGTAGATGAAGTTATTCGATTTAAAGGAAGGTTGGTGGTACCCAAAGATATTGAGCTAAGATAGGAGATTCTAAAAGACGCATGATATATGCAAAATATACACATTTTTATATGCCTTTCTACCTATATGTTAGTCGTATTTTTAGTTAGAATAAGGATAATTAATGTTTATCTGTGTTAAGTGAATAATTTGGAGTTTAATGAATAAATGTGCTTAATTGAGTTATTTAGATGCATAAGTTGGATTTAATAAGATTTATATTTTATTATGCGTCTAATTACATTTTAATTTTATTCATACAGGTCTTAGAGCTCCATGTTTCAGATTCACAAATACGCGTCAATCAGCTCGTGTGAAGAGATCGAAGATCCGACGGACGTGGTTGGTACGACGGGTTTTAACCCAAGAAAAGAAAAAAAAAGGAAAAGAGAAAAGAACCGGTTCACCGGTCTGGTCCGAAAATAAGAAAAAAAATAAAAAAAAGGAAATCGGAAGCAACCCGAGCCCGATGGCTCGGGCGCCTGAACAGGAAAAAAAACAGAGCACATGAGGCTCTGTTCGACCGGAGGGTGGGCACGGAGGTGAAATCCGCCGGCCATAGGCGGTGGGTTGTGCTTCCGGCGACTCGGCGGCGAGGCCACGGTGGCGGCGGAGTGAGGCGGCGAAGCAACGGCGAAGTAAGGGCTGCAAACAGTAAAAGAAAAGAAAAAAAAGGGCCGCGATTGGGAAGTCTAAATCTAGGAGATCAGGGGCGTTCTTCAAATGGAAAGTTTCTTCGATTGGGAAGGAGATTAGGGCTAGCCGGAATGTTATAAAGGAGGAGGTTTTTGGTTCGAAGAGGAGCCGACTGTTGTTTCGAAAAAATAAAAAATAAAAAAGACTCGTTTTTACTGCTCTTTTTTGGAGGTCGGAGAAGGGGTCGGCGGGGCATTGTGCGGCGCGACAGAGGAGAAAAGAGAGGCTGTCTCTGGAGGGCGGCTCTATTTTTCTGGGCTCTGCCGGAGGGAGGAGCAGCTCTGTGCTGGGTCGGGGAGGAACTGTGGAAGGCGGCTCTGTCGAGAGGCAGAGAGGGAGAAGGATTGGAAGGGGTTGGTTGTGGAAGTACTGCTCGTGGGAGACTTACCGGCTGGGCAGTGAAGGTGGAGGAGAGGCTCTGTTCTGTGGTGACGATTGGGCTGTGCAAGAGGAAGCCGGATCTGTCGAGAGGCAGAGAGGGAGAAAGGAAGCTGTTTTCTGGTTTTTGTTTTGGACAGCCGGCAGTGCAAAGGGAGAACAGAGGTACTGTTTGCTTGAGAGAGGAGCAGGACCGACTGACAAAAGGGAGGTACTGATCTGTTCGTGCCGAGAAGGGAATTGTCTGCTAGAGAGGAAATAAAGCTGCTTTTGCTCGAGAGAGAAAAGCAGAAGTGTTACTTGCTCGAGAGAGGGGTAGCATAGCGGAGGTTTCGAAGAAGCTTTGCTTCGGCTGGAATTGGGGACTGTCTGTTCTATTTGAGAGAAAGAGCAGATCGGTTGAGGCGTGCAGTTGAGAGACTGTTGCTGAAGGTGGAGGAGAGAGCAAAGCAGGACGGAGAAGCAAGACAGACTGAAAGCAGAACACATGATTTTTCTTTATTATTTTATCTTTTGTTTGGTTAATTTCTGTGTTTTAGTTTAGTTGAACAATTGATTGCTTAAAAAGAAAATAAAAATTAGAACTTTACATTTCATTACTACTTGCTGCATACTCTAGAATTAGGTTGAATATCTTACTAAGTCTCTGAGGGATCGACCTCGTAGCCACTATTCTGCATTAGATTCGTGCGCTTGCGAGTATCATATTAAAATTTACATCAAGTTTTTGGCGCCGTTGCCGGGGACTACGTAGGATAATTTACCAAATTCTTAGAGTAGTTTAGTTTCAATTCAATTTAGTTTAATTTTTGTTGCTTATTAGTGTTTTGTCTTTTTGTAGGAGTAAGAGAAGACGTGGAATTCTCGCTAACGTTGGAAGGGCCACCCCTTCCCCTCGTTTGCATTCTTTTACCTTTTCTTTTAATTTTTCTAGGTGCTTAGTATTTTTATATTTCTTTCTGTGATTGCATACTTGTGTTAGTTGCGATTTTTAGGTTTGTTCTAGATATTTGATTTTTAGTGTCGTTAATTAGTGTATGCTTGGTCGTCGGTCATTGGGTGAACAGCTTGCACCTCTTGACCTAGAAATTGAAAGAACTTTTAAAGCAAGACTCAAACATACAATGGATGTTACAAATCAATTAGGTAACATGGAAAATGAGAATGTGAGGAAGACACTAAAAGATTATTCATCCCCCATTCAATTCAACTCACCTTCCTGCATAGTGTTGCCGCTCACCACGGCACACCACTTTGAGTTGAAACCAGGGGTGATGCAACTCTTGCCCACATTCTATGGTTCTAATAAAGAAGATCCCTATAATCATGTTAAAGAGTTCCTTGACATTTGTGCTACATTTAAATTCCAAAAATTTCTCTGATGAATCTGTTAGGTTGCGCCTCTTTCCCTTTTCTTTGAAAGAAAAAGCGAAAGCATGGTTGAACTCTTTAGAAGTTGGAACAATTAGGAGTTGGGATCAATTAGCTGAAAAATTTTTGAACAAATTCTTCCCTGTTCATAAAAATCATGCCCTTCGTAGAGAAATTACAAATTTCATGCAGAAGGAGGGTGAACACTTTTATGAGTGTTGGGAAAGATGGAAGAATTTGCTCCTTAAGTGTCCACACCATGGATTTTTAAAGTGGCAACAAGTTCAATTCTTCTATGACGGTTTAACACCTCAGAACCGTCAAATGGTTGATGCCGCTAGTGGTGGGTCAGTTATGATGAAGAGTGCCGAAGAAACATGGGATTTTATTGAGACTCTATGCGAGAATTCTCAGCAATGGGATTGCTCAAGTAGAGTTGACAGAACGTTTCCTTTTCAAAAGAAAGGAGGCGTATATGAGGTAGACAATAATGCACATTTGATTTCCAAGATCGACAGCCTGACACAACGTTTTGATGCATTGATGTCTGCTGGTGGGCCCCAAATGCCATCACATGTCAATGTGTGTGCCATTTGCTCTAACCCCTCCCATGTCATACAAAACTGTCCCTCTAACACCTCTGGAGTGGAATACAATAGCGATCAGGCTAATGCTATAAATGCCTTTCCTCGACCTGGCAATAACCCATATTCGGAAACTTATAACCCAGGTTGGGCTACGCATCCCATTTTTTCATGGTCCAAAGGACCACATCAAGGAGGACCACCAGGGTACCCTCCCAATCAATCTTACCCTCAACAAGTTCAAACATTCCCTACACAACCCAATTCTGTTTCAGTTCCCGAGTTGCAGACACCCTCAAAATCCGCCGCTAGTTTCGCCATTTATCTCCTCCTTTGAGCTTGACCCATGGCCGCCGATTCGATCGTATCTTCCACCGTCTGCCGTCTTTTCTCCTCATCACCGCCGCTTCGAGTGACCGCCGCTGCTCATCGCCGCCATGAAACCAAAGCCGCCGTGAATCTCGATCGCCGCCGAAAACCAGAGCCGCCGTCGTCAAACCTTCAGGTGGCCACCATGGCCCTTCTCCATTAGTGCTCGAGCAGAAAGCTCGAGTGCTCTGCTTCTCGTCCGAAACACCGGATCAAATCTGCACGTCCGAACTTCAATTTCGTGCCCATCTTCTCTTAAGTGACTCATCAACGGTTCAGATCTTCGATGTGAGTGATATCAGCTCTTGGGTCACTTTGGCACTTCAAAACACGTCTAATACGCTTGTCTACTGTTGATTTGCAATCCGCATTTTCAAACCTGCAATAACAAAACTAAACTAAAATTAGACGCATGATAAAAATATGATTCCTTAAATTCTTTATTGCATCTAAAATAATTAATTAGAGTAAATTAATTATTAATCCCCTAATTACTACCCTAATCACAAATAACCCGTTTTATTCATGTTTTATCACAAAAACTACACTAGCAAATAGGTAAATAAGGCATATAAATGTGTATATTTTATGCATATCAAATACCCCCAAACCAATATGTTGCTAGTCCCCGAGCAAAACAAACAAAACAAAATCACACAAAATAAAACTAAAGTAAATTAAACTAGAAAAATAAACTCCACTTTCATAGGGAACACGATTGCATTGAGCATATGCAACAAGCCGTTAAACCTCTAGGTGTCCCTAGTAGGACGAGTTTTGTCTCGTGAGGGTTTACAGCCATGCTACCCACAAACATGTACTTATGAAATTAACTTTATTAATCTAAGTGCAAAAACAAAATCAAAAGAAACATGACAAAA
Organism: Houttuynia cordata; assembly: GCA_039654745.1. Taxonomy (NCBI): domain Eukaryota; kingdom Viridiplantae; phylum Streptophyta; class Magnoliopsida; order Piperales; family Saururaceae; genus Houttuynia; species Houttuynia cordata. The sequence goes on along the minus strand of CM077512.1, from coordinate 15,041,343 downwards.
CAAACAATCCTATTATCCCTTCAAATGCAAACCACAATGTTTAAGAAAATCAACCACATGTACTTGCATTTATAATCAACTAGAATATAGAAGCCCTCAAGTAAGTGGTTTTATTCTACACCTTCATCTTGGAAATTTCTGCTCAATATAATATAGCATGATAATTTAAATAGTAAAAGTGTAGAACATTGTAGCAATACATTCTAAATTTCTGTTTTACATATATCCAGTGTTACCCATCAACCAAAGAACATCAGAATTTACACAGTCATTCTAATCTTTCGGTTCATGATAGCACAAATCTGCGCTCCTCCTTCGGGTCCAACATTCTACATTTGAGAGGATAATACACCATAGACTTTTTTTTCTTTTATTTTTTTTTCAATAGGCCTGTGTAAGGCCTGACTTCAAGATGTTTAGGTTTAGCAATGACTAAGGCCAATGACTCCCAGCACAGTTGGCTTAGGGCATTAGGTTTTAGGAGACCGCTTCGGGCCCGAGCATCAGCCTAAGTTAATCCTATAAAGTCAAGCAACCCCTTTCTTTTTTTTTTTTCTTTTTTTTTCATCATTTTTTTTATCAATATTCATATTTTCCAGCAATCTTATCATGTCCAAGTTGTATTATACTCTCAACCTATTTCCAGTTCCAAGCCCTTGCCATAGCCAAGTAAATAGTCTATCATGATCTTTTAAGCTCAACAGATAACCACATATCATCCAATGACTATGACTAAAGACATCCCACTGAAGATTAGTATTCAACAAATCTCTAGAGGGTATTACTTTATGTACTAGTGTGTGTGAGTGAGTTTTATTAGCTCAAGCACATGATCTATGAAGACTGTAACAAAAAAATATGCTCAGTTAAGTGTTTCTATCCTCCAGTATACTTACTCACACTTCCAATGTAAATTAATTTCTTAAAAATTGGAATATACATCATCACGGGATAAACTATCAAAACCTATAAAAAATACTAACAAACAACTTAAAAACTAATCAAATTTTTATTTATTTTTCTTTTTCAATTTTTTTTAAAAAATAAACAATGTTATTCCTATATACCCCCCCAAACCTAAACTAAACATTGTCCTCAATATTAAGAATCAAATGAAGGATAAAATAAATAAATAAATAAATAAAATCAAGGATAGATGTTACCTGGAGAACTGCAAATTGCTAAAATCCCATGCGAGTGAAAAACATCAACAAAGAAGAAGATGAGAGCAATCACAATATCCAACCAGAAAACATCATCTAATCAAATAAATAACCTAAAACAAAGAAAAAGCTGGGCTGCCTCCCAGGAGCGCTAAGGTTCCTATCTTCAGCCAGACTGAGTGTAAGAGTATTCAATCATGATGAATGGGATCAGACAAAGGAATACTCTCCACTTCTGAGGGAATCAATTCCAGAAATGGCTTAAGTCCTTGACCATTTACTTTAAATACATTGTCATTCAATGGATTTTCAATTTCAACAGCTCCATGAGGATAAACAGATTTAACAATAAATGGACCAGTCCATCTAGAATGGAGCTTGCCAGGAAATAAATGCAATCTAGAGTTATACAAAAGAACTTTTTGCGAAGGTTCAAAAGTTTTTCGATGAATATGTTGATCATGCAAAACCTTCATACGTTGTTTGTAAATTTTTGAATTCATATATGCATCATTCCTTATTTCTTCCAATTCATTTAGTTGAAGCTTACGCACAGAACTTGCATCATCCAAATTAAAATTAAACATCTTTGTGGCCCAATACGCCTTGTGCTCCAACTCCACATGCAAGTGGCAAGCTTTTCCATAAACAAGTCTATAAGGAGACATACCAATAGGAGATTTAAATGCTGTACGGTATGCCCAAAGTCCATCTGTTAACTGCAGAGACCAATCTTTACGATTTGGGTTAACCGTTTTCTCTAAAATGTGTTTAATCTCTCTGTTGGCAAGTTCAGCTTGCCCACTTGTTTGTGGGTGATAAGGGGTAGCCACCTTATGTGTAATTCCATATTTTTTCATTAATGCCTCAAACGGTTTATTGCAGAAGTGAGAACCCCCATCACTTATGATTGCACGGGGTATACCAAACCGTGACAGAACATTTTCTTTCAAAAAACGTATAACAATTTTATGGTTATTATTTCTACAAGGGATGGCCTCTACCCACTTGGAAACATAGTCAGCAGCCACTAGGATGTACAAATAGCCAAAAGAAGGTGGAAATGGACCCATAAAATCAATACCCCAACAATCAAATACTTCAATCAGTAAAATGGGGTTTAAAGGCATCATATTCATATGGGTTATTCCACCAAGCTGTTGACAACGTCCACAAGTACGACAATAATCATGAGTATCTTTAAATAGGGTAGGTGATCGTTTAAAATTAAAACCCTTGCAAGTGCATAAGGCAATTGTACTACGGTGAGTATTAAAGAGTTGTCGAACCTCAGGGAGGGATTAATCTTTTACTAAATTCAAGAGAAGAAAGTTGCAGTTTTTAGCTTTAATCTAAATAAAGCTATGAACTTTAACTACTAAGCTGAGTTTTAATCAATGCAGAGAATTATCAAGGCATTGAATCCACCACTAGACGTGCAATTACTACTCTCAATTATTATTAAGCGTACATTGACATGATATGGTAATTCGTGTTCTTAATCGGACACACGAATTACTAATGAATTCACTAACGTTCTTGATCGGACACGAAAGTTCATCCACTATTGTGTAATCAATCCTATCCTTGATCGGGCATAGAATCAATCACAACTCTATTATAATGCAATCAATCTTATCCTTGATTGAGCATAAAATCAATCACAATATCTAATTCCATTCATAATTAATTAAGTCTATGATCAAGCACTCAAAAGAATACTCATAAAATCGCATTAAGCATTAATCATAATCAACTTTATAGAATTAAACTATCAAGAGTAGCAATACACATCTAGGGCTTCATCAAGCCTTGACAAGGAATTTAGTTACACATAGAAAGGGAGAAAAGAAAAGCCTGTTTACGTAGATCCATCGTCATGAATCCTTCTTCTTCTTTGCTCCAAAAGATTCCTTCTCTTGCTCCTCTCTAGCCTCCAAAGTATGTTCTCTAGTTCCTCCAAGATAGCCCAAAACGTTCTCCCATAAGGCCTATTTATAAGTTTGAAGAGACACCACGAAGTTCCCTTCCAAATCCGAGTTGAAATAGGTCATATTTTCAGTTTTCTGCATACGGCGATCGATCGCTCCGTATTGCCGATCGTTTGCTGTACGATCGATCGCCATTCCTTCGTTATTTTCTCCCGATCGATGCCATATAATACCGATCGATCGTAGTTACTGTCATGCGCTATTGAAAAATTTCAGTAGATACGATCGATCGTTTTATGGTCTGATCGATCGTTTCCTTTAATACACTACTTTTGCGGCTGTGGTGATTGATCGCATTGATATCCGATCGATTGTAGTTATTGTTCATAAAATTCAATGGCTATAACTTTCTGTCCCGAACTCCGAATTGCAAGTGGTTGGTGGCGTTGGAAAGTTGACTTCTTGAATTTTAACATGAGACTTGAATCAGTCCAATCCGACATTTTTACACGAAGGTATGATGATTTAAAAATTCGAGTTACTTTTCTCTTCATTTATGTGTATGACTCTTGTTTCCTACAAAAACCAAAAACTATATTAAAATAGTAGTTATTCTAATCAAACACTAGCATAATTATAAGTTTAGGAGATAATAAAATGCATATATCATGTGTAAATCACACCCCCAATCCTAGATTTTGCTAGTCCCTAGCAAAACAAAACAAAAACAAAATAAAAAAAACTAAGGAACTAATGCAGAAAAGTAAACACCACTTTCGTAGGGAACACGATTGCATTGAGCATATGCAACAAGCCGTTAAACCTCTAGGTGGCCCTAGTAGGACGAGTTTTGTCTCGTGAGGGTTTGCAACCATGCTACCCACAAACATGTATTTATTAATCTAATTAACCTAAGTGCAAAAATAAAGCAAAAATTAAAACATTGCAAAACAAGCAAACCTATTATCCCGACAAATACAAACTACAATGCTTAAGAGAATTAACCACACGTACTTGGTTCATAATCAACAGGAATATAGAAGCCCTCAAGTAAGTGGTTTTATTCCATACTTTCATCTTGGAAATTTCTGCTCAATATAATATAACATGATAATGTAAATAGTAGAAGTGTAGAACATTGTAGCAATACATTCTAAATTTCTGTTTATACAGATCCAGTGTTACCTATTAACCAAAGAACATCAGAATCTACATAGTCATCGTAATCTTTAGGTTCATGATAGCACAAATCTGCGTGCCTCCTTCGGGTCCAACATTCTAGATTTGAGAGGATAATACACCATGGACTTTTTTTTTTCGCTAGGACTGTGTAAGGCCTGACTTCATGATGCTTAGGTTTAGTAATGACTCAGGCCAATGACTCCCAACCAATTTGGCTTAGGGCATTAGGTTTTAAGAGACCGCTTCGGGCCCGAGCATCAGCCTAAGTTAATCCTATAAAGTCAAGCAGCCCCTTCCTTTCATTTTGTTTTTATTTTTTTTGTATTTTTATTTTCAGCATATATATTTTCAAGCACATCTTTATTTTGTCCAGGTTGTATTATACTCTCAATCTATTTTCGGTTCCAATCCCGTGCCATAGCAAGGCTTGGTCTACCCTATAGTTCCCGATCACACATGAAATAGTTGGACATCTGGGATCCTTATATTTGGGTGGGCTTTTGTGTTGAATTATAGAACTTACCTGTTCAGTTAAAAATGGTTTTTTTTTTGCATATTCAACTTACGCTTAATAGTACACAAATCTTTCAAGAACTTAGCATAAGAAGGTACCTGTTTGATTGCATCTAACAAGGAAATGTTAATTTTTACCTGCTTAAAAAGTTCAAAAATTTCAGCATTTTGGTTCAACTTTTGTGGTGGTTTCAACCTCTGTGGAAATGGAGCTGGAATAGGACATCTCACATCTTCACTTGACCCAGATTTATCAATTTCCTCATTATCATGTTTTGATTCATCATTCTCAGAAGATTTTTGGGCCTTAAGTGGAATTGTTTTATCAATTTCTTTTCCACTACGAAGAGTGGTAATTGACTTAGCATGTTCCAATTGTGAATCAGAAGATTGTGTGTCCATTATGTGAACTTGGCCCTGCGGTTTGGGTTGGGGTTGAGCAGGAAATCTACCTTTCTCTTGAACAGCTAGAGCAGATGTCAATTTAGTGAGAGAGCTCTTTATATCATTAATGGCTTGTGAGGTTTGTTGATTAATGGTAGCTTGCCCTTGCATGAAAGTTTGTAGTGTCTCCTCAAGTGTCTTCCTGTGAGGTGGAACATATGAAGTATAGTTGGAAGATGCCTGAGGAGGTGGTGTTTGTGCAGCACTATCATTCCTCCAACTAAAGTTGGGGTGATTCCTCCATCCTGGATTGTAGGCGTCTCCATAAGGAGATTGCCTCTTGAAAGGGGTCATGGAATTTGCTTGGTCATGCAATACCTCCTTGAAAGCAGGAATGGTAGGGCACTCATTAGTAGGGTGTCCCATTCCATGGCCTCCACCTTCCTAGCCAAAGAGGCTAGCCTAGCACTCAAATTATCCTCCTCCCTAAGATGATGCAGACCCCCACTAGTAGTTGAAGACTTCGGCTTATTAGAAACATCAGAGGGGTCAGTGGGATCCCAAGAATCTGAGTCTTCAGCTATTTGATCTAGGAAATCAAGGGCTTCATTAGGGTCTTTATCAAAGAATTCCCCATTACACATTGTTTGAACAAATTATTTTATTGAGGGCATCATCCCATCTGGTTGAAGACGTTAAACTTAGCGCTTGGTGGGAGGCAACCCACGTATTCAGGTGTCTTCTCTCATGTTCTTCCTTTTCTTGTTATGCTATCATTGATATTTTATATTTCTTGCACTTTGAGGACAATGTCCATGATAGGTTTGGGGGAGATGATATGGTTGATTAAAAAATAGAAAAATAAAAATTTGATTATTTCTTAGGTTGTTTGTTAGTATTTTTTATAGGTTTTAATAATTTATCCATTGAAGATGCATTCTTCAATTTTTAAGAGATTAATTTACATTGGAAGTGTGAGTAAGTATACTGGAGGATAGTGTTGTGTATGTTAGCACAACAACGGAGCAGACCTAAATTAGGCAGGAGTAGTTATTTTTATTATTAGAATTAGTTTCCCTTTTCGAATAAATCAATGATGTGTAATCAGGCATGTTTGGAAACTGAATAGTGTAACGGGCAGTAATGGCACAAATCGTGGCCCATCAGCGGGCCACTAGCTGGTGCGCCTCTGTAGGAAGACGCGCCTCTCTATTGTTATAAGGAGGTCTTTTCCCTCCTTCAGTGGTTATGCAATTGACAAGTTACTTCTCCTTTCTCTCGCTTTCTCCTTCTTCTTCTCTTTCATCGATCTGATACCTTGTGATCCTGTCGGGTCACAACATTGGTATCAGAGCCGTCACGATCTGCATCTAGAGATGCCACCTCACAAACAGCCGGCCATGGCCGCGGAGGCACAGCCAGAACCAGAGGCAACAAAAGTGGCTACCAGCCCTAAGGCGACGGACGGACTGTCTAGTGTAGACATACGAGCTCTATTTGCCACAATGCATCAGCAGATTCAACAGCTCCAACTTGCGCAGGCCCATTGATATGCATAAAATATACACATTTATATGCCTTATTTACCTATTTGCTAGTGTAATTTTTGTGATAAAACATGAATAAAACGGGTTATTTGTGATTAGGGTAGTAATTAGGGGATTAATAATTAATTTACTCTAATTAACTATTTTAGATGCATTAAAGAATTTAAAGAATCATATTTTTATTATGCATCTAATTTTAGTTTGGTTTTGTTATTGCAGGTTAAAAATGCGGATTGCAGATCAACAGCAGACGAGCGCATTAGACGTGTTTTGAAGTGCCAAAGTGACCCAAGAGCTTATATCACACACATCGAAGATCTGACCCGTTGATGAGTCACTTAAAAGAAGACGGGCGCGAAATTGAAGTACGGACATGCAGATTTGATCCGGTGTTTCGGACGAGAAGCAGAGCACTCGAGCTCTCTGCTCGAGCGCTAATGGAGAAGGGCCATGGTGGCCACCTGAAGGTTTGACGACGGCGGCTCTGGTTTCTGGCGGCGATCGAGATTCACGGAGGCTCTGGTTTCATTACGGCGATGAGCAGCGGCGGTCACTCGAAGAGATGGTGATGAGGATCATGGCGGCCGAGAGAAAACAGAGGAGAAAAGACAACAGACGGTGGAAGTTCTGAGGAACCAGACGATCGAATCGGCGGCCATGGGTCAAGCTCGAAGGAGGAGAAAAAAGGCGAAACTAGCGGCGGAATTTGAGGGTGTCTGCAACTCGGGAACTGAAACAGAGTTGGAAAAACAGAGTCGTGCTTGTGCAAGGGTCTCAAATCAAAATCAGAATTTTCAGTTTGGATTTGGATTAACTTAGAAGAACTTCATTTGGGTATGGATTCTCGAAGTCTAGTGCCTATTAAAACCGAGATGAAGGGGCTCATCGTAAAGGTGGAAAAGGGCTGTTTGGAAAGAAAAAAAAACAGAGCTTCATTTTGCCAAGAAAGGTGGCTGCTTTGGGTCGTTTTTGGCTGGAAATCAAGGGGCTTTTGGACGTGATAGAGTAGAGAATTAACTGTGGAAGACTAGTGGAAGAAATCAAGGGAGGAAAAACCGGATTTTGGACTGATTTTGCTTTCATGAACAGTGTTGCTGCATTGCTACAGTAATCGGCAGATGAGGAAGACGATGAACAGTGCTCGCGGTGAACAGTAAATTGTGAACAGTATCCTGTGAATAGTGTTCCTGCTACAATGATTTTTCAAATGCAATTTCTTCCAAAATTTGATTTTTTTTCATGAATATGAATAGCTAAATCTCTTGTTAAAGCTAGAGGTGATGTTATTTAGTTGATATTTCTATGTCTATAAAGAAGTGTTTTTATTGCTTATTTGGTTGAATGCAATGTTTTGATAAAGTCACAATCTATATAATTATTTGATTTGTCGTTAACGTAAGGTACGGCGAATGCTTATAATTCCCTCTGATTATTTGACTGAGCTTGTTAATGATAAATATTCAATCGATATTTTTATGTTAATGGTTATGATGAACGGGAATGCAATATCTTCCGATTAGGTCAAATCATTATTTGAATCTAATTGTGTAATTAAATAGACATAGAAGTATTAATTAAATAATTGATCATTGAAGCTTTGATATCTCTCATCGATTATCTTTCCTCTCTCTAGATAATTTTAATTGAATCTTTAGTCTTCATTTTAGTAGTTAATTAAATTACAATTTCTCTACAAAAATTTCTTGATAAGAACTTTAATTTGCTGAGTTAAGTAGTTTTAAATTAGTTTAGAATAGATTAATTCTACATTATTCCCTGTGGTTCGACCTGGACTTACGGAGTATATATTATAATTTGTCAACCTATTTTGGGGTTTGATCAAATTTTGGCGCTGTTGCCGGGGAGTGAAGTTTAGGATTAATCTTCCAATTAGTTTCTTTCTTTCTAGCATAGTTTAGTTAATTTTAATTATTTTTAGTTTAATTTAGCTTGTTTATTTTTGTAGGATATTTGGAGTATTCTGAGGCTATCTGGAACAAAAAGCTTTTCATTGGATTTTTCTTCAAATTTGGTAACTTCGTTCCATATCTCTCTTTGAAATTTCTGTTGCTTGTGCATGCACTCGTGGAATAGAGATACCAGTGGACGATTGGTTAGAGATAATTCTGCTATTTTGATTGAGAATCCTTTGTTTGAATTTTCTATTCCATCACACACACCACACAATATGGATGATAGGGTAGTAACCATGATATTAATGAAAATGAGATTGAACATGATGCACCAATGCGGCCCTTGCGTGAGTACCTGCAACCTGCACGCACTAACACACCCTCATGTATTATATTGCCTCTACAACCACATCACTTCACTTTTAAGCCTGGAATGATAAACTTGCTTCCCAAAATGAAAGTAATATGTATTATACAAGATCTTCCAGAAAGAATTACAGCAGAATGGACTAAGTATAATACTTTAATATCATGGGCTAATGGTGGGTAGTTTGGTGTTTAGTAAGTCCTATGTGTTTCATGGTTGATATTGACTAGACTGCTTTTTCAATTGGAAGCCGAACGATCATCCCCTTTGACTAAAGTCTTAAACCTTGAAGTTTAGATCAATGTTTCTATGACCGAGTTGAGTATTGGAATAGTTCCACCTATGTTAAAGCAATGTGTGACACTTCTGTTGTTGACACTTTATTTTGATACTTTTATGGTTAGTTGTGTGACGATAGAGATTAACTAATCTCATCGGTACTCCTTTAGTGAGTCAGTCTTTTGAAAGAGTATCGAAATATTTGTTGTACTTCTTTCGTGAGCTAGTTATCAGAATGAATATGTTCTTCATAGAGGATACCTTTCCTTCGAGTAAATAGTTACATCAGAGATTCGTTATAAGATCCTTGTGAGATTTTGCCCAAGAGAGATAAATTAGTTCCCAGGATGAGAGATGGGTAGTCTCAATAGTACCTGAGTGAAGACATTCGTAGTATGCTGGTAAAAGCCATAATAGCCTCTGTCCAGTTGAGAGTTGTAGAATACTCAAAAGCACTTGGATTAGGAGAGACTCTGTCCGGTTGAGAGTTGTAGAATACTTAAAAGCACTTGGATTAAGATAAACTCAACAAGGGTGAGAGCTAATGATACTCAATAGCACCTGTGTTAAGGGAAACTCAGCCAGGGTGAGAGTTAATGATACTCAACAGCCCCTGTGTTAAGGGAAACTCAGACAGGGTGAGAGTTAATGATATTCAACAGCCCCTACGTTAAGGGAGATTCAGCTAGGGTGAGAGTTAATAATACTCAAAAGCCCCTAAGTTAAGAAATTCAGCTAGGGAGAGAGTTAATAATACCCAAAAGCCCCTGAGTTAAGAGACTATACCAGGATGAGAGTTAATAAGACTCAAAAGTCCCTGTGTTAAGAGAGTATATCTTTGAACCCTTGTTAGGTTCTCGCCCAAAGAGAGGCATTCCATAAGTACTGATAGAGCCAGTATTCTAGACATGGCAGAGGGTTCCAAGGAGAGAACCTCTAGGATGGTCTGGCAAGAAACCACATGGAAGTGGTGATATATGACAGTGAGAGTTGTAGCTCTATACGCTTGTGATAGTTGAAGTCTCTGTGAATGATGTTTTTCTTATGCACTCTCAATGTTTGGATCATTGATTAATTATATTCTCTCCATACATTCTAGCTGTTTTGGAGTCTTAGTGACTGATGATGATTTCTGGTAATGCAATTCCTTATATCGGATATCGATATTGCTGATTTATGAGTTGTTGTTGAAATCTTATGCATTGTTATATATTGTATCTTTTGTGTTTGTGTGGGTTTTGCATCCTACTGGGTATTTCTTCGGAATACTCATGCATCCTGTGATGCAGGCTTGGATAAAGATTAGATTTGTAGAACGTTGTAGCAGTAGGAAAAGCTCAAGGATTGAAGTCAGAAAGTTACGAAATTTAGGTTGCTTTTGAAATAAATAGCTGTGACATTAATGGCCTATGTGCCAAGAAGTTTTAGTAATTTTATTAAGAGATTTTAGTGACTTTTATTTTAGGATAATTTGATATTAAGAATTTTTATTTCATATGGTTTAATGATGCTGATTCATATGACTGAGTGGTTTCAATTACACATCCTTTCGAGATGTTGTGGTTGACTGGTGAATGGGTATTAAGTTACGCGCCCGAATTTCGGCTTTAAGAATTTCTTGCCTATGGGTCGACTTTCGCACTCCGTCGAGGCTTGAAATTTTGGGGCGTGATAGAACATCTTGCCCTTCCATAGAACATAGTCTACGTTATGATAGATACTTTCATCATGTTCATCTAGATAGTCCCCAATTAGCTAGATGGACTAATTAATTTGGCAACTAGTTAGGAACATAGTTAGTTTAACCCTAACTTAGATATGCCTCATATGAACATACGCACATTAGGGTTAAACTAATGTTCCTAACTTAGTATAGGTTAACTATGTTCCTAACTAGTATACCTCTATTTAATTCATCCTCGATCCTGGTTCATATAGATATGGCATTCATCTTGAATGCATCATAGATGACTTGATGCTGGTTCATCTACATAACTACCAGAACACTATCAGGTTATGTTCCTAACTATGTAGTAATGAGGCTAATACACATAGAGGAATAACTAGGAATAACCCTAGCCTGGAACTAAATACCCTATAGGCTTGGAACCATAGGTATAGAAGACTAGTTAGGAACTATAGTCTTCAATAACTATGATTAGACTATGTTACTAGGATGGTCATAACTACCTAGGATGGTCAAAACTATAGGTAGTTCGACTTATATTCTAAACAAGGGCAAGATGATCAACCTTCCCTTGTTTATATAAATTATACTATAAGGATATCCTTCTTATACCTATAACTATATAATAACTTAGATAGGCTTATCATTATAATAATATACTGAGGTTACTAGACTAGTAACCCACCATATATAATGTTGTTCCTAATTATAAACTACTATCTACCTATATACCCTAGTATAAACCCCATCCACCACATATACGGCTAGAGCATATATAAGGTTTATACTAGCATTAGACCTATGCTAGTATAAACCTTAGTAATCCTATGTTGCTAACCCTATTACAAACTATAGTTCATGAACTATGTCGAACTACCTAGGTTTTGCTATGGGTTAGATTTAAGGTTCCCGCTAATCTTAACCCGTATTTGATTAGGGTTAGGGTTAATCCTAACTCATAGGACATAATTCATAGGACATACCCTTCTAAGTATTAATAGTCGTTTAATATAGGGTTAATCTACCCTAGAGACTACTAATTTACTATCCATAAGTTAGTCCACTATATAGTGAACTATATAGTTAACTCCATCGATAATAAGTATAACTATCCATAAGCCCTATATGGTGGACTAAAACTATAGGGGTTATGGACTAACTTAGTCCTCCCTGTATATATGCACATATAGTTACTTATATATGAACATATGTATATAGTTCAAATATAAGCATAATTATACTTACTTATGATTAAGTTAACTCACACAATATGATAACCATGCTACATAGTTAGAGTTACCTATGGTTGATTATAACCTATGTAGTTAGTTATAATCAACTAGTAATATAGCATTCTTAGTTGGGATGGCAGCACCACAAGATTAGATGGAAGAAGCCACACACAACTAGTTAGACAGAAGAATGAAATATGGAGTTTCTATGGTTAAATGTTGGGGTTTGTTATTGAGAATACACACAACTAGTAATATGTCTAACTAGTTTGTATTAGGGACAATGACATCTGTATTATGTCATCCTTTTAGGATGAGGAGTGAATTCTAGAGACTATGTATTTAGGATGACCATTGGACATGTTTAATGGCTAGGACCCATAGAGACTACGTATTTAATACATTCATGAACTATGTCCTCCTTGAATGCATTCATGGAGGATCGTATATACGTATTGTCCCTAACCCTAATACGAACTAGTTAAATACAATGCAGTGTATCCCTAGCCCTAACCCTAATCCTCTATTTCCATATGGAGGATCGTATGCCATTGTCCCTAATACAAACTAGTTACATATGGAGGATCGTAATACGATGCCATTGTAATAAGTACAATGCATTGTACGTAACTAGTTTGTATTAGGGACAATGGCATTGTATCCCTCATCATTGCTGGATGAGTTTACGTAGTAATCTATGTCTCCCACAGTAAAACCTAGGTAGTTAGACATAGTTTTCCTATCTAGTTGAGTGGAGGTATTTGATCCATATATGGCAACGATGAACCAGGGACAATTAGTTAGACGGAAGAATTATATATGGAAAAATTAGATATGTAGTTTCTATGGTTTTGGATTTATGGTTTGGATTTAGTATGGAGAATAGACACTAGTTAGATGGAAAATTAAAATAAGTAGTTCGTAGTGTGTAGTAGTTTCTATGGTTTGGGGATAGCTTTAGACCTTCACACATCTACTTAAACAGAAGAATCAAGTACATAGTCTCTAGGATTTACTATAGGAATAAACAAAAGTAGTTAGATCGAAGAATTAAATACTTAGACAATGACATTAAATACGTAATTTCTAGGGTTTAGGGATTCTAGCTTAATAGAAGAATTAGATAAGTAGTTTCTACGAACGTACTTTATTATTCCATCTAACTAGTTCTGTATGGCATATGGCAATCCAAACAAGATAGTCCATAACTAAGGATATATGTTATTATAGGATTAACTTATAGTTCATGAACATAGTGGACTATCTAGTTCATGTTACTAACTAGTTTGGTTAGGGTTAAACTATATAGATGTTTATGAATTGTTTACTATGAACTATATATAGTTTAGATTACTCCATCTAGATGGATGTTATCTTAACATATTTAGATTATTGCCTCCATATTTCCCTACATAGGTAGTTCCCTTACTTGTTGGTAGTTCCCAACAAGTAACAATAATTATGAACATATGTTCATGAATTATTAATATAAACTCTGAGCTATGTAGTTCCCTACATAGTTCAGAGTTTCTGTTGAATCCTTCTTGACTATAGGGAACTATGTAGAACATATATAATGTTCCTAGGACTATATCAACCATGACTATGTAGTTCCCTACATAGTGAACGATGAACGAGGATATAGAGTCAGGTTCATATGATTAATAACTAAGGATATATCGTCATTTTAATGATATAGTATCTAACTTCTAATAACTTAAACTATACTATAATTACCATATAAGTTATTCATACTAGTACTGTCTAGAAGACATGTTCATAGAGTCTAGGGTAATTACAAACAATTAGACTATGAATAACAGTACTAATTATCGAGGATAATTAGGCTATTATATATAGTTATATAATAGATCCCAACTAATGTCATGTCTCATTCTATTAACTAGTACTGTTAGATCATAAATATGGTAACCTATAGTCTAAGATTAAACTAGTTAGACATATGCCAATATTATACTAGGGTTAACATATGGTTAACTTAATCACAAGTAACCCTATTAGGGAGAGTTTATGGGTTATATATCTATCATATGAACTATGTTCAGGTTAACCCTAGTGTGAACTATTAACTATAGTTGCCAATTAACTATTTATACTACACTACCTTAACATATTTAGTTAACCCTATGTTCATGAACATATCCTAGGGTTAACGATGATATCCAAGGGTTACATACACTATGAACTGTTAACTAGGGTTTATTCAGGATATTAACATAGATGGAGTTAACGATGGAGGTTTATATTAACAATTCATGAACAATTATGTTCATAATTGTTGTTACTAACTACCCATAAATTAGTCCACTATATAGTTAACTCCATCAATAACTAAGTATAACTATCCATAAACCCCTATATGGTGGACTAAAACTATAGGGGTTATGGACTAACTTAGTCCTCCCCGTATATATACACATATAGTTACTTATATATGAACATATGTACATAGTTCAAATATAAGTATAATTATACTTACTTGTGATTAAGTTACCTCACACAATATCATAACCATGTACATAATTAGAGTTACCTTTGGCTGATTATAACCTATGTAGTTACTAAACTAGTTTTTACCAACGAGTTGTGAGCATTCTTAGTTGGGATGGCAGCACCCTAAGGTTATATGGAAGAAGCCACACACAACTAGTTAGACAGGAGAATGAAATATGGAGTTTCTATGGTTAAAGATTGGGGTTTGTTATTGAGAATACACACAACTAGTAATATGCCTAACTAGTTTGTATTAGGGACAATGACATCCGTATTATGTCATCCTTGATGAGGAGTGAATTCTAGAGACTATGTATTTAGGATGACCATTAGACATGTTTAATGGTTAGGACCCATAGTAAATCCTAGAGACTACGTATTTAATACATTCATGAACTATGTCCTCCTTGAATGCATTCATGGAAGATCGTATGTACGTATTGTCCCTAACCCTAATACAAACTAGTTACGTACAATGCATTGTATCCCTAACCCTAACATTGTAATACATACAATGTATTGTACGTAACTAGTTTGTATTAGGGACAATGTGTTGTGAATGTCAGGCCCAGGACGTCATCACACATGGTCATCATGACTGGGTTAATTGCTGGGTTGTCTCTGATTAGGATTAGTTGATTAGTTTACTTTCCAATTGAATAAAGTCATAATATTGTAATCAGGCCCGTTTGGGCAACTGAGGTCTATTAGGGAGTAATTAGGGGCAATCAGGGCCCATTAGGCAATAACAGGTGGCGCGTGCCCTAGGGATCCTCGCCACTCTCTTCCTTTATAAGGAGGCTGTCCTCCTCATTTGAGGTTATGCAATACAGAACTACTTTTGCCTTTACTCTTTTCTTCTTCTTTTCCTTTTGCCGTCAAACGATACCTTGTGGCCCTGCCAGTCACAACATTGGTATCAAAGCGGTGCCGATCTGAGAGCGATCATGCCTCCTCGCAAGCAGCCAACCTCGACCTCTGAAATACAGCCTGAGCCTGAGGCTGCGAAGGAGATTACCCAGCCCATGGATGAATGCTGATTCCAACCAAGACATCCTGATTTCCATGATCATGGCGATTAACATACGACTGTAGAACACCGAGCTTATCCAGG
Source organism: Houttuynia cordata (assembly GCA_039654745.1). NCBI lineage: Eukaryota > Viridiplantae > Streptophyta > Magnoliopsida > Piperales > Saururaceae > Houttuynia > Houttuynia cordata. The sequence goes on along the minus strand of CM077512.1, from coordinate 15,025,517 downwards.
CACAAAATCAGACTACACAGACTGCCACCATGACCATGCCACCGCCACCAGGGGGGTATGGCAGCCCTGTCCGACCAGGGGGGTCTCCTATGCTTGGCTGCTCAGCACCAGGGCAAGCTGTAGTGCATTCTCTCTCTCATGGAATCCAACTTGGGTCCTTTAACCCAGACACTGAAGGGGGCCGCTCTGGCCTTGATGCACAAGGCATTCCAGGTGCTCGTGGAAATGCCTTAATGGCTCCTCATTCATGAAACATCCAGCAAGAGCTCGACGCAGACTCGGATGAGCCCTAGGGATCTCGTGGAGTCCAGAGGGGCGGGGCTGAGCCCAGGTTGGCCCAGTTGCAGTTTCCAAGGTTTAATGGCGAAGAGGACCCTGTTGAATGGCTGTACAAGGCAGACAAATTCTTCTCATATCAAGGAACATATTCTGATGCAGAACACTTGTGGGTGGCAGCCTTCCACTTGGATGGAGACGCCTACGAGAAGGAGATGTGATTCCCTACTTGGGCATCTTTCTCCGATGAGTTGTGCATCCAGTTCAGACCAAATGAGTTTCAGGACTTCAACGAGATGCTGTCCACTCTGAGGCAAACTACAACGGTGAGGGCCTATTACTCTGAATTCATGAAAATTACAAATCAATTACCAGATTGGCCAATGGTGGCCCTTGTCAGCTTTTTCAAGCATGGGTTGAAACCAAAGATTGCTGGTGAGATGCGCCACTTCCCATGCCACACGATGAGAGAGGTGGTGTGCCATGCCCACATTGAGGAGGAGAAGTTGGCCAGACAATGGAAAGGGGGGCGCGGGAGTCTTCCACTGAGAACTCCTAACAGCTCAGCGTTGGGGCCCCTTCCAGCAACTGCCCCCAATTCCGATCGGCCAATGTCTGCTGGCGCTGTCACCCCACCAGTCCGACGCCTGACAGCAGCCCAGATGGAGGAGCAACGTGCCAAAGAACTTTGTTACAAGTGCGATGAAAAATTTGTTCTCGGACACTGCTATTCCGTTCGGGGAAGTTTACTCATCGAAGAGGTCGACGATGATGTAACGCACCAGTCTGAAGAGATTGTCCATGAGTACAGCGACGTGAAACCTGAGATTTTGGTGCACACCTATTCAGGTACCTTCACCCTGCGCACCATGCGCGTACAAGGGCTTCTTAAGCACCAGGAAATAGCGGTATTGATTGACAGTGGGTCTACCCACAATTGTATTAACGACAAGGTAGCACAAAAGCTAGGATGCTACGTGTCAGATGCTAAGCCCTTTGACATCCTCATTGGGGATGGCAAACATCTTTGGAGCTTGGGAGTGTGTGCGCAGGCCGCCCTCACTATCCAAGGTCACACATTTATCACAGTTTTATTCTTATTACCTACAAAAGGTGCGGATGTGGTCTTAGGGGTCCAATGGCTTCAGAACCTTGGTGATGTGGTCTGGAACTTTAAAGACTTAGTCATGGATTTCGAAGTGCAAGGACAGAGGGTGTGCCTTCAGGGGGCACAACCTGGCGCCTTGCATATAGCCCAGGCGGTGGGCTCGTTCTTCATATTTGCACCACAGGGGTTATTACTTCAGAAGCGGGCCATTGTGGATGTAGAATAGGCAGCCCTTCCTGATGACTTGTGCCTTCTGTTAGCCGAATAGGATGCCATCTTCTCTGAACCGACGGGCCTCCCACTGATCAGATCTCATGACCACTCGATCCCGATACTCCCTGATGCTACACTGGCTAATGTCCGACCTTATCGCTACCCACATGTGCAAAAGGCAGAAATTGAATGATTGGTATAGGACATGCTGCAATCAGGTATCATTCAGCCTAGCACTAGTTCCTTCTCTTCTCCAGTTAAAAAGGATGGGACATGGAGATTTTGTGTCAACTATATCCCATATTATCATATGGGAATAATGGTCCCATATAGTTAGATCATATATATTATAATCCTACTATATATTAGGTAATCTTGTTCATAGAGGAACCATGTATATTATGCAAAAGTAACCCTAGGATATGTAAGGTTCCATCATTGTATAACTAGTTCATACCCTATAAGATACTATGAACTAACTAGTTTGTAGAACATAGGCTATATAGTTCATAGGAATATTACTAACAAGGGCAAGATGATCGTTGATGGGAATAACCACCTAGGGATAAGAAGGATCAAATATATATAGACATACAAACCCTATACAAACTATCCAATTGTTTGTATGGATCAACCAATAAACAACTATTAATACGTGGGGTTCATAGTCTATGTATAGACTATGTTTATATAATATATGAAGAGCCATGTCTCTAGAATAGACATCCTTATATAGCCATTGTATTATATCTACATGGTTCTTATATATTATGAGACATCATTATATAATGATGTTAGGTATCGTTCCAAATATATCTAATAGTGTATCCTAGGTATTATATCTTAGGGTATCCTAGGTATTATATCTAAGATTCCCTATAGACTATCTAACTTTTATCATATCCTCATATATGAGGATGTCTCTAGATTAGGGGCAATTGTTCTAAGTAATATGGTTCATCATGAATCCGTATTATGTCATCCTTTTAGGATGAGTGAATTCTAGAGACATACATGTATTATTATCTAATTAATCCATGTATGTCTCTAGAAACTATATATTTAACCCTAAACCCCTAAGCACAAAAAATTTAATTGTTCCATCTAGCTAATTGTTTGTATTCTTCATAACAAACCCTAACTCCAAAACCATAGAAACTACATATATAATGTTTCTGCCTCCCTTGTTGTGTTTATTCTCCATACATATTTGATTCTTCCATCCAACGAGTTGTGTGTATTATCCACACCAAACATATAACCTAAACCTTAAAAACTATGTTTTCGATTCTACTATATTGCTAGTTGTATGTATGCTCAATAACAAACCCCAACCTTTAACCATAGAAACTTTGAATTTCATTCTTCTATCTAACTAGTTCTGTGTGGCTTATTCCATATAATCTTAACCCAAAACACCTGAAACCACGTATGTGATTCTCCCGCCTAACTAAATGGGTGTATTCTCTATACCAAACACTAACAGTAAACCATAGAAATTACATATTTAATTCTTCCTTCAAACTACATTATTTATTCTCCACAGTAAACCCTAACCCAAAACCATAAAAACTAAGTACTTGATTCTTCTGTCAAGTAGAACGCTAGCCCTAAACCCTAAAAACTATTTATTTAATTGTTTTATCAAACTAGTTATGTGTATTCACCATACCAAACCCAAAACCATGGAAACTACATATTTGTTGCTTCCGTGTAACTAGTTGAGTGTATTTTTCCATCTAGCTTTCGTCTAAATGTAAACCTAAAAACTCGAAACTATGTATTTTATTCTTCCATCCAACTAGGCATGTGCATTTATGATACCAAACTGCAACCGTGAATCTTAAAGACTATGTATCCGTCTAACTAGTTGTGTATATTTAATTCTTCCATGCAACTAGTGTGTGAATAATTAATGCTAAACCCTAACCCTAAGCCTAGAAAACTATGTATTTGAATTCTTGTGATTACTTATTTTTTCATCTAACTGGTATGGAGAATACATGCAAACCTAACCCATCTAAAATAATTTTATTCTTCTGTTTAACTACTTTTGTTTATTCCTATAATTAATCTTATAGACTATGTATTTGATTCTTCTGTTTAAGTAGATGCGTGATATTCTAAAGCTATCCCCAAACCGTAGAAACTACTTATCTAATTCTTCCATCAAACTACAATCCCTAAACCCTAGAAATTACGTATTTAATGTCATTGTCTATGTATTTATTTCTTCCATCTAACTACTTTTGTTTATTCCCATAGTAAATCCTAGAGACTATGTATTTGATTATTCTGTTTAAGTAGATGCGTGAAGGTCTAAAGCTATCCCCAAACCGTAGAAACTACTTATCTAATTCTTCCATCAAACTAGTTGTGAACATTCTCCATACCAAAACCTAATGCTAAACCCCTAGAAACTATGTATTTTGTTGTTTGTCTAACTAACTAGTTGTTTATATATTTAATACTTTGGTCTAACTAATTGTGTATATTCCTCCATACTTCTATATTAATGGCAAACCCTAACCCTAAGCCTACTTATCTAATTGTTCCATCAAACTAGTTGTGAGCATTCTTCATACCAAAACCCTACTAGGTTATAACCCAATGTTATAACCCTAAATTAGGGTTAACATGTATCCTAGGGTTTATTACATATAACTGTGAACTATTAACTATATACTATAGTTATACTACACTAGTATATGTAATCCTAGTATTCAGGACCCTAATTCCTGAATACTAAATTCAGGACTTAAGACCCTAACTCATAATAGGGTTACAGTATATTGATATGTCCTAGGAATCTGAGACAATAAGAGATGGGTGGATTATGGAATTAAGGGGATAGAGGAAGAGGGGAGAGATGGATCGAAGGGGAAAGAAGGTCCTCTGAGAAGCCTAATGGCGGCTCAGCAGAGGGGGCGAGATAGAGAAAAGAGGATTAGGGTAAAGTCATTTCATAATCTAATTAGGAGAGCATGAGCTCAATATATAGTTCCCACGATGGGGTACATCTAATCACTGGGCTATTCCCTTTAGTTGGGCCTGTGGCCTTATTACATATAATGAAATAAGCTGGGCTACTCCCCTAAGATGGGCTGGCTGGGCCAATAATATAATTAGCCTAATTGTACTACTTAATATGCGGAACATAACATTCCACCATGCTCTGTCGCTAGCCTTGACCTCAAGGCGTCCATCCTGGATATTGGGCCAAAAACTCATCTTCGGGAAGCCAGGAAGCCTCCTCTAGCGGTCGGCCCTACCACGCAATAAGAACTTCGGTGATAATGTGCCCAGAGCGACGGACTCTGCGAGAATCCACCATGGAGGCGGGAACCAGCGGCAAGTCGGAAGAAATGGTGAGAGGAGGTGGAGTAGGGACCAAACGAGCTGGATCACCAACAACACGCCGTAGCCGTGAGACATGAAACATGGGGTGAACTTGAGAATCGGCCGGTAAAAGCAGACGGTAGGCAACTGGGCCAATGCGCTCAGTAATCTGGTACGGGCCATGAAACCAATGGGCTAATTTCACGCTGGCCTGCTGATACAAGGAGGATTGGCGTGCAGGAAGAAAACTGACATAGACCCAATCACCAATTTGAAATTTGCGGTCACTATGGTGTTTGTCATAAATCTGCTTCATGCGGTTTTGGGCTAAGGATAAATTCTACTTCAGCCGCCGTAAAATATCATCACGAGTCTGTAATAGATAATCAACCTCACTGACTGAAGCTCTCTGAGGCACATAATGAAGTAATGTGGGGGAAGGCCGGCCATAAACAACCTAAAAAGGAGAGAGCCCGGTAGAAGTATGGTAGGCAGTATTGTAAGACCATTCCGCCCACGGAAGGAACTGAAGTCAACGGCAAGGATTTTCACCCGCAAAACAGCAGAGATACTGCTCTAGATAGCGGTTAACAACCTCCGTTTGGCCATCCATTTGCGGGTGATATGCCGAACTCATAAGAAGCCGAGAGCCTTGGAGGGTGAAAAATTCCTGCCAGAACTGCGAGAAAAACACCCGGTCACCATCCGACACAATAGTACAAGGCATCCAAAGTAGTTTAGCCACATCTCGAACATAAAGTTTAGCAACGGTCTTGGCCGTATTGGGGTGGCCCAAGGCTGAAAAATGAGCGTACTTTGAAAGCCGATCGACCACGACCATCACTGCAAATTTTCCTTATACCACCAGAAGGGCTTCGATGAAATCCAAAGAGACATCCTCCCATATCTGCTCTGGAATAGGCAACGGATGCAAGAGCCCCGAGGGGGTAATAGTAGAAGCTTTGGCGCGTTGGCACACCTCACACTCAGCGACAAACTTCTGAACTACGCGTTTAATATCGTGCCATAAACAACCCTGGGAAACACGTTTGTAGGTCCGGAAAGAACCATCATGACCTGCTGTCGGGGTAGAGTGAAAATGAGTCAAAATAGTATGACGAATATGCTCACAGTTAGGGGCCCACAACCGATCCTTCCAATAAATAATGTCATTCTTCAAAACATAAAATGGATCATCCAAAGTGTGAGTCTGAAGCCGAGCCAATAAAGTAACCGTCGCCGGATCTTGCTGGTAGGCTTTCTACAAATCAGCAAGAAAAGGAAACGCAGGGGCAGACATACCCAAGTGAGCGGCCTCGTCAAACTGACAGGACCGCGACAATATTCTCCGATCCTCGCTTATAAACCATTTCGTAATCATAACCAAGCAATTTAGTCACCCAACGCTGCTGGGCAGGAGTAGCAATACATTGGTCTAGGAAATATTTAAGTGGTTGGTGATCTGTCCGAATGATGAAATGGTGCCCCAACAAATACGGTTGCCACTTGGTCACCGCATGAACAATAGCCAACATTTCCTTTTTATAAGCCGAAAGGGACAGTGATCAGCCAGTCAAAGCTTTGCTCCAAAAGATAATTGGGTGGCCGTCTTGTAACAGGATAGCGCCTAGGCCATGGCCAGAGGCATCCGTCTCAACCACGAAGGGCTTCGAGAAATCCGGAAGAGCCAGAACAGGGGCCGAACACATAGCAGATTTCAGGGTGTCAAAGGTCTGCTGAGCAGTAGGGGACCAAACAAAAGCCCCCTGTTTGAGTAAACCTGTCAAATGAGCAGCAAGGGACCCATAATTGGCGACGAACCGGCGATAGTAACCTGTTAACCCCATAAATCCCCTAAGACTTTTCAGAGAAGTCGGGACGGGCCAATCAACCATAGCGGCCACTTTGGAGGGGTCGATAGAGACTTGGCCCTTCGAGATCACATGGCCTAGATAATCAACCTGAGAACAACCAAAAGAGCATTTGGAGCGTTTGATAAATAAAGAGTGGGCTCGAAGTACCTCAAATACAACACGAAGGTGATCGAGATGGCTCCCATGAAGAACTATAGACGAGTATATCATCGAAAAAGACCAAGACAAAATGGCGCAAGAAGTCCAGAAATATATCATTCATAAGGCCCTGAAAGGTGGCCGGGGCATTAGTGAGACCGAAAGGAATTACCAGAAATTCGAAGTGGCCATCATGTGTACGAAAGGCTATTTTGTGGACACCCGAAGGGTGCATGCGAATCTGATGGTACCCGGCACGCAAATCCAGCTTGGAGAAGACTCTGGCATGAGCTAATTCATCGAACAATTCTTCAATGACTGGAATTGGATACTTGTCTTTGAGTGTGATGGAGTTTAAAGCTTGGTAGTCCACACATAAACGCCATGTACCATCTTTTTTTCGGACCGAAAGGACGGGTGACGAATAAGAACTGGAACTCGGCTGAATGATCCTGGTCAACAACATCTCCTCGATCTCAGCTTTTTGAATATGGGGATACCTATACAGGCGAACATTGGCAGGTGCAGCCCCTGGCATAATAGGGATATGGTGGTCATGGGACCGAGGTGGCGGCAGATTAGAGGGCTCCTGGGACAACTCCTCAAAAGCCGAGAGCAGGGTGGCCAAGTCAGGGGGCCCTCCGATGGAGAGGAGGCCTCCGATGATAACAGTTGCAAGAAGAACCCTTGGGGTACACCATGCGATAATGAATTCACCGAGATCATAGAATGGAGGGTACCTGGGGAACCGCCCGAGAGCCGGACAGACTGGCCGTCTATGGTAAACTGCATCGTCATGTTGTCGAAGTTCCAAACCACATAACCAAGGTAACGGAGCCACTGCACGCCTAGGACCACATCAGCCCCCTATGTAGGCAATAAATAAAGGTCCAGAAGGAAGGCGTGACCCTGGACAGTTAATTCCACTCTGGGGCACATGCCCGCGCTACAGAGGTTGGAGCCATCATCAATTCGGATGTCAAAGGGGGACGAGGCTTGCAAGGGACATCCCAACCACAAGGCAACCTTATCATTGATAAAATTATGAGTACTACCAGAATCGATAAGGACAGATACCTTCTGCTTCTTGATAGCTCCCTGGACACGCATAGTCTGAGGCATGTACACGCCCGAGAAAGCATGGAAGGAGATCTCGGGTTGATCAGCAGGTGGCGGGTCGGGTATAAATCCAGCCCTGTCATCATCCTTAGGGCCCTCGTCCCATAGACCCACCACGGCCAAGAGGGCGCGGGTCTTGCAGCGATGGCCGGGAACAAAGCGTTTGTCACAATTAAAACATAGGCCTTTTGAGTGGCGCTCCTCCATTTGGGCTTGTGTCAACCGGCGAATAGGGGGCTGAGATGTTGGAGGAGCATAGGAATCAGCCGGAAGAGCCTGGGATGCTGGGGCCATGGGCATGCGCAAAGGGGGCCGCCAGGATCTCCGTTGCCTATTAAGTCGCTCCTCCGCAATCCAGGCATGCTTAATTACCTCAGCCATAGACGCCCGCAGGTAGTGCCGAATGGCATCTGAGATCTCCAACTTAAGTCCGTGCATGAACTTACCCACCAGCGCTTCCTGCGTCCAATAGGGCAGATGGTTGGCTATTCGCATGAAGTCCATTTGGTACGTGCGCACGGTGGATGTTTGCCGTAATGAGCTGATGAGCTCGTTGAAGTCGGCAACTCCGTAGGCCCAAATTGAATACAAAGTTCCTTAACGAATTGTTGCCATGAATGCCCAGGCTATTCTGCCTCAAAATATTGATACCAAATCAAAGCATCACCCGTGAGATGGAAGGACATTACCATTAATTTGTCCTCGTCTGATTGTGTGTCCTGGTAACGAAAGAACTTCTCAGCTTGGTACAACCAATCCACTGGGTTATCGTCCCCTGAGTACTTTGGGAACTGGAGTCTGGCAAGCCTTGTCTCTGCCACATGCGGCATGGGACCATGGCACTTGTCTCGCGAGTGCCCTTGATTAGTCCAGCTTGATTCCGCCTGGTTGGTATGCCAGTCGAAATCCCGATCTTCCTCGTCTATGCCCTTGTCAATGTGTGGTGGCGCAAAAGATGCCAAAGAAGAATGTGGCCTAGCTCCTTGCGGGCTTGATGCGCCAGCACCCATGGGTGGATGGTAGGAAGTGTGTTGGTCCTGGTGTCGGCTCATCAATGGAGGACAATGGGCAAAGTGGCCAGTCAGGGGGGGTGGAAGAACCCCCTGTCAGGATAGAGATGGTTAGCCGCCATGGCAAAGTGGCCAATGGAGGGCACGAGGGTTAGCCGCCATGGATAGAGATAGTCGATCAAGGGACTCGCGGACTGACGACATTTCCTTATGTGTTTTCTATTTGCCTTGTATGAGGACGTGGAGGAATGGCGCCAGGGACACCGTCTGCATCTCGCGCAGATCCTCCCCTCTGGGTGGGGAGGGCGGCACCTCATTGGAAGGATCTTCTTGCACGTTTGGCCCAGACATTGACTGAGGATCAGGGTCTTGCCGTGGGTTGCTTCTGGCCATTGCAAAGGTTCCTCGTGAATCTAAGGATCGGTGCTCTGATACCAATGATATGTCCTAGGAATTTGAGACAATAAGAGATGGGTGGATTATGGAATTAAGGGGATAGAGGAAGAGGAAAGAGTTGGATCGAAGGGGAAAGAAGGTCCTCTGAGAAGCCTAATGGTGGCTCAGCAGAGGGGGCAGCGATAGAGGGGGCGAGATAGAGAAAAGAGGATTAGGGTAAAGTCATTTCATAATCTAATTAGGAGAGCATGAGCTCAATATATAGTTCCCACAATGGGCTACATCTAATCACTGGGCTATTCCCTTTAGTTGGGCCTATGGCCTTATTACATATAATGAAATAAGCTGGGCCGGCTGGGCCAATAATATAATTAGCCTAATTGTACTACTTAATATGCGGAACATAACATATATGTAGAGGCATAATCCATATGAGGCATAGTCCATATAATTAGGGTTAATCTATAATTATAGAGGCATAATTGTAGTATTTATACCGTATTGGCATAACAGATAGCCCGTATAAACTACATATATAATAGAATGAGACTCTCCCTAATATGTATACACATTTATATAGATTAACCCTATAAGAACACATAGTATAACCCTAATATTATACTCCTATAACCCTTAAGTCTTAGTCTCATAACTATTGTATTTGGACAATTATAGATTAATCTAACTATATGAGTACTAGTTAATATACTCATATAGTATATTCCTATAATAAGATCATATATAATCTTAAGTTAGATTACCTGTTACTTGGGGACAACCTAGTCTCATTCTATTAACCAGATTAATAAGTTAGACATCCTGAGCATAGGGTAACCCTAACTTAGATAGATTAGAGTTTATATTAGTAGTTGCCCTTATATAGAGTCATAGTCTATGTAACTATGAGCTAGTTCATATGAGGCATAGACTATGTCTCCCATAGTAAACCATAACTATGCCTCATACGAACATGTCTTCTAGACTATGTTTGTATGAACTATCTAATTGTTTGTATTAGGATATCCCTACTTCTTGACAACTAGTTACATAGTTAGATAGTCCATAGAACATAGTCTACATATAGTACACTATGTAACTAGTTTCCAAATTAATTTGAACTTAGATAGTTTGTTGTGTTCCAATTATTAAGTATCCGTCTTTTGAGTTATTTAGTCTATTTGTATTGCTGGCCTTCGGCCCAGCATAGGGGAGTAGCCCAATCTCTTGCGTCTTATGTAATAAGGCCTCTGGGCCAGTTAGAGGGAATAGCCCAGGCCCACGATGTGGGAAGACTATGTAAAGAGCTTATGCTCTCTTGATTGGAATTATTCAGAAAGTTTACCCTAATCCTAGCCTTCCTCTCGCTCCACCTCCTTTGTCCTCCTCTGCCTGAGCCACCATTAGGCCAGCAGAAGTACTCCTTTCCTCCTTCACATCTCTTTCCTTTCCCCATTTCGATCTTCCCTTCCCTTCAGTTACTGAGACATAACATTGGTATCAGAGCACCGATCCTTGGAAGCGAGAGATCCCTTTTGCGATGGCCAAGAGCAACCAGCGTTCAAACGCAGATCATCATTCAGCAGCTGAAACAGCCATGCCGGGGGGCTCCCACACTGAGGCGCCGCCCTCCTCTCCCAGGGAGGATGATCTTCGTGAGATGATGACAGCATCCATGGCACGCTAGGACCAACTTCTTCAAGTCATCCTACAGGGACAACAGCAATATCACAAGGACATGATGATGTTCCGCGAGTCCCTCGACCAGCTCTCTCTGTCTGCAGCGGTGCCCCCTCATACAATATAACAATCTATATGACCTAATCACAAGATATATATAATAATCAATATATATTATATATATACAACTTATATACTATAGAGATATACTATATATATACAACTATATAACCTAATCACAAGATAGTTAGGAACATAACCTACAATATACATGACTATCCCTGGGAGTATGTGTTAGACTAAGGATACCTTAGTTATCCTAAACTACATAGGGTACATATATTACAACTAGTGCATACTACCATATGTTATATATAACATTATATATATAACTTAATTAGACATTCTAGGGTTAACTTTGGGAATAACACAATTAGGTAGCTAACCTAATGCTACCTAGTTTTCCTATCTAGTTGCCAATTAACTCGTATTTGATTAGAGTTTGTATATGTATAGATGACAAACTATACCTATCTACCTAAGTTAGGATAGGGTTTGTATCTAACTTAGATATATTCATCCTAGTGAATTTTAGATAGATACGTATACGATCTTAGTTAGGATAGGGTTTAGGTTAATTGTCAACGATGCATTAACCTAACCCAACGATCATCTCGCCCTAACTTAGATTATTATACATAGTTTCTAGATTGACAACTATAGGATTAACCCTAATCCTAGACTACATCCTATAGTTGCTAATAATATAGGACTATAAGGATAATGATATCTACAAAATATATAAATTTTTATATGCCTTTCTGCCTATATGTTAGTCCTAATTTGAGTTGAAAGTAAGGATTATTAATGGTTATTCATGTTAGGTGAGTAATTAGGAGATTAATAAATAAATGCACTTAATTGATTAATTTAGATGCATTAATTAGATTTAATGGATTTACAAATTATGATGCGTCTAAATTATATTTAACTTTATTTATGCAGGTTTTAAAAGTCCCAATTGCAAATCGTCAAAAGTGAATGCACGTCAAACGGGTTCTATGATGAGATCGAAGATCCAATGGATGAGGTTGTTGCGATGGGTTTTAGCTAATGAAAAGAAAAAGAAAAAAAGAAGAAATAGAACTGAACCAACAGGTTCAGTGGTCGGTTCAGGGAAAGGAAGAAAAAAGAGAAGACAACATGAGTCGAAGCACGGGCATCTGTTCCAGTCGGTGAGGCTGACGGCAGATCTGGCAGCGATGGGTCACAGCAGACGACTCTGGGGCAGCAAGGACTGTGGTGGCTAGGGACAGCAAGGCGGCGAGCTCGAGGCCATACTATATATATAATAGTATATACTATATAGTATATATATAATAGTATATATAGAATATTATGATAGTTTATGTATAAACTAGCATAATATGAGTTGGTTTTTTATCCCGTTATCTTATACAGTTATATGTCTCTAATAAGTTCTCTTATTTTAGTCCAAATCACCTACTAAATGTAAATAAAAATGTAAATAGCCTCCCAAACACTTTTTAGTGGGAAATGGTGAGAAATGAAGTGGGAAATGGCCTCCCAAACAGCCCCTATGTTCCTACCTAGTATACTTCCATTTAATTCATCCTCGATCCTGGTTCATATATATAGTTCATCTAGATATATCATTCATCTTGAATGCATCATAGATGACATGATGCTGGTTCGTCTACATAATTACCTGAACATTATCAGGTTCTGTTAGGAACCAAAACAAGATAGCCTATGAACTATACCCTATTAACCAAAACAAACATGAGATAACTATGTTCCTAACATAGTTAACTAAGTTCTTAACTAAATGATTTGGTTACTTCTCGAAGAATATATAGTAATTAAGGATATAGAATCAGGGAACATAGTGACATAATTATCCATAACTAGATACTATATCAACTAGTAATATAAACTCTGAATATTATATTCCGAGTTCATGTTATTACAATAACGATGGAGTCGATCTAGATGGAGGAACATATAACTTAGTTAACTATATCAATGATAGGTGATGGTTATCTCCCTAGTTATCCATAAGTTATATGAAATTATATAATAGTTAGGTCTTCTAATATATAATTTGGTTTTACTATGGGAGACATAATTAAACATAGTCTAGAAGACATGTTCATAGAACCTATAATAAGTTATATATAATTTGTAGTGTTTAGGGTACAGTGGGAGTACCATATTATGGGTTATGATATAATATAACTATTGAAATCTATCATAGTTAATAGTTCACAGTACATGTAAACTCTAATATAGTGGGATAGAGTTTAGAATCTAATTTGGAGGAATAAACATGATATAACAATTAGACTATACAAGCATAGTCTAGAAGACATGTTCATACAATTAACATATATAGTAATGTTCATACAAATATTATATTATTATATATGTTTAACTTAGTAGTCTCTAGGGTAGATTAACCCTATATTAAACAACTATTAATACTTAGCCGGGTATGTCCTATGAATTATGTCCTATGAGTTAGGATTAACCCTAACCCTAATCAAATACAAGGGACAATACTTAGTAGGGTTAAGATTAGCAGGAACCCTAATTCTAACCCATAGTAAGACCTAGGTAGTTAGACATAGTTCATGAACTATAGTTTGTATTAGGGTTAGCAACATAGGATTCCTAAGGTTTGTACTAGCATAGGTCCAATGCTAGTATAAAGTTATATATGCTCAAGCCTATATTGTGGATGGGGTTTATACTAGGGTATATAGGTAGATAGTATTTTATAATTATGAACAACATTAATCTTCTATACTCTATTAAAATTGCTCGGAAACTAGGACCTAGGTCAATCTAGACATACGTATCTATCTAATTCTATAGTTGCCAATCTAGAATGTATATTCCCATAAGATAAATCTAAGTTAGTTAACCTAGGACTATGTTTATTCCCATAGTAAATACATTATTTAGTCTCATACTTAGATAGATACGTATCTAAGTATCTAACCTAGATTAGTATCTAAGTATCTAACCCATCTATAGTTAGGGTTGCATTCTCATTATAAACAATGTTAAATATAGGGTAACTTCCTACGTGTGTGTATTCTAATCTTAAACATAGTCCTATATTCCGCTTAATACAACTATTATAATGCCCTATAGGATGTAGTTGTATTTGTTAGGGATTAACCCTATACTTAGAAATGGGAAACATAGTGTTGTGTACGTCAGCACAACAGTGGAGCAGATCTTCTTATCAATCACTAGGATTAGTTAGTTTTCCTATTTTGAATGTCTTTATCTATATGTTAGGGATTAACCCTAACATTATATTCCTAGGACTAATATAGGACAAGAAATGGAAACGTATAATAGTTCTACATTATTAGTTTAGATACAAGAAACTACTATAGACGGAATATAGGACTATGTAAGTGTGGTTTTGGGTTTAGAAATGGATAGATACTAACTGTAGAACTAACTATAGAACTATTAACTAGTATAACCAGTGGTTTTCATTTCCAAATATGAAATATATGATCCTAAACATATAATGTGTGGTTTTGAGTAGATAATGACATATATGATCTTAACATTATATTTTTGTTATCTTAGACATCCTAACTTAGATTATTAGAGGAACTATCTAAGTTCAAATTAATTTGGCAACTAGTTACATAGTGTACTATATGTAGACTATGTTCTATAGACTATGTAACTATTTGTCTAGAAGTAGAGATATCCTAATACAAATAATTAGATAGTTCATACAAACATAGTCTAGAAGACATGTTCATATGAGGCATAGTTATACAAGGTATCTAGATGAACATAGTCCTAGATGAAACATGACTATACTATAGTTCATAACTTAGGTTAATTGGCAATTTGGTTAGGAAAATTTAGGAACATAGTTTATTCATCTAGATAACTATGTTCTACAAACTAAGTTTATGAATGCCATTGTCCATATGATAGATATAAGATACGTAACATATGTATACTAAATATTTGTGAAGGTAGATGAATGCCTTCATGAATATATAGTATACGAACATTATTTCCCTGGTTCATATGAACCTAGATAGATATGGATATTATAATGATAAGCCTCCATCGTTATTGTTAACCTAACAAGATAGTTTGCTATAGTTTAAATAGAACTATGTCCTCCATCTAGATGATTACTACATATATGTTCATGAATTGTTATACTTAGTTGAGAGTTAGGGTCCATCGTTGTTGCTTGTGCATATATACAGGGAGGAACCTCCATAGTGCAACTAAATACCTGTTACCTGGGGATAATAACTATATGCACAATATAGTTCACATTCATCTTAATATAGGTAGTTAGACTTATATGGTCTATGAGGTTTATATCCTAACCGTATTATAGACAGTCTTGTACACTTATAAATTCATAGTTCATAGACCATATAAGTCTTCTAAGACATATAGTATATTCTTATAATAGTTCTATTATATCATAACCCATAGTTGTATTGTATTGCTATAACTTTAATTAATAATACGGTATAACCCTAATATTATACTCCTATTAGGGACATAAACCACATTAACCCTAGGATTAATCTATAATAATTAGATAGATATGTATTTAGTTCATCCATAATATAGTATATGGACTATGCCTCATATTAACTATAACTTAAGTTAACATATTCAGGAGTTAGGGTCAACAGATATCTTAGGGTTACCCTACATATACTGTAACCCTAGGATATCTGTTAGGGCTAATTTAGACATATTCTATTAGGGAGACAATTATTAACTTGGTTAACTCTGATATGTTCATGAACAATAATATATGATAGATACTAATTCCTGAATAAAGTTATATGGTTATAATGTATTTATAGGTTATGTAATATGTTAACGATGGAGACTATATAATATCGTTAACCCTAGAATAAACCCTAGATGAACATGATGATTGTAGTAACTACTGCATATGATCATCTAGATACATAGTTGTTATGTTCTATGATAGTTGTGACTACTACAGATGATCATAACGTAGATAGTTCATAATTTAGGGTTATGAACTATCTACGTTATGATAGATACTATGTAATATAAACTATGACATATTATTATATGTAAGTTAACTTATTAGTAACTACATAGGTAACTCTAACTATGTAACTACATAGTTGTTATATTACTATAAGTGATGAACGTATCTATCTATCTAAGATGAACTTAGATAGTCCATCTAGCTAATAGTTTTGATTAATCTATTTAAGTTAGGTAAGCCTAACTTAGATAGATTAATCCTAGGGTTAGATATGCCCTAATTGGCAACTATAGCCTATAGATTGCTAATTAACCCTAAGTTAATCTAAGTTAACGATGAGGCTTATCTAAGGTATAGTTATATTATCATTGAACATATCATCCAACAAACAAGGGCAAACAATTAGATTTACTATTAACGTAGATAGTTCATAACCCTAACTTATGAACTAGTTCATATGAGGCATAGTCCATAAGAAACAAGATTAAAGTTTATGGTTTTCTTATAGGTTAAACTAATTTGGCGACTAGTTACATAGTTCATAGTTACAAGGATATAGTTAGGAACATAGTGGACTATCTTGTTTTGGTTCCAGTGTGTATTCTCCATACCAAACCCTAACCATCTAGGGTTCTATAAACCTTATGTTAATAATAACTTAATGTAGAACATGTACTCCAATATTAGTCTTCTATACTCTATTATTATATATGTCCCTAGAGACTACTATAATAAGTTCTATAACTTATTATGTCTATATCCTACATTAAGTTATTATTAACATAAGTTAAGGTTCATGCAAACATACTATTGTAGAGACTATGTATTTGATTCTTCTGTGTATTCTCAATAACATTATATTTATAGTTTTTAGGATTTTCTATGGGAATTATATATGTAGTTTCTATTCTCATAGTAGTACAATTAAATTTGTAGTGTTTAAGGGTTAGGGTCAAATACATAGTTTCCATATATAATTCTCCCTATAAACCATAACCTAAATACATACTCTCTAAGATTTACTATGAAAATACGATGGAAGGATCATACCAACTAGTTGTGTGTATTCCTCCATACGAAGCCATATGTAGTTTCTATGGCTTAAGGTTAGGGTTTGGCATGGAACTACATATATCCCTAACCCTTCTATAGCCTTTCTAGGGTTAGGGATATATGTAGTTTCTATGGTTTTGGTATGGGGATAGCTATGGAAGGATCAAATATGTAGTATCTAGGGGTTCCCATAGTTGGTATGCGAACAATTAAATTTGTAGTCTTCAAACAAAAGTACTTACCTAGTTCAAACATAAGCACTTTCCGAGTCATGCTTAGATGAGGAGTAAATTCTTGTACCTGAAACAAGGGCAAGATGATCGTAAGAGTACTATGGGTTGTCTTCACAGTAGAAAACACAACTGTTAGTTCACACACCTATACGGAGGGATACACATAACTAGTTTATGTAAACCCCATAGTTGTAACATCCGGTTTTGTATAATAACTTATGACATTGATCTAATGTTATTACCCCATGGGTTATATGATATTGTCTTAATAGTAAGCCTTATTGAGATGTCAACCTATATTAAAGTCAGTTCAGTTGTAAATGAACTAACTTAGTTTCTAATATGGTAACTATCTGTATAGCTTTCATATGGCTTATCTCTTAATATAGAGTGATTATAAAGCTGATATTTTAGGACCGGATAGAGGACAAAGAGATCTTCAAAATAGTACCAAGTTGAAGTAATTCGGAGTTGAGGAGCCTAAGTTATGGCCTTATGCCCTAATGAAGGGCCGCTCAAGGGAGTAAGGTTGATGCCTTCCGCCCCTAACGAAGGGCTGCTCTATGGAGTAAAGGCAATTACCCCAAGAGAGGGCAAGATAGGCCTCAAGGGAGTAGGGGTCTAGGATACTGGTTTGAAACTTAGGGGCTTTCATTTAATTTGACATACTGAAACTATGTGGTTTCTTTGATCTATTAAGGTCCGAACTGATTTAGAAGTGATAGAGAATACTTTCGATCAATTTGGCTTAGTGAGAAGTCAAAGTATTTCAAAGTTAGGATATATTTCATTGTTGTTTAGATTAATGAGACCTAGTTGCACAATCTGAATTTATACTTGGGTTTTATTAACTTAAATGTATAACCATATGCTAGTTCTCTATTGTGCACATTTATGCTTGTTAGTGTAGCTCTCCCTACTGAGTATAGTTGTATACTCACCACCCCCTCCCCCCAGACATTGCAGGTTCTAGCAGGGCTGCTTAGTAAATTTGTCTTGAAGAACTGTTGGGGTACAAGTGGGAACCTAAAGATCAACATTTGTACTCATTGGCCTTAGACTTTAACTTTGATTTTGGGTCTGTATGAATTTAAATGCCACACTTTTGGATTTGTAATCTTTATTATGTGCTTGTACTCAGATTGTGGATCCCTGGGATTTTTATTAGTAGTACTACCTCGTTGTGACTGGTTGTTGTACTTAGCGACTTCACAATTTTATAAGGGTATGAAATTGCGGGTCCTTACAATAGTATAAGTGTGTGAACCTATACGGGGCTATAGTTGCAACTATATCATAGTACGATGCATTGTAAGAAGGGATCAAATACATAGTTTCTAGGGTCATAGTTTGAAAGAATACGTCCCTTGTATATAATAGACGTCCTTTAATAATAGGTTAATTCTGGACATATATTATTATAATGCAACTATAGTTATCAATTAGGGCATATCTAACCCTAGACTACATCCGCATAGGAATAACTTAGGGTCAACCATATACGATGATTAGGTTTAATCTAAGTTGAATTATATATGGGTATAGATATGTATAAGGACGATGAACATAGTTCATCGGATAACTTAAGGTTAGGGTATAAATACTATAACTTAAGATTTATAGAACCTATAATAACTTATATATAATATGTTAGTTTATGTCTTCTATAGAATACGGTATAAATACCAAATTCATCCTAACCTAGATAGTTAGACTTATATGGTCTATGAGGTTTATATAGTTCACATCCTAACCATATTATAGACAGTCTTCTTGACTTATAAATATATAGTTCATAGACCATATAAGTCTTATAAGACATATAGTATAATAGTCCTATAATAGGTTTTATTATATCATAACCCATAATTGTATTGTATTGATATAACTTTAATTAATAATACGGTATAACCCTAATATTATACTCCTATTAGGGACATAAACCATAATAACCCTAGGATTAATCTATAATATATAGATAGATACGTATTTAGTTCATACATAATATAGTATATGGACTATGCCTCATATGAAATATAACTTAAGTAACATATTCAGGATTTAGGGTTAATAGATATCCTAGGGTTACAGTATATGAGACCCTACATATACTGTAACCCTAGGATATCTATAAGGGTTAATTTAGACATATACTAGAGACTACTTATTTAATACATTCATGAACTATGTCCTCCTTGAATGCATTCATGGAGGATGATCGTATGTACGTATTGTCCCTAACCCTAATATAAACTAGTTACGTACAATGCATTGTATCCCTAACCCTAACCCTAATCCTCCATTTACATATGGAGGATACAATGTCCATTGTCCCTAATACAAACTAGTTACATATGGAGGATCGTTATACAATGCCATTGTAATACGTAAAATGCATTGTGCGTAACTAGTTTGTATTAGGGACAATGGCATTGTATCCATCATCGTTGCTGGATGAGTTTACGTATTTAACTATGTCTCCCATAGTAAAGCCTACGTAGTTAGACATAGTTTTCCTATTTAGATGAGCGGAGGTATTTGGTCCAAATATGGCAACAATGAACCAGGGACAATTAGTTAGACGGAAGAATTAAACATGTAGTTTCTATGGTTTTGGGTTTATGGTTAGGGTTTGGTATGGAGAATACACACTAGTTAGATAAAAAATTGAAATAAGTAGTTTGTAGTATGTAGTATGTAGTAGTTTCTACGGTTTGGGGATAACTCGACCTTCATGCATCTACTTAAACAGAAGAATTAGGAATAAACAATGTATTTGATCTTTCCTTCAAACTATGTCCCTAGAAACTATGTATTTGATCCTTCTTACCCCTAGGTAGTTATTCCCATCAACGATCATATTGTCCTTGTTAGTGTACTATATTCATATGAACTATGTAGACTATGTTCTACAAACTAGTTAGTTAATAGTATCTAGGGTATGAACTAGTTGTCAACTATCATATCAACCCTAGGATATCTTCTATAGACTATCTAGATGAACATGACAACTATGTATCATGTTCATCTAGATACCTCCATAACTTAAGGTTCTATGAAATTATTGTTGCCTATCTAGTATTAGGCATAGTTTATGGAGGAAATTTGGTTATATGAGGCTTATCGTTGTTATGTTCACTAGCTATGTTCAACGATGGAGCCTCATCTACCTCAATAACTTATGGAGGCAGATGAGGCTTATCATCTTCACTATATCAACCTAGGCTAAGTTATTTCCTAGAACATTAGACTAGTATATATGTTATACTATGTAGGTAGTTCCCTACATAGTTTACTTGTAGTAACTATATATGTTAGGATTAACCCTAGTTAGATACATTAGGTTAACCCTAGTAAGATTCATGAATTGAGTTAGGATAACCTCCATCTAAACTATAGGCTACATTACGTGATATAGTTAACAAAGTTAAATGTTGCTCCATCTAAACTATAGGCTACATTACATGATATAGTTAACTAAGTTATATGTTCCTCCATCTAGATGGACTCCATCGTTATAAGTTTAGTTAGAAGTTAGGGTCCATCTAGATGAACTTGTGCATATATACTACCGTTCATATAGTTAACTACTGTTCATAGTGAACATATATATATGTTGTAATCAACCATATAACTTCTCCATCATTATCATTAGGGATGACTATATACAATGGGTACTTAATCCTAGGATATCTAAGGTTGACTATTACCCTAATAGGTTCACTATCAACCATATAACCCATGAAGTTTATAGGTTATAACTTTACTATAATTATACTTATTCAGTTATCCCTAATGTTACATAGTCTCCCTAATAGGTTATAATCCTAAGTTGTAACCCATAAACTTCACATCGTTACACCCATAAGATTCATGAACATATAGGGTTATAGTTAGGATAGGGTTTAGTTAGACTTAGTTCCGATCTTAGTTAGGAACTATGCCTTGTAATCCTATACTAAGTTAGGATAGAACCTTAGTTCATCTAGATGAACTTAGGGTTAATTGGCAATCATAGAGGTATAGTTCCTAACTAAGATCAGAACTTAGTTAACTATGTTCAAATCATATGAATCTAGGAACTTAGTTAACTATGATCCATCTAGGCATATGGCAATCAAAACAAGATAGTCCATAACTAAGGATATATGTTATTATAGGATTAAGTTATAATTCATGAACATAGTGGACTCTAGTTCATGTTACTGTGGGTTAGGGTTAAAACTATATATATGTTCATGAATTGTTATATATATAATGGCATAGACTATGTTCTATGGAAGGGCAAGATGTTCTTTCTAGCTAATTGTTTGTATTAGCTAACTAGTTCATATGAAGCATAGTCCATAGAACAAGATTAGAGTTATGTCATATCGGAATACTATGAACTTAGATAGATACGTATAATTATTTATTCTATCATAGTTCATAGTTAGGGCAACTATGAACTATGATATATATGATAGGGTTTAGGAGATAGGACTATGAACTATGTACTAGAACTATTAACTAGTATAACCATGGGATACGTAGAAATAGATAGAACTATTAACTAGTATAACCATTTGAGGACAAAATGTACGTATAATCAACTATTTTGTTGTCCTATATGTATAATACCCTAGTATATGGAAAATTAACTAGTTTTGGGTTATACAGACTACATCCTAGATATGTATAATAGTCCTAGTTACGTATATTAGTCCTAGTTATTAGTCCTAGTCCTAGTCACGGATATAGATAGAGATATAATAAACAATGTATCTATCCATTTCTTATCCTATATTAGTCCTAGTTACATAATACAAACAATTAGCTAGATGGAACATCTTGGCCTTCCATAGAACATTGTCTACGTTATAATAGATACTATCATCATGTTCATCTAGATAGTCCCCAATTAGCTAGATGGACTAATTAATTTGGCAACTAGTTAAGAACATAATTAGTTTAACCTTAACTTAGAAATGCTTCATATGAACATACACACATTAGGGTTAAACTAATGTTCCTAACTTTGTATAGGTTAACTATGGGGCTGTTTGGGAGGCCATTTGATGTTCCTAACTTTAGTAGGAAAGGAAAAGTTTTTCATTTTCATTTTAGGAAGCATGGGTTTTGGGGATTCAAAAAGGGAGACATGAATGATGGAAGGGTAATTATGGTCATTTGTCACAAGATTTTCATTTGAAAACCCATTTGACATGTGAATGTCCTCATGAGGACATTCACCTAGAGAATGAAAATGACCATAATGATCATTCACCTACTAAATGTAAATAAAAATGTAAATAGCCTCCCAAACACTTTTTAGTGGGAAATGGTGAGAAATGAAGTGGGAAATGGCCTCCCAAACAGCCCCTATGTTCCTACCTAGTATACTTCCATTTAATTCATCCTCAATCCTGGTTCATATATATAGTTCATCTAGATATATCATTCATCTTGAATGCATCATAGATGACATGATGCTGGTTCGTCTACATAATTACCTGAACATTATCAGGTTCTGTTAGGAACCAAAACAAGATAGCCTATGAACTATACCCTATTAACCAAAACAAACATGAGATAACTATGTTCCTAACATAGTTAACTAAGTTCTTAACTAAATGATTTGGTTACTTCTCGAAGAATATATAGTAATTAAGGATATAGAATCAGGGAACATAGTGACATAATTATCCATAACTAGATACTATATCAACTAGTAATATAAACTCTGAATATTATATTCCGAGTTCATGTTATTACAATAACGATGGAGTCGATCTAGATGGAGGAACATATAACTTAGTTAACTATATCAATGATAGGTGATGGTTATCTCCCTAGTTATCCATAAGTTATATGAAATTATATAATAGTTAGGTCTTCTAATATATAATTTGGTTTTACTATGGGAGACATAATTAAACATAGTCTAGAAGACATGTTCATAGAACCTATAATAAGTTATATATAATTTGTAGTGTTTAGGGTACAGTGGGAGTACCATATTATGGGTTATGATATAATATAACTATTGAAATCTATCATAGTTAATAGTTCACAGTACATGTAAACTCTAATATAGTGGGATAGAGTTTAGAATCTAATTTGGAGGAATAAACATGATATAACAATTAGACTATACAAGCATAGTCTAGAAGACATGTTCATACAATTAACATATATAGTAATGTTCATACAAATATTATATTATTATATATGTTTAACTTAGTAGTCTCTAGGGTAGATTAACCCTATATTAAACAACTATTAATACTTAGCCGGGTATGTCCTATGAATTATGTCCTATGAGTTAGGATTAACCCTAACCCTAATCAAATACAAGGGACAATACTTAGTAGGGTTAAGATTAGCAGGAACCCTAATTCTAACCCATAGTAAGACCTAGGTAGTTAGACATAGTTCATGAACTATAGTTTGTATTAGGGTTAGCAACATAGGATTCCTAAGGTTTGTACTAGCATAGGTCCAATGCTAGTATAAAGTTATATATGCTCAAGCCTATATTGTGGATGGGGTTTATACTAGGGTATATAGGTAGATAGTATTTTATAATTATGAACAACATTAATCTTCTATACTCTATTAAAATTGCTCGGAAACTAGGACCTAGGTCAATCTAGACATACGTATCTATCTAACTTTATAGTTGCCAATCTAGAATGTATATTCCCATAGGATTAATCTAAGTTAGTTAACCTAGGACTATATCTATTGCCATAGTAAATACATTGTTTATTCCTATACTTAGATAGATACGTATCTAAGTATCTAATCTAGATGCATTAACCCTAACCCTAGGAATACATAGTCCTATATTCCGTCTATAGTTAGTGTTGCATTCTCGTTATAAACAATAGTAAATAGTATTCCCAGCTAAGATTCCGTCTATAGTTTGGGTTGCATTCTCGTTATAAACACTGCAAAATATTATTCCCAACTAAGATTCCATCTATAGTTAGAGTAACTACCTACGTGTGTGTATTCTAACCCTAAACATAGTCCTATATTCCGTGTAATACAACTATTATAATACCCTATAGGATGTAGTTGTATTTGTTAAAGATTATCCTCAACATAGATACTAAGAAATGAGATACATAGTTATCCTATTATTATATGTCTCTATCTATATATTAGGGATTAACCCTAACATTATATTCCTAGGACTAATATAGGACAAGAAATGGATACGTATAATAGTTCTACATTATTAATTTAGGTATAAGAAACTACTATAGACGGAATATAGGACTTACAGATGTGTGGTTTTGGGATTAGAAATGGATAGATACTAACTATAGAATTAACTATAGAATTATTAACTAGTATAACCAGTCATTTCTATTTCTAAATATGACATATATGATAATAGACATATAATGTGTGGTTTTGAGTAGATAATGGCATATATGATCTTAACATTATATTCTCGTTATCTTAGATATCCTAACTTAGATTATTAGAGCAACTAGTTACATAGTGTACTATATGTAGACTATGTTCTATGGACTATCTAACTATGTAACTAGTTGTCTAGAAATAGGGATATCCTAATACAAACAATTAGATAGTTCATACAAACATAGTCTAGAAGACATGTTCATATGAGGCATAGTTCATGGAGGTATCTAGATGAACATAGTCCTAGATCAAACATGACTATACTATAGTTCATAAGTTAGGGTTAATTGACAATTTGTTTAGGAACATAGTCAGGAATATTTAGGAACATAGTTTATTCATCTAGATAACTATGTTCTACAAAACTAAGTTCATGAATGTCATTGTCCATATGATAGATATAATATACGTACCATTTGTATATTATATATTCATGAAGAGATGAATGCCTTCATGTATAGTATACGAATATTATATTCCCTGGTTCATATGAACCTAGATAGATATGGATATTATAATGATATGCCAACAAGATAGTTTACTATAGTTTAAATGGAACTATATTCTTCATCTAGATGATTAGTAACTAAGAGTATAATGCTCAACTATGGCGGTAGTTTACTACATATATGTTCATGAATTATTATACTTAGTTCAGAGTTGGGGTCCATCGTTGTTGCTTGTGCATATATACAAGGAGGAACTTCCATTGTGCAACTAAGTACCTATTACTTGGGGATAACTATATGCACAATATAGTTAACATAGTATATTGGGTTACATAGTCTCCCTAATAGGTTATAATCAACCATATAACCCATGAAGTTTAGGGTCAATAGATGAACATGATACATAGGTATTACTAAATTAATACATATAACTACATAATAACCTTAGAATGTAGTCAACTATCATAGTTGACAACATTATTTAGTTAACCCTAATTATACAGACTATGCCTCATATGAACTAGTTTAACCATAAGATATATTAAGTTATAGAGGTTTAACCTAATTCTAAGTATTTATACCGTATTCTATTAGCTAGATTAATAAGTTAAGATTAACCCTAGGATTATGTCCTAGGAGTATAATAAATCCTTAAGTCATAGGAGTATAACTTCTAATAACTTAAACTATACTATAATTACCATATAAGTTATTCATACTAGTATTTTCTTGAAGACATGATCATAGAGTCTAGGGTAATTACAAATAATTAGACTATGAATAACAGTATTAATTATAGAGGATAATTAGGTTATTATATATGTAGTCATATAATAGATCCCAATTAATGTCATAATCTCATTTTATTAACTAGTACTATTAAATCATAAATACGTTAACCTATAATCTAAGATTAAACTAGTTAGACATATGTCAATATTATACTAGGGTTAAAATATGATTAACTTAATCACAAGTAACCATATTAGGGAGAGTTTATGGGTTATATATCAATCATATGAACTATGTTCAGTTTAACCCTAGAGTGAACTATTAACTATAGTTGCCAATTAACTATTTATTCTACACTACCTTAACATATTTTGTTAACCCTATGTTCATGAACATATCCTAGGGTTTATCTAGGGTTAACGATGATATCCTAGGGTTACATATACTGTGAACTATTAACTAGGGTTTATTCAAGATATTAACATCGATGGAGTTAACAATGGAGGTTTATATTAACAATTCATGAACATATATGTTCATAATTATTGTTACTAACTATCCATAAGTTAGTTCACTATATAGCGAACTATAGTTAACTCCATCGATAATAAGTATAACTATCCATAAGCCCTATATGGTGGACTAAAACTATAGGGGTTATGGACTAACTTAGTCCTCCCTGTATATATGCATATATAGTTACTTATATATGAACATATGTACTTAGTCCTCCATGTATATATGCACATATAGTTACTTATATATGAACATATGTACATAGTTCATATATAAGTATAATTATACTTACTTGTGATTAAGTTAACTCACACAATATGATAACCATGTTACAACATAGTTAGAGTTACCTACTTTATAGAACATAATAGATATAGGACTATATGATAACTAGTTCATCTATAGAACATAATAGATATAGGACTATATATGATATCTATTTCCTCTATAGAACATAATATAGGATATTTTATATCCTAAGTTATTCCAGTTCCATCGTTGCCTGATCCTTTTATATCCTAATATACCAGACCATATATGAGGTATAGAACATACATCCTAGGCAGACACAATATGATAGAGTTCACCATATATGGAAACTGTAGTATCTAGTGATCCTTCTACATGTTCCAGACACAATAAGGACTACCTAGGGTTTAAGGATGTCTATTCTAGACTATTATATATTTTATATAATGAGACATCATTATATTATTATATATGCCATATTCTATGTTCGTATGTTATTCATAGACTACATTCCCTATGGGTATTTATATTATATTCTATGAGGCATAAGGTTAGGTTAATCCTCCCTATGACAAGGGAGACTTTGGGATTAATCTTCCGTCAATAACTTGTATATTCTAGTTATACAAGTTCAATACGTAAACTCTAACCTATGATAGTTGACATAGACGGATTATTATATGTCTAATAGATTGTCTCTATTAAAATCTATAGTAGGATTAAAATTGCTCGAAAACTAGGACTAAGTCAATCTAGACATACGTATCTACGCATCTATCAAACTCTATAGTTGCCAATCTAGAATGTATTTTCCCATAGGATTAATTTAAGTTGGTTAACCTAGGACTATGTTTATTTCTATAGTAAATACATTGTTTATTCCCATAGATAGATATGTATCGAAGAATCTAACCTAGATGCATTAACCCTAACCCTAGGAATACATAGTCCTATATTCCGTCTATAGTTAGGGTTGCATTCTCATTATAAACAATGCTAAATATTATTCCCAACTAAGATTCTCTCTATAGTTAGGGTAACTACCTACGTGTGTGTATTCTAACCCTAAACATAGTCTTGTATTCTGCCTAATACAACTATTATAATGCCTCATAGGATGTAGTTGTATTTTTTAGGGATTAACCCTAACATAGATACTTAGAAATGGGATACATAGTTATCCTATTATTATATGTCTCTATCTATATGTTAGGGATTAACCCTAACATTATATTCCTAGGACTAATATAGGACAAGAAATGGATATGTATAGGTATAAGAAGCTACTATAGATGGAATATAGGACTATGTAATGTGTGGTTTTGGGTTTAGAAATGGATAGATACTAACTATAGAACTATTAACTAGTATAACCAGTAGTTTCCATTTCTAAATATGACATATATGATCCTAGACATATAATGTGTGGTTTTGACTAGATAATGACATATATGATCTTAACATTACATTCTCATTATCTTAGACACATTAACATAGATAGATATAATATACGTATCATATGTATACTATATATTCATGAAGGTGGATGAATGCCTTCATGAATATATAGTATACGAACATTATATTCCTTGGTTCATATGAACCTAGATAGATATGGATATTATAAGAAGCCTTCAGCGTTATTGTTAACCTAACAAGATAGTTTACTATAGTTTAAATTGAACTATGTCCTCTATCTAGATGATTAGTAACTAAGAGTATAATGCTCAACTATGGCGGCAGTTTACTACATATATGTTCATGAATTGTTATACTTAGTTCACAGTTAGGGGACATCGTTGTTACTTGTGCATATATACAGGGAGGAACCTCCATAGTGCATCTAAGTACCTGTTACTTGGGGATAACTATATGCACAATATAGTTAACATAGTATATTGGGTTACATAGTCTCCCTAATAGGTTATAATCAACCATATAACCCATCAAGTTTAGGGTCAATAGAGGAATATGATACTGTTATGTTCCAGTTATTAGTCTAAGTACTTAGTCTTTTTGTATTAATGGCCTTCAGCCCAGTTTAGGGGAGTAGCTCATTCTTTCTAACGTCTGGCCTCTGGCCTAGATATATCTGACGTCTTTTGTAATAAGGACTCTGGCCCAACTAGAGGGAATAGCCCAGGAGTTAGCCCAGGCCCACAGCGTGGGAAGTCTATGTAAAGAGCTTAGGCTCTCTTGTTTGGATTATTGAGAATAGTTTACCCTAATCTAATCTTCTTCTTGCTTCACCCCCTTTGTCCTCCTCTGCCTAAGCCGCCATTAGGCCAGCCGAGGATCCATACCTTCACACGTCTCCTTCTCCTTTCCCAACTCTCGACCCCCTTTCTTCCTTTTCATCTCGTCGCACGACCCTCTCTTCTTGCTAAAGTGCTGGGTCATAACATCGGTATCAGAGCACTGATCTTTAGAATCGCAAGAACCAGCCGCTATGGCCAGGAGCAACCAACGCTCAGAGGCAGATCCCCAGGCAGCGGCCGTACCAGCCATGCAAGGGGACCCCCATACTGAGGCACCGCCCCCTCCTTCCAGAGAGGATGCTCTTCGTGAGATAATGGAGCGCCAAGACCAATTTCTTCAAACCTTCCTACAGCAATCCCATAAGGATAAGGTGAGTCATGATCAAATTATTCAAGTCATTCTACAAAACCAGCAACAACCATGTTTCGCGAATCCTTCGATCGCTTATCCTTCTCCATGGCGGCGCCCCCTCCTACAGGTTGGCCAGACAAAGGGGTTCTGCCGCTGCCTCTGAGTGGCCCTTTTGCACGTGGCACCCCTATGCCAGGCCGACACCATGATCAACACATGACCTTCTTTGGCTCGCAGACGGCAAACGCTGACCACATCCCATGGGTGTTGGGGTATCTGGTCTGCATGGTGTTCGCCATAATGCCACATCGACGGCCTTTGCCCAGCCCCAGGCCGGCCGGGGTCCCGGAGATGACGATGGTGATTTGGATTGGGAAAATAACTAGGCTGAATCCAGTTGGACAAACCAGGGACACTAGCGAGACGAGCGCCATGGCCCCAGGCCAGTGGCGGAGATGAGACTAGTCCGATTTCAGTTTCCCAAGTATTCAGGGGAGGAAAACCCTGTGAATTGGTTGTATCAGGCCAAAAAATTATTTCGCTACCAGGACACTCGAGCCGATGATGACAAACTGACGGTAACTTCCTTTCATCTTAATGGAGATGCCTTGATTTGGTACCAATACTTTGAGAAAGAACACCTTGGTCATTCTTGGCTACAATTCACTCAGGAATTATGTATTCAATTCGGCCCTATGGAGTACGCCGACTTTAATCAACTCATCAGCTCCTTGTGGCAGACATCCACTGTGAGGGCCTATCAAATGGAATTCATGCGCATAGCCAATCTTCTCCCATATTGGACGCAGGAAGCACTGGTGGATAAGTTTATGCATAGCCTGAAGCTGGAAATCTCAGACGTCATTCGTCATTACCCACGCACATCTATGGCTGAAGTGATTAAGCATGCAAGAATTGCGGAGGAATGCCTCAATCGTCAATGGCGGTCTTGGAAGCCCCCCTTGAGAGCACCTCTACCGGCACCCACTCAGGTACTTCTGGCTGGTTCTCAGGCTCCACCAGTGTCACAGCTAGCCATCCTCCAGTTGACCCAGGCCCAAATGGAGGAGAGTCGCTCCAAAGGCCTCTGCTTCAACTGTGACGAACGATTTGTTCTGGGTCATCACTGCAAGACTCGCGCCCTTCTTGCCTTGGAGGGCATATAGAACGAGGGCCCTGAGGACGACGGAGAGGGTGGATTTTCACCTGACAGTCCACCTGAGATATCCTTTCATGCCTTTTCGGGTGCATACATGCCTTAGACGATGCGCGTCCATGGCACTATCAAGAAGCAACAGGTCTTAGTTCTGATCGATTCTGGCAGTACTCAATGACAAGGTGGCCATAAGGCTGGGATGTTCGTTGGAAGCCTCGTCCCCCTTTGATGTCAGAATTGGCGATGGCTCAAACCTCCGCGGCACTGGCATGTGTCCCTGGGTGGAGTTAACTATCCAAGGTCACTCCTTCCATTTGGACCTTTATTTATTACCTACATAGGGGGCTGACGTGGTCCTAGACGTGCAGTGGCTCCGTGATCTCGGAGATGTGGTTTGGAACTTCGACGCCATGACGATGCAGTTTACCGTAGGCGGCCATTCGGTCCGGCTCTCGGGCAGTCTTCCAGGTACTCTCCATTCTATGTTCTCGGTGGATTCAT
This sequence comes from Houttuynia cordata, assembly GCA_039654745.1. Lineage (NCBI taxonomy): Eukaryota > Viridiplantae > Streptophyta > Magnoliopsida > Piperales > Saururaceae > Houttuynia > Houttuynia cordata. Next base: position 14,994,393 of record CM077512.1, on the reverse strand, counting down.
TATCACATGGTACTGCTCAAGGTTTTTTCTTGCAACTGCTATCGTCGGAGGGCACTACTCCTACGGAGACTCCCCCTGACTTGGCCGCCCTTCTTTCGGGTTTTGAGGAGCTCTTCCATGAGCCTTCTGGGTTGCCGCCCCCGTGGTCACATGACCACCATATCCCTATCATACCAGGGGCTGCACTGGCCAATGTGCCTCCATACGGGTATCCCCATATCCAAAAAGCCGAAATTGAAAAACTGGTCAAAAATATGTTGTTGACGGGGGTAATCAGGCCGAGCTCTAGTTCCTATTCCTCGCCTATTTTGTTGGTCAGGAAAAAGGACGGTACATGGCGCTTTTGTGTGGACTACAGGTCTCTCAATGCGATTACTCTCAAAACCCATTGTTAGGATGTCTAAGATAATGAGAATATAATGTTAAGATCATATATGTCATTATCTACTCAAAACCACACATTATATGTCTAGGATCATATATGTCATATTTAGAAATGGAAACCACTGGTTATACTAGTTAATAGTTCTATAGTTAGTATCTATCAATTTCTAATCCCAAAACCACACATTACAAAGTCCTATATTCCGTCTATAGTAGTTTCTCGTACCTAAATTTATTATGTAGAACAATTATACGTATCTATTTCTTATCCTATATTAGTCCTAGGAATATAATGTTAGGGTTAATCCCTAATATATAGATAGAGACATATAATAATAGGATAACTATGTATCCCATTTCTAAGTATCTATGTTATGGTTAATCTCTAACAAATACAACTACATCTTATAATAGTTGTATTACACGGAATAGTTGTATTACAATAGTTGTATTACGCGGAATATAGGACTATGTTTAGGGTTAGAATACACACACGTAGGTAGTTACTCTAACTATGGACGGAATCTTAGTTAGGAATAATATTTTGCATTGTTTATAATGAGAATGCAACCCTAACTGTAGACGGAATATAGGATTATGTATTCCTAGGGTTAGGGTTAATGCATCTAGATTAGATACTTAGATACGTATCTATCTAAGTATGGGACTAAACAATGTATTTACTATGGGAATAAATATAGTCCAAGGTTAACTAACTTAGATTAATCCTATGGGAATATACATCTAGATTGGCAACTATAGAGTTAGATAGATACGTATGTCTAGATTGACCTGTGTCCTAGTTTCCAAGCAATTTTAATAAAGTATAGAAGACTAATATAGGAGTACTTATTAGTGTTAAACCTATATATAGTTATGAGACTAGTACACATAGAGGAATAATTAGGAATAACCCTAGTCTGGAACTAAATATCGTATAGGCAAGGAACCATAGGTATAGAAGACTAGTTAGGAACTATAGTCTTCTTTAACTATGATTAGACTATGTTCCTAAGATGGTCATAAATATAGGTAGTTAGACTTATATTCTAAACAAGGGCAAGATGATCAACCTTCCCTTGTTTATATAATTATACTATAGGGGTATCCTTCTTATACCTGTAACTATATAATAACTTAGATTTGCTTATCATTATAATAATATACTGGGGTTACTACACTAGTAACCCACCATATATAATGTTGTTCATAATTATAAACTTCTATCTACCTATATACCCTAGTATAAACCCCATCCACCATATAGGGCTAGAGCATATATAAGGTTTATACTAGCATTGGACCTATGCTAGTATTAAACCATAGGAATCCTATGTTGCTAACCCTAATACAAACTATAGTTCATGAACTATGTCTAACTACCTAGGTTTTACTATGGGTTAGGATTAGGGTTCCCGCTAATCTTAACCTTGCAAGTATTGTCCCTTGTATTTGATTAGGGTTAGGGATAATCCTAACTCATAGGACATAATTCATAGAGCATACCCTGCTAAGTATTAATAGTCATTTAATATAGGGTTAATCTACCCTAGAGATTACTAATCTAAACATATATAATAATATAATATTTGTATGAACATTACTATATATGTTAATTGTATGAACATATCTTCTAGACTATGCTTATATAGTCTAATTGTTATAACATGTTTATTCCTCCAAATTAGATTCTAAACTCTATCTAACTATAATAGAGTTCACATGTACTGTGAACTATTAACTACGATAGATTTCAATAGTTATATTATATCATAACCCATAATATGGTACTCCCTCTATACCCTAAACACTACAAATTATATATATAAGTTATTATAGGTTCTATGAACATGTCTTCTAGACTATGTTTAATTATGTCTCTCATAGTAAAACCAAATTATATATTAGAAGACCTAACTATTATATAATTTCATATAACTTATAGATAACTAGGGAGATAACCATCACCCATCGTTGATATAGTTAACTAAGTTATATGTTCCGCCATCTAGATCGACTCCAGCGTTATTGTAGTAACATGAACTCGGAATATAATGTTCCCTGATTCTATAATGAACTCGGAGTTTATATTACTAGTTGATATAGTATCTAGTTATGGATAATTATGCCACTATGTTCCCTGATTCTATATCCTTAGTTACTATATATTCTTCTAGAAGTAACCAAATCATTTAGTTAAGAACTTAGCTAACTATGTTAGGAACATAGTTATCTCATGTTTGTTATGGTTAATAGGGTATAGTTCATAGACTATCTTGTTTTGGTTCCTAACATAGTTAGGGAATAATGTTCAGGTAGTTATGTATTATAGACGAACCAACATCATGTCATCTATGATGCATTCAAGATGAATGATATATCTAGATGAACTATATATATGAACCAGGATTGAGGATGAATTAAATGGAGGTATACTAGTTAGGAACATAGTTAACCTATACTAAGTTAGGAACATTAGTTTAGCCCGAATGTGTGTATGTTCATATGAGGCATTTCTAAGTTAGGGTTAAACTAACTATGTTCCTAACTAGTTGCCAAATTAATTAGTCCATCTAGCTAATTGGGGACTATCTAGATGAACATGATGATAGTATCTATCATAACGTAGACAATGTTCTATGGAAGGGCAAGATGTTCCATCTAGCTAATTGTTTGTATTATGTAACTAGGACTAATATAGGATAAGAAATGGATAGATACATTGTTTATTATGTCTCTATCTATATCCGTGAAGAACTATTATACGTATCTAGGATGTAATATGTATAACCCAAAACTAGTTAATTTTCCATATACTAGGGTATTATACATATAGGACAACAAAATAGTCGATTTTACGTATCCATTTTGTCCTAAAATGGTTATACTAGTTAATGGTTCTATCTATTTCTGCGTATCCCATGGTTATACTAGTTAATAGTTCTAGTACATAGTTCATAGTCCTATCTCCTAAACCCTATCATATATATCATAGTTCATAGTTGCCCTAACTATGAACTATGATAGAATAAATAGTTATACGTATCTATCTAAGTTCATACTATTCCGATATGACATAAACTCTAATCTTGTTCTATGAACTATGCCTCATATGAACTAGTTAGCTAATACAAACCATTAGCTAGATAGAATATCTTGCCCTTCCATAGAACATAGTCTACGTTATATATATAACAATTGATGAACATATATATAGTTTAACCCTAACCCGCTGTAATATGAACTAGAGTCCACTATGTTCATGAATTATAACTTAATCCTATAATAACATATATCCTTAGTTATGGACTATCTTGTTTTGATTGCCATATGCCTAGATGGAACATAGTTAACTAAGTTCCTAGGTTCATAGATTTGAACATAGTTAACTGAGTTCTGATCTTAGTTAGGAACTATACCTCCATGATTGCCAATTAACCCTAAGTTCATCTAGATGAACTAAGGTTCTATCCTAACTTAGTATAGGATTACAAGGTATAGTTCATGGAGGCATAGTTCCTAACTAAGATCGGAACTTTGTCTAACTAAACCCTATCCTAACTATAACCCTATATGTTCATGAAACTACGTATATAATGTAGTTAGGGTATAACGATGTGAAGTTTATGGGTTATAACTTACAATTATAACCTATTTGGGAGACTATGTAACATTAGGGATGACTGTATAAGTATAATTATAAGCAAAGTTATAACCTATAAACTTCATGGGTTATATGGTTGATTATAACCTATTCGGGTATATAGTAAACCTTAGATATCCTAGGATTAAGTACCCATTGTATATAGTCATCCCTAATTATAACAATGGAGAAGTTAAGAGGGAAGAAGAGAGATTAGGGTAAGCTTATTCCATAATGATCCTAAGAGGGCATAAGCCCTTTACATACTATCCCACGTTGTGGGCATGGGCTATTCCTCTAAACTACCTTAAGGGCTTATTACAGAATACTTAATTAGCTTGGGCTACTCCCTTAGACTGGGCCTTAAGGCCAGCAAGATAAATAACCAAAATAGCATAAGAGGATGGGCTAATACTAAGAAACACATCAATACTATACACACTATCTCATGACTTAGATAGGCTTATACTAACTGTAACGACCCGCAATTTCACCCTTATAAAATTGTGGAGTCACTAAGTACAACTACCAGTCACAATGAGGTGGTACTACTAATCAAATTCCCAGAGATCCACAATATGAGTACAAGCACATAATAAAGATTACAAATCTAAAGTGTGGCATTTAAATTCGTACAGACCCAAAATCAAAGTTAAAGTCTAAGGCATACAAGTACAAATATTGATAAGAGTACAAATATTGATCTTCAAGTTTCCACTTGTACTCCAACAGTCCTTCATGAGAACTCACTAAACCTTGTTGGAACCTGCAATATCTCGGGGAGGGGTGATGGTGAGTATACAAGTATACTCAGTAGGGAGAGCTATACCAACAAGCATGAGTGTGCACAATTAAAGAGCTAGTACATGGTTAGATATTTAAGTCAATAAACATAAGTCTAGATTCAGATTGTATAACTAGGTCTCATTAAGCCAAACAACAATGAAGTATATCCCAACTTCGAAATACCATAACTTCACTAAGCCCAATTGAGAGAAATTATTCTCCATTAGTTACAAATTAGTTCGGACTTCAATAGATCAAATGAACCACGTAACATCAGTATGTCAACTCAAATGAAAGCCCCTAAGTATCCTAGACCATACTCCCTTGAGGTCTATCTTGCCCTCTCTTAGGGCAGTTTCCTTTACTCCATAGAGCGACCCTTCATTAGGGGCAGAAGGCGTCAACCTTACTCCCCTGAGCGGCCCTTCATTAGGGGCAGAAGGCTGATCCTGTAGTAGTTGCCCTTCGTTAGGGGTGGAGCTACCGTTGGTACATGGATGACTCTTGCATCATTGTTGGAGTTTACCCCTTGGCAAAGCTCCGCTGAGTACCCGATATCGGACCTCCACCATGAAAATCTCCCCAACTCATGAAAGCAGCAGTTTTCGTTTCAAAACATTTCCTTTCCCAAAAATGAATCAAATCCATTTAAACCACGTTCTAGCATGAAAATGTCACTGTTTGAAACCCATTTACCAGAACAGAGCATCATCCATGCTACAAATCAGTAAAACATGCATTTTTACAACTACCCATGCCAATCCACTCTCTAATATGTGATAATACAATATATCCTTTAGAAATACCTTCTAACAGCACTATTTATGCAACATTCATGCTATAATAAAGGATAAAAACTCCCTACCTTGGTTCTGTAGCAGCAAGATTTTAACTTTCTTACTTTTCGCACTTCTATCTCTCTGATCGTGGTGATCTTAGCTCTAAACGCCTAACCCAAGCTCAGTATCCCATTAGCCCTCCTTGATCACGCTCTCTCATGCCTCCTTTGAAGATTCATGGAGGTTCTTAGTGGATAGTTTCAGAAAACAGAGAACAGAAAAATAGAGCAAGGATGGAGGTTGAACTCACCATGGATTAGTTGGAGGAGAGATTTGCAGCACTTGGTCTAGCCCCCTTTGAGTTTTTCCTTCTTAGATCCAAACCCTAGAGCTTCCCCCAAATGGGTTCTTCTCTGGATGCAGCTTCAGTGGGAGAGGAAATGAAGGGGAAGAAGATGGGTAGGGTTTTATGGGTTTTCAGTCCATACCCAGCTACCCGGATGCCCGGATGCCCGGATCCATTTCAGACCTGCTCACTGCATAAGCCATATTCGAAGATAGTATGCAGGGTAGCTGAACTGACTTTTTAATATAGGTTGCCATCTCAATAAGACTTACTATTAAGACAATATCATAAAACCCATGGGGTAATAGCATTTGATCAATGTCATAAGGTATTATACAAAACCAGATGTTACATCCTTCCCCCTTTTTTGGGATTTCCTCCTCGAAACCTACAAGTCATTCATTAAACAACTCAGGGTATTTTCCTCTCATATCAGCCTCGACCTCCCAAGTAGCCTCCTCTATGGAGTGATTCCGCCATAAGACCTTCACAAGCGATATTCTTTTTGTTCTCAGTACTTGCTCCTTCCGGTCTAAAATCTGAACCGGCCTCTCTTCAAAGGTTAGGTCTAGCCTCAGCTCAAGTGGGACCTGGTCAAGCACATGAGAAGGATCCGGCAGATACTTGCTAAGCATTGAAACATGAAAAACATTGTGGACACTCTGTAAGCCACGGGTCCAATCCTTTCTAAGATCTCAAACGGACCAACAAATTGAGGGCTCAACTTCCCTCTAACGCCGAACCTCATAACACCTTTGGTTGGTGATATCTTCAAGAACACATGGTCACCCACCTCAAATTCGAGTTCCCTACGCCTCCTGTCAGCATAGCTCTTTTGCCAACTTTGTGCCGTCAATAACCTTTTCTTAATTAGCTTCACTTTATTAGTACACTATTGCACCAACTCAGATTTTATCACTTTACGCTCTCCAACCTCCTCCCAGCAGTTTGGTGATCTACAAGGTCGCCCATATAGCACCTCATATGGTGCCATGCCAATATTAGAGTGAAAGCTATTATTGTAAGCAAACTCCACTAGGGGTAAATGCTCATCCCAATTGCCTTTCCAATCCAATACACAAGCTCACAACATATCTTCAAGTGTTTGAATGGTCCTCTCGGACTGTCCATCAGTTTGGGGATGGAATGCGGAACTAAACTTCAGTTGTGTACCCAATGCCTCTTGCAAACTCTGCCAAAACTGAGATGTAAACCAACTATCTCTGTCTGAGATAATAGATACGGGCACTCCATGCAAGCTCACGATCTCCTTGATGTACAAGCGTGCCAAATTATCAAACGGTTGCTTCCATCGAAGTGGCAAGAAATGCGCAGATTTTGTGAGTCGATCGACAATCACCCAAATTGATTCATGCCCGAGTCTCTTCCTCAGCAAGCCTGACACAAAATCCATCGCAATGTGTTCCCACTTCCATTCCGGAAGTTCTATGGGCTGTAACGCCCCAGGAGGTCTCTGGTGCTCTGCCTTTACTTTTTGGCAAGTCAGACATCTAGAAACACACTCACCCAACTCCCATTTCATCCCATTCCACCAGAAATTCCTCTTCAGGTCTTGGTACATCTTCATCCCTCCAGGGTGAACGGTGTACCTAGAGTGATGCGCCTCATGCAATAGGTCCCGCCTTAACTCAGGAAGAGTAGGGACTACTATCCTCCCATTGAAATGCACACTCTCATCAGTCCCTTTGGTGAAACTAGGCTTCTTGAGCAGGGCTTGTGTTTCTGCGTCCATCTTTTGAGCTTCTAAAACTTGCTCAACAATTGCAGATTGCACCACTAGATTAGCGACAAAGGATTTTTCATGCCCAACTTGAAACTGTGGTCAAAACTCCACGACTTCTTTGAGCAATATGCACTCCTTTACTATCATATGTTCCACTTGCCCATATGTTTTTCGGCTGAGTGCATCAGCCACCACATTGGCCTTCCTTGGATGGTACTGATGGTGAAGTCATAGTCTTTCAAATACTCCATCCATCGCCTTTGATGCATATTCAAATCTGGTTGCGAGAATATATACTTCAAGCTCTTGTGGTCAATGAAGACTTCAAAGCTCTCACCATACAAGCAATGCCTCCAAATCTTGAGTGCAAAAACCACAACAGCAAGCTCCAAGATGGTAATGTTTAGCACTGGGGCTCCAAGTTTGCCGTGTTGCATTAGCACACAACCAAGTCCTCGACCTGAGGCATCGCTGTACACGACAAATTCGCCACTACCAGATGGTAAGGTTAGCACTGGGGCAGCGGTGAGCCTCCTCCTTAGCTCTTGAAAGCTGTCCTCACATGCATCACTCCATGCAAACTTCACATCTTTGCGTGCCAACTTGGTTAGTGGCAAGGCTAACTTCGAGAATCCCTCGATAAATCTTCTATAGTAACCTGCCAAACCCAAGAAACTCCGAATCTCCGTCACGGACTTGGGCCTTTCCCAATTCAGCACTGCCTCCACTTTGGTTGGGTGTACCGACACTCCGTCTTTAGATATGACATGACCCAGGAAATTCACTCAATCAAGCCAAAATTCGCACTTGCTGGACTTAGCATATAGTTGGTGACTACGAAGTGTGTCCAACACCAATTGGAGGTGCTCTATGTGCTCCTCTGGACATGTGGAATAAACTAGGATGTCATCCACAAACACAATAACAAATCTGTCCAGGTAGGCATCAAAGACCCTATTCATCAAGCCCATGAAAGAAGCCAGGGCATTAGTCAAACCAAAAGGCATGACCAGGAACTCATAATGCCCGTAGCAAGTTCGAAAAGCTATCTTAGGGATATCTGCATCTCGAACCCTCAATTGATGGTAGCCAGATCTCAAGTCAATTCGTGAGAATACTTTAGCTGATTGCAATTGATCAAAAAGATCATCAATTCGAGGAAGTGGATACTTGTTTTTCACCGTTATGGCATTTAGCATGCGGTAGTCAATGCATAGCCTCAACAATCCATCTTTCTTCTTGACAAAGAGAACCGGTGCACCCCAAGGAGAAACGCTAGGCCTAATGAAATGCTTCTCTAGCATCTCCTCAAGTTGTCCCTTCAACTCTCTCAATTCAGCCGGTGTCATTCTATAAGGTGCTTTGGAGATGGGAGCAGTTCCTGGAATCAACTCAATACAAAACTTCACTTCTCTCCTTGGTGGCAACCGGGCAACTCATTAGGGAATTCCCGAACAACATCTATCTCCTCAAGTTTTGCCTCCCTATGCTCACTAGCTATCACACTAGCAAGGAATGCTCGGCAGTTCATAGTTAGGGCACTATCTATAAGAATACCATAAACTCTAATCTTGATTCTTATAGGTTAAACTTTAATCTTGTTCTATGAACTATGCTTCATATCAACTAGTTCTTGGTATCTATACCAAGAACTATGAACTATGTAACTTATATTCTATGGACTACTAACTATGAGAATAATATAGTTAAACTAATATAGGATATATAGTATATTCTATGGACTACTAGGTTTTACACAACTAGTAGTCCATAGAATATAGGACAAATTATATAGGACATAGTCCTATATTATAATATAATAATACTATATTATAATATAGGACGTATTTATAATGCACACAATTAGTTAGAAAATTGATAGGTCCTCCATGAATGTCCTATACAGCTATAGAGATTAATCCTAGATATGTATAATTTTAGAGATTAACCCTATAGGTTAATCCTATAGTCCTATATTATTAGCAACTGTAGGATGTAGTCTAGGATTAGGGTTAATCCTATAGTTGCCAATCTAGAAAGTATGTATAATAACCTAAGTTAGGGCAAGATGATCGTTGGGTTAGGTTAATGCATCGTTGCTAATTAACCTAAACCCTATCCTAACTAAGATCGTATACGTAACTATCTAGAATTCACTAGGATTAATCTATCTAAGTTAGGATACAAACCCTATCCTAACTTAGATAGATACGTATAGTTTGTCAACTAACTTAGGGTCAACTATACGTATACAAACTCTAATCAAATACGAGTTAATTGACAACTAGATAGGAAAACTAGGTAGCATTAGGTTAGCTACCTAATTGTGTTATTCCCAAAGTTAACCCTAGAATGTCTAATTTAGTTACGTATATAATGTTATATATAACATACGGTAGTATGCACTAGTTGTAATATATGTACCCAATGTAGATTAGGATAACTAAGGTATCCTTAGTCTAACACATAATCCCAGGGATAGTCATGTAAACTATAGGTTATGCTCCTAACTATCATGTGATTAGGTTATAGAGTTATATATATATAGTAAATCTCTATAGTATATAAGTTGTATATATAGTATATATACATTATTATATATATCGTGTATATATATGACCATATATGCTAACTATATAACAAGAATCTAGTAACTAGTGATCCTAGAGTCCTATGGATAACCCTTGTTTGAGGAGTCATAATCCTTATGACCATATAGATATGGGTTAACTATGTTATTTGTTCCTCCATCTAGATAGACTCCATCCTTATTGTAGTAATATGAACTCAGAATATAATGTTCAAAGTTTATATAACTAGTTGATATAGGGTCTAGTTATGGATAGTTATGCCACTATGTTCCCTGATTCTATATCTCATGTTTGTTTTAGTTACTAGGGTATAGTTCATGGACTATCTTGTTTTGGTTCCTAACATAGTTAGGAACATAACCTGATAATGTTCAGGTAGTTTATGTAGATGAACCGGCATCATGTCATCTATGATGCATTCATAGATATATGCCATATCTAGATGAACTATCTAGATGAACCAGTCATAGGTTTATATAATGCTCACAGTATCATAGATGACATGATGCTGGTTCATCTACATAACTATGTAGACTATACACAAGTGACCCTAGGATATCTACAGTAATACCTAAGTATAATATAGATGAGTTTAGTTAGATAGTAGGGTTACAACCAGTTATAACTAGTTACCATATATGACTATATGGCACATATGTATATGGGCCTATATATGCCACATCTAGATGAACCAGTCATGGGTTTACTATGTATGGTCTGTATAGTCCTTATACTATAAACCTTATAGTAGTCCTTAGTTGTACATATAATAGACGGTACTACATAGTTATATGAACCTATGATATAACATATAACTAAGGACTATATAGTCATAATCATAACTACATTATTAGTTCTATCTATAGTTAGTACGTATAATAGAGGTTAATCCTATGTCAAACTAATAATGTCGAACTATTATTATAAATACTAGTTATGAGACTATGTTTGTATGAACTATCTAATTATTTGTATTAGGATATCCCTACTTATTAGGATACCAGATTTATAAAGAGTACTATAATACATGTCTTCCATACTACATGAACATGATGGCCTAAGTTAGACTATAACATAACTTATATAGAGCACTGTTATTCATAGTCTATATTAGTTAATCTTAACTTATGTGAACATGTTCACATCCTAACCCACAACTCGTTGGATGGTAATAAGTAGTCTCTAGGATTTACTATGTGAATCAAATATGTAGTATCTAGGGGTTCTTCCAACCCAAACCATTCTTAGTTGGGATGGAAGAACTAGCTACTACATATTTGATTCTTCCATCCCAAACCATTCTTAGTTGGGATGGAAGAACTAGCTACTACATATTTGATTCTTCCATCCCAAACCATTCTTAGTTGGGATGGAAGAACTAGCTACTACATATTTGATTCTTCCATCCCAAACCATTCTTAGTTGGGATGGAAGAACCCCTAGATACTACATATTTGATTCTTCTATCCAACGAGTTATGACCATTCTTAGTTGGGATGGCAGCACCCTAAGATTATATGGAAGAAACCACACAATTAGTTAGATAGAAGAATGAAATACGGAGTTTCTATGGCTAAAGGTTGGGGTTTGTTATTGAGAATACACACAACTAGTAATATGCCTAACTAGTTTGTATTAGGGACAATGACATCCGTATTATGTCATCCTTTTTGGATGACGAGTGAATTCTAGAGACTATGTATTTAAGATGACCATTAGACATGTTTAATTGTTAGGACGCATAGTAAATCCTATGTCGCTAACCCTAATACAAACTATAGTTCATGAAATATGTCTAACTACAAAGGTTTTACTATGGGTTAGGATTAGGGTTCCTGCTAATCTTAACCCTGCTAAGTATTGTTAGGAACATAGTTAGTTTAACCCATATATAATTCTTAACCTATATATAACTTATATAAAGTCCCTAGTCCATATATAATGAGATTATAGTTCTATCCTTCTTATATAATAATCTACTATATAGGGAACATTATATTCCCTGACCATATGCACTTCTATCTCATATACTATGATATAAAACTATTATAGTAGTTATTATAGAGTTAACTATATGTTATAGTAACCTATACTAAGGTACTATCTACATACTTATGTTAGGACGGAGGAAGACATAGATAACCTTAAGTTATCTATGTATAACTAAGTTCATGAATGCCATTGTCTATTTGACCCTAAATTTGTATTAGTTAGAGGTGAACTAACTACATATATAATAGTCTAGAATAATAGAGTATAGAAGACATATGACACAATTATCCTCTATAGGTTTAACTATGTCTCCCATAGTAAAACCTACGTAGTTAGACATAGTTTTCCTATCTAGTTGAGTGGAGGTATTTGATCCAAATATGACAACAATGAACCAGGGATAATTAGTTATACGGAAGAATTATATATAGAAGAAACATCTATGGACTACCAGTTGTGTGAATACATAGTCTCTAGAATTATATATGTAGTTTCTATGGTTTTGGATACATAGTCTCTATGATTAGATTCTAGGGTTAGACTCTAGGAATTCACACAACTAGTAGTTGTGTATGGATCCTTCCCTAGAGACTATGTATTCACACAACTAGTAGTTGGTATCGATCCTAGGATACATAGTCTCTAGGATTAAACTCCAGGAATACCCTAGAGACTATGGGTATGGAGACCCATACCAACTAGTAGTTGGGTTTAGGGTTTGTTATGAAGAATAACAAACATTATACCCTAGAGTATAATCTTAGAGACTATGTAATTCATCCTTCTTACCCCTAGTTCAGGGTATAACCTAGCTTATAACATAACTTAGATATTATGTTATGTCTAACTATATAGACAATATTATACGGGCTATCTGTTATAACCTATGTCAATATTATACTCATATAATAATATAAGTTACAGTATTACAGTAACTTAGAGGTTATTAATTTGGTATTTATACTGTATTCTATATTAGATACATAGTTTAATCTAGTTTATATGGTTTATGACATATATGGAAGGTAGTTCATACTAGTAATGATACATCATTAAAAGACTACCTTGGGGTAAGAAGGATCAAATACATATAATATATGTCCCTAAATTTTAATACCTAACTTAGACGTAATTATTAACATTACGTATAATGTTTGTATAGGACCTACCATAGAGACTAAAATTATATGTATAATATATCTAATGACTTATTCATATGTTTGTATGAACCTTAATGTACATTAATAATAACTTAATGGAGGGTATAGACGTAATAAGCTATATTCCTGTTAATCCTACTCTTATCTCCTGTATTCCTAGGGTTAACCTAGATCTAGCTTTTTAGGTTAAGCTATCCATCTAGGATTCTATAAACCTTAAGTTAATAATAACTTAATGTAGAACATGTACTCCTATATTAGTCTTTTGTACTCTATTATTAAATATGTCCCTAGAGACTACTACAATAAGTTCTAGAACTTATTATATCTATATCCTACATTAAGTTATGATTAATGTAAGTTAAGGTTCATACAAACATATGAATAAATTATTAGAGTTCTTATACATATAATTTGTAGTCTCTAGGGTAGGTCCTATACAAACATTATAACTAGGGTTATCGTTATGTAAACGATGAGGTTAACTTACATATAATTTGCAGTTAGGAACTCCTAATGGCTCATATTATAGGGTGAGAACTAGTATATTCCTACATATATTATAGTTTGAGAATTATATGAGGTCATATAGTATATATCAACCTATAGTACAGGGCAAAGTACTAGTATATTATAGAGTTACAAGGCTAAGTACTAGTATACTATAGAGTTAATTATAGTATATAGAGTTAATTACAAGGCTAACTGGGAACATACACTAGTTAGACTGTAAACTCGATAGTATATATATATAGAATATTATATATGTCATATATATATATGATTATATATGTTAACTATATAACCAGAATCTAGTAACTAGTGATCCAAGAGTCCTATAGATAACCCTTGTTTAAGGAGTCATAATCCTTATGACTATATAGATATGGGTTAACTAAGTTATATGTTTCTCCATCTAGATGGACTCCATCCTTATTGTAGTAATATGAACTCAGAATATAATGTTCAGAGTTTATATTACTAGTTGATATAGTATCTAGTTATGGATAGTTATGCCACTATGTTCCCTGATTCTATATCTCATGTTTGTTTTGGTTATTAGGGTATAGTTCATGGACTATCTTGTTTTGGTTCCTAACATAATTAGGAACATAACCTGATAATGTTCTGGTAGTTATGTAGATGAACCAGCATCATGTCATCTATGATGCATTCATAGATGCATGCCATATCTAGATGAACCAGTCATAGGTTTATATAATGCTCATAGCTCATAGATGACATGATGCTGGTTCATCTACATAACTATGTGGACTATGCACAAGTAACCCTAGGATATCTAAGGTAATACCGAAGTACAATATAGATGAGTTTTGATAGATAGTAGGGTTACAACCAGTTATAACTAGTTACCATATATGACAATATGGCATATATGTATATGAGCCTATATATGACATATCTACATGAACTATCTAGATGAACCAGTCATAGGTTTACTATGTATGGTCTATAATCCTTATGCTATAAACCTTATAGTAGTCCTTAATTATACATATAATAGATGGTACTACATAGTTATATGAACCTATGATATAACATATAACTAAGGACTATATAGTCATAATCATAACTACATTATTAGTTCTATCTATAGTTAGTACGTATAATAGAGGTTAATCTTATGTCAAACTAATAATGTAGAACTATTATTATAAATACTAGTTATGAGACTATGTTTGTATAAACTATCTAATTGTTTGTATTAGGATATCCCTACTTATTAGGATACCATATTAGTAAGGTGTACTATAATACATGTCTTCCATACTATATGAACATGATGACCTAAGTTAGACTATAACATAACTTATATAGAGTACGGTTATTCAAAGTCTATATTAGTTAATCTTGACTTATTTATAATAATGTAGAACTATTATTATAAATACTAGTTATGAGACTATGTTTGTATAAACTATCTAATTGTTTGTATTAGGATATCCCTACTTATTAGGATACCATATTAGTAAGGTGTACTATAATACATGTCTTCCATACTATATGAACATGATGACCTAAGTTAGACTATAACATAACTTATATAGAGTACGGTTATTCAAAGTCTATATTAGTTAATCTTGACTTATGTGAACATGTTCACATCCTAACCCACAACTCGTTGGATGGTAATAAGTAGTCTCTAGGATTTACTATGGGAATCAAATATGTAGTATCTAGGGGTTCTTCCATCCCAAACCATTCTTAGTTGATGGAAGAACCCCTAGATACTACATATTTGATTCTTCCATCCCAAACCATTCTTAGTTGGGATGGAAGAACCCCTAGATATAATTCTTAACCTATATATAACTTATATAAGTCCCTAGTCCATATATAATGAGATTATAGTCCTATCCTTCTTATATAATAGTCTACTATACAGGGAACACTATATTCCCATAATAATAGTGTATAGAAGACATATGACACAATTATCTATAGTAAAACCTAGGTAGTTAGACATAGTTTTCCTATCTAGTTGAATGGAGGTATTTGATCTAAATATGGCAACTATGAACCAGTGATAAAGACGGAAGATTTATATATGGAAGAAACATCTATGGACTACTAGTTGTGTTAATACATAGTCTCTAGGATTATATATATAGTTTCTATGGTTTTGGATACATAGTCTCTAGGATTAGACTCTAGGAATTCACACAACTAATAGTTGTGCATAGATCCTTCCCTAGAGACGATGTATTCACACAACTAGTAGTTCGTATCGATCCTAGGATACATAGTCTCTAGCATTAGACGCTATGAATACCCTAGAGACTATGGGTATGGAGACCCATACCTCTCTAGGATTATGTAATTCATAGAGTCTAATCCTAGAGACTATGTAATTCATCCTTCTTGCCCCTAGTTCAGGGTTATAACCTAGCTTATAACATAACTTAGATATTATGTTATGTCTAACTATATAGCCAATATTATATGGTTTATCTATTATAACCTATGCTAATATTATACTCCTATAATAATATAAGTTACAGTATTACAGTAACTTAGAGGTTATTAATTTGGTATTTATATCGTATTCTATATTAGATACATAGTTTAATCTAGTTTATATGGTTTATGACATATATGGGAGGTAGTTCATACTAGTAATGATATATGTAGAAGACATATATAATTATAATGAGATTAAAATTAATATATTATTTAATTTTAATCTCATTATAATTCCATATGCACAATATGTCCCTAATACAAATTTAGGGACATATATTATATGTATTTGATCCCCCTTACCCCTAGACTATTTGATCCTTCTTACCCCAAGGTAGTCTTCTAATGATGTATAATATAATACTTAATTTAGATGTAATTATTTACATTACATATAATGTTTGTATAGGACCTACCCTAGAGACTAAAATTATATGTATAATATATCCAATAACTTATTCATATGTTTGTATGAACCTTAACTTACATTAATAATAACTTAATGTAGGATGTAGACGTAATAAGCTATATTCCTGTTAATCCTACTCCTATCTCCTATATTCCTAGGGTCAACCTAGATCTAGCATTCTAGGTTAATCTATCCATCTAGTATTCCATAAACCTTAAGTTAATAATAACTTAATGTAGAACATGTACTCCTATATTAGTCTTCTATACTCTATTATTATATATGTCCCTAGAGACTACTACAATAAGTTCTAGAACTTATTACGTCTATATCCTACATTAAGTTATTATTATTGTAAGTTAATAGAAACTTAGCACTAGAAACTACATATATAATGTATTGGTTTTGGGTTGTGTGTATTCTTGCGTCTATTGCTAACCGTAAAGCCTGCTTATCTAATTAATCCATCTGAGCAGTTGTGAGCATTCCATACATAGTTGGTATGGATGGGATTCCCTGGTTGGCATCAAGAACTTATAGCAGGAACCATAATCATAACCATATATAATTCTTCCATCTAATTATGTGTTTAGTTCTTCATAACAATTAAACTTTTATTGTTATAGCAGAAACCCAAATCCTAGAGACTATGTATTTGATTGTTCTGTTTAAGTAGATGCATGAAGGTCAAAAGCTACCCCCCAAACCGTAGAAACTACTACACACTACAAACTACTTATTTCAATTTTCCATCTAACTACTGTGTATTCTCCATACCAAACCATAACCATAAACCCAAAACAATAGAAACTACATATCTAATTCTTCCATATATAATTCTTTCATTTAACTAATTGTCTATGTATAACTAAGTTCATGAATGCCATTGTCCATATGACCCTAAATTTGTATTAGTTAGAGGTGAACTAACTACATATATAATAACTAAGTAGTTATAACTGGCGGTAACTATAACTATGATAGAGTCCTAACTATCCTTAGTTCTATCCTAGTTAGTTAGTAACTATAACTCACCATGTTACATAGTTATCATATTATGGATTATGATATAATATAACTATTGAACTCTATCATAGTTAATAGCTCACAGTATATGTAATAAACCCTAGAATATTTGTTAACCCTAGTTTAGGGTTATAACCTAGGTTCATGAACATGTGAACCTAGGTTGATATATATAGTTAACTTAATCACAAGTAACCCTATTAGGGAGAGTTTATGGGTTCATATAGTATAGAAGACATGTTCATATGTTTATAGTAATATATATTCTATAATCTAACTTATAATGAGACTCCTATAACCATATTAGGAGTCTAGAAGACATGTTAGTTAGTATTCTTCTAATATATAACTACCAATACGGTATAAATACTAAATTAATATGAGCTTACCTTAGTTAAGTTTAATACATGTCTTCTAGACTTATAAATACCATATAAGTTATTCCTTCTAGTACTATCTAATTATCCTCTATAGTTTAATATATCTAAAGAGTACTAGATATAATAAATGAATATAATTAATAGGGTTTAGTTTATGTCCTAAACTCTCCTGAATTGATAGTATCTATCATATGAACAGTTAATATAGGAGTATAATAACTATTATCATATATTATGTCTTGTATGTTATTATTAGATAGTTCATACAAACATAGTCTACAAACCTTTATAACTTAAGCTATCTTAACTAAATAATGTAGTCAACTATGGTAGTTGACTGCATTATATGGCTATAATGTAGTTATAGGTATCAATTCAGTAATACCTATGTATCATGTTCATCTATTGACCCTAAACTTCATGGGTTATATGGTCGATTATAACCTATTAGGGAGACTATGTAACCCAATATATTATAAGGTATAAGGCAACTATTTAACTATAGATAGATACATTATAATAGTTGTATTAGGGTTGTATTTAGGATTAAACCCTAACCATAAATGGCATATACGTATTCTAACTACATTATTAGTTCTATCTATAGTTAGTACGTATAATAGAGGTTATAGTATTACATACATGTAGGGTTTACAGTCTAACTAGGGTATGTTCCTAACTAGAGTTAATTATCTAGTATACTAGTACATAGCCCATGCAAAGCTCTCTACAATTTCAAAAAGATACCCAACATTCTTTACATGCCAACTCGCAAGCAATTGCGAAGCTGGAACTTCAAATGGGTCAATTGGCTTCTGCATTAAATGAGAGGGAAAAAGGTAGGTTTCCTAGTCAACCTGTAGCTAATCCTAAAGGACAATTTGAAGTGGGATCTAATTCTTGTCAAGACCAACCTCCAGCGCAAGTTAAAGCCATAACTACACTTAGGAGTGGAAAACAAATTGACAACAATGCTGAACCATCTAAGACTGCCATAGAAACAATCGCTAGAAAGGGTGAGGACCAAGAGAGCACCACTAGACCAGACGTGAGTCCTAATACATCGAAGAAGAGCCTAGAAGCTTCTTCATGTCCTGAGTCTAGCCATATGCCACCCTATATACCCAAGGCACCTTTTCCTCAAAGACTTGCAAAAAAATCTCAAGGGAACAAACTTGATGAGACAATGGAAATTTTTAAGAAAGTGCAAATCAATATTCCATTGCTCGATGCTATTAAGCAAGTTCCCGCTTATGCAAGATTCTTAAAAGACATGTGCACCCAGAAAAGAAAATTTAATGCACACAAGAAAGTGTTTCTCACTGAACAAGTTAGCTCAATTCTTAAGTATAACACTCCTCCTAAGTCTAGAGATCCAGGATGCCCCACAATTTCATGCGTTATAGGAGACCATAATGTGGAGAGGGCATTGTTGGACTTAGGAGCTAGTGTAAATTTGCTACCATTCTCTGTTTATGAGCAACTTGGATTAGGAGAGTTGAAACCGACTACCATAACACTGCAACTTGCAGACAGATCAGTTAAAGTCCCACGCGGTGTTATTGAGGATGTTCTGGTTCAGGTGGATAAATTTTACTTCCCAGTAGACTTTATTGTCTTAGATACCCAACCTGTGCAGAATCCTGGTAGTCAGATTCCTGTGATTTTGGGAAGGCCATTCTTAGCCACATCCAATGCCATAATAAATTATAGAAATGGGGTTATGAAGTTGTCTTTTGGCAATTTAAAGGTCAAACTCAATGTCTTTAATGTTAGACAACAACCCCCGGAGACGGATGATTCTTTTGCAGTGAATATGATTGAAAGTTTAGTAGAGGAATCCCTGCAAACTGTTTTAAATGATGATCCCCTCCAAACATGTTTAACTCATTTTGGCTTAGACTTTGACATCGAAGGGTCCATTAGAGACGTCAATGCATTGCTTGACTCTACCCCTATTTTGGACCCGACCAAATGGACAGCCAGGGTGGAACCTCTTCCAGTTCCCGAGTCTAAACTTGTACCATCTATTGAAAAACCACCCCAACTTGACCTAAAACCATTACCTGATACACTTAAATATGCGTTTTTAGGTTCTTCTGATACCTTGCCTGTTATCATCTCTTCAGACCTTAATTCAGAACAGGAAGGCAAGTTACTTGATGTTCTTCGCGAACATAAGACAGCTTTGGGGTGGACAATAGCAGACATTAAGCGTATAAGTCCTGCTCTGTGTATGCATCACCTTTACCTTGAGGAGCATGCAAAATCTTCCCGTGAAATGCAACGCAGACTTAACCCTAATATGAAGGAGGTCATCAGAACCGAGGTGCTAAAATTGTTAGATGTTGGCATCATTTACCCCATATCAGATAGTACTTGGGTCAGCCCAGTTCAGGTTGTTCCTAAGAAGTCAGGAATCACAGTAGTAAAAAATGATAATAATGAATTAGTCCCCACCCGAATGACCACTGGGTGGCGGGTTTGTATTGACTACAGAAAATTGAACTCGGTCACAAGGAAAGATCACTTTCCTTTGCCATTCATTGATCAGATGCTTGAGAGACTTGCTGGGCATAGCTACTATTGCTTTTTAGATGGCTATTCAGGCTACAATCAAATTCCCATTGCTCCAGAGGATCAAGAAAAGACCACATTCACTTGTCCTTTTGGAACATATGCATATCGCCGCATGCCATTTGGGTTATGTAATGCACCTGCCACATTCCAGCGGTGCATGATGAGCATATTTTCAGATATGGTTGAGCGATTTCTTGAAATTTTCATGGATGACTTCTCGGTGTTTGGATCTTCTTTTGAGGAATGTCTATACCACTTGTCTCTTGTCTTGGTAGGGTGTAAAGAAACAAATCTTGTGCTAAATTGGGAGAAATGTCACTTTATGGTTCGTCAAGGGATAGTTCTGGGGCATGTTATTTCTAATAAAGGAATTGCAGTTGATAAGGCCAAAGTTGACTTAATTTCAAGTCTGCCTCCACCAAAATTAGTAAAGGAGGTTCGATCTTTTCTTGGCCATGCTGGGTTTTACAGAAGATTCATCAAAGACTTTAGCAAAATTTCAAGACCTTTGTGCAATTTGCTTGCTAAAGAAACTCCTTTTGTCTTTGATGATGATTGCTCTAAAGCGTTTGATCAACTCAAGCAATTTCTCACATCTGCACCCATCATCCAACCACCGAACTAGAATTTACCTTTTGAGCTCATGTGTGATGCATCCGATTATGCGGTTGGAGCTGTCTTGGGGCAGCGGGTGAATAAGATACCCCATGTCATCTATTATGCAAGTAGAACTCTCAATGATGCTCAGCTCAATTATTCTACTACAGAAAAAGAGTTGTTGGCTGTAGTTTTTACTTTAGACAAGTTCCGATCATATCTTTTAGGATCCAAGGTCATAGTGTTTTCAGATCATGCAGCTTTGAAATATCTTCTTTCAAAGAAAGACACTAAACCTCGGTTAATTCGTTGGGTCCTATTACTTTAAGAATTTGATATTGATATAAGAGACAAGAAAGGTTCTGAAAATGTTGTTGCTGATCACTTGTCTAGACTTATTGACGAGTCTGCTGAGGAACCCTTACCTTTGAATGAGTCATTTCCTGATGAACAACTTTTTGCTGTCTCTCAATTGCCTTGGTATGCTGATATTGTTAATTATCTTGTCACAACTCAACTTCATGAACATTGGACAAAACAAGATAAATCTAAATTTTTCGCCGAGGTTAAGCATTTCTTCTGGGATGATCCATACCTGTTCAAGTATTGCCCAGATCAAATCATTAGGAGATGTGTGCCGGAGCATGAAGTTGATAGTATCATTTCTTTTTGCCATGCTCATGCATGTGGTGGCCATTTCGGTGCGAAAAAGACTGCTGCAAAAATTTTGCAGAGTAGTTTTTATTGGCCTACTTTATTTAAAGACAATCATGAATTTTGCACAAAATGTGACAGATGCCAACATATGGGTACACTATCACGTAGGTCCATGATGCCCCTTACTAACATCCTGATTGTTGAACTTTTTGATGTTTGGGGTATTGACTTCATGGGCCCATTTCCTCCATCGTTTGGTTATCTCTATATCCTCGTTGCTGTAGATTATGTTTCCAAATGGGTAGAGGCCATTCCCTGCAAAACAAATGATCACAAAGTAGTGGTTCGGTTCTTGAAAGAAAACATATTTTCTCGTTTTGGAACCCCTCGTGCAATTATAAGTGATGGTGGTACACATTTTTGTAATAGAGCTTTTGAATCACTTCTGAAAAAGTACTCCATTACTCATAAAATTGCAACTCCATATCATCCGCAGACTTGTGGACAAGTAGAAGTTTCAAATAGGGAAATTAAACGCATTCTTGAGAAAACGGTTCGTCCCGACCGAAAAGATTGGTCTGAAAGATTAAATGATGCATTGTGGGCTTACCGTACTGCATTTAAGACACCGGTTGGAATGTCTCCCTATAGACTCGTATTTGGAAAACCTTGTCATTTACCTGTGGAATTAGAACATCGTGCTTACTGGGCCATCAAAACTTTTAACTTTGATATGGACAAGGCTGGAACACTTCGCAAATTGCAGCTCAATGAATTAGACGAAATTCGTAATGAGGCTTATGAGAATGCGAAGATTTACAAAGCGAGGACCAAAGTTTTTCATGATCAGTCAATATTGAGGAAGTCATTTGAGCCCGGTCAAAAAGTTTTGCTCTATAACTCCAGGTTACATCTCTTCCCAGGAAAGCTCCGTTCCCGGTGGTCTGGACCTTTCATTGTGCACAAAGTATTTTCCCATGGAGCGGTTGACATTCAAAACCCTAAAGATGGAACTATTTTCAAAGTTAATGGGCAACGATTGAAACCATATTTAGAGGGTCTTACTGAAAGAGAGGAGATTGTTCTAGATTTGGATGAACCTAATGCTCCTACATGATTTTTGGTTACGTCTGGCTGAAGACGTAAAACTTAGCGCTCTTGGGAGGCAACCCAAACTTTTGGTTTTTGATAGCTTTTTATTTGTTTAATATTTAGGTTGTTGATACTTGTGTAGGGATGCTACAATCTAGGTTTGGGGGTGTATTTTCTTTTTTCCATATTTTGTACTTACTCCTCATTCTTAGTTTGTGTATTTCAATGCTCTACATCTACCATGAGGCATCTCCATTCAGGTGATTTCTTTCCTTACACTCCTTTTCTTTTACTCATCATTGTGATATTTATTTTGGTAAACATTGAGGGCAATGTTTCGTTTAGGTTTGGGGGTGTAGAAAAGAAAAGTAGTATTCCTTTGGTTTTTATTCTAAAAAAAAAAAAATTTGAAAATTGAAAAAAAAAACCATAAAAATTTACTTAGTTTTAGGTCGTTTGTTAGTATTTTTCTTAGGTTTTGATAGTTTATCCCTTTATAATGCATACTTCAATTTTTAAGAGATTAATTTGCATTGGAAGTGTGAGTAAGTATACTGGAGGATAGAGAACTTAACTGAGCGTATCTTTCTGTTACAGTCCTCTTGGAA
The DNA here is from genome assembly GCA_039654745.1 of Houttuynia cordata. Lineage (NCBI taxonomy): Eukaryota > Viridiplantae > Streptophyta > Magnoliopsida > Piperales > Saururaceae > Houttuynia > Houttuynia cordata. The sequence continues at coordinate 14,970,637 of CM077512.1, read as the reverse complement.
CATGTGCTTGAGCTAATAAAACTCACTCACACACACTAGTTACATAAAGTAATACAGTCTAGAGATTTGTTGAATGCTAATTTACAGTGGGATATCTTTAGTCAGAGTCATCGGATGATATGTGGTTGTCTGTTGAGCTTAAAAGATCATGATAGACCATTTACTTGGCTATGGCAAGGGATTGGAACCGGAAATAGGTTGAGAGTATAATACAGCATGGACAGAATAAAGATGTGCTGAAATATGATTGCTGAAAAAAATGCGAAAAATGAAAACAAAATAAATGAAAGAAAGGGGCTGCTTGACTTTATAGGATTAACTTAGGCTGATGCTCGGGCCCGAAGCGGTCTCTTAAAACCTAATGCCCTAAGCCAACTGGCTGGGAGTCATTGGCCTCAGTCATTGCTAAACCTAAGCATCTTGAAGTCAGGCCTTACACAGTCCTAGCGAGAAAAAAAAATGTCTGTGGTGTATTATCCTCTCAAATCTAGAATGTTGGACCCGAAGGAGGCGCGCAGATCTGTGCTATCATGAACCTAAAGATTACGACGACTGTGTTGATTCTGATGTTCTTTGGTTAATGGGTCACACTGGATCTGTATAAAACAGAGATTTAGAATGTATTGCTACAATGTTCTACACTCTTACTATATAAAGTATCATGCTATATCATATTGAGCAGAAACTTCCAAGATGAAGGTGTAGAATAAAACCACTTACTTGAGGGCTTCTATATTCCAGTTGATTATAAATCCAAGTACATGTGGTTGATTTTCTTAAACATTGCAGTTTGCATTCGAAGGGATATTAGGATTGTTTGTTTTGTAGTGATTTTTTATTTCTTTTTACACTTAGATTAAATAGGTTGATTTCATAAATACATGTTTGTGGGTAGCATGGCTGCAAACCCTCACGAGACTTCACTCGTCCAACCAGGGACACCTGGGGGTTTAAAAGGCTTGTTGCATGCGCTAAATGCAATCGCGATTTCCTGCGAAAGTGGATTAGTTAGATTTCTTTGTTTTGTTTTGTTTTGTTTTGTTTTGCTCGAGGACTAGCAAAAATGTAGGTTTGGGGGTATTTGATATATGCAAAATATACACATTTTTATATGCCTTTCTACCTATATGTTAGTCGTATTTTTAGTTAGAATAAGGATAATTAATGTTTATCTGTGTTAAGTGAATAATTTGGAGTTTAATGAATAAATGCGCTTAATTGAGTTATTTAGATGCATAAGTTGGATTTAATAAGATTTATATTTTATTATGCGTCTAATTACATTTTAATTTTATTCATACAGGTCTTAGAGCTCCATGTTTCAGATTCACAAATACGCGTCAATCAGCTCGTGTGAAGAGATCGAAGATCCGACGGACGTGGTTGGTACGACGGGTTTTAACCCAAGAAAAGAAAAAAAAAAGAAAAAGAGAAAAGAACCGGTTCACCGGTCTGGTCCGAAAATAAGAAAAAAAATAAAAAAAAAAAGGAAATCGGAAGCAACCCGAGCCCGATGGCTCGGGCGCCTGAACAGGAAAAAAAACAGAGCACATGAGGCTCTGTTCGACCGGAGGGTGGGCACGGAGGTGAAATCCGCCGGCCATAGGCGATGGGTTGTGCTTCCGGCGGCGAGGCCACGGTGGCGGCGGAGTTAGGCGGCGAAGCAACGGCGAAGTAAGGGCTGCAAACAGTAAAAGAAAAGAAAAAAAGGGCCGCGATTGGGAAGTCTAAATCGAGGAGATCAGGGGCGTTCTTCAAATGGAAAGTTTCTTCGATTGGGAAGGAGATTAGGGCTAGCCGGAATGTTATAAAGGAGGAGGTTTTTGGTTCGAAGAGGAGCCGACTGTTGTTTCGAAAGAAAAAAAAAACTCGTTTTTACTTCTCTTTTTTGGAGGTCGGAGAAGGGGCCGGCGGGGCATTGTGCGGCGCGACAGAGGAGAAAAGAGAGGCTGTCTCTGGAGGGCGGCTCTGCCGGAGGGAGGAGCAGCTCTGTGCTGGGTCGGGGAGGAACTGTGGAAGGCGGCTCTGTCGAGAGGCAGAGATGGAGAAGGATTGGAAGGGGTTGGTTGTGGAAGTACTGCTCCTGGGAGACTTACCGGCTGGGCAGTGAAGGTGGAGGAGAGGCTCTGTGCTGTGGTGACGATTGGGCTGTGCAAGAGGAAGCCGGATCTGTCGAGAAGCAGAGAGGGAGAAAGGAAGCTGTTTTCTGGTTTTTGTTTTGGACAGCCGGCAGTGCAAAGGGAGAACAGAGGTACTGTTTGCTTGAGAGAGGAGCAGGACCGACTGACAAGAGGGAGGTACTGATCTGTTCGTGCCGAGAAGGGAATTGTCTGCTAGAGAGGAAATAAAGCTGCTTTTGCTCGAGAGAGAAAAGCAGAAGTGTTACTTGCTCGAGAGAGGGGTAGCATAGCGGAGGTTTCGAAGAAGCTTTGCTTCGGCTGGAATTGGGGACTGTCTGTTCTATTTGAGAGAAAGAGCAGATCGGTTGAGGCGTGCAGTTGAGAGACTGTTGCTGAAGGTGGAGGAGAGAGCAAAGCAGGATGGAGAAGCAAGACAGACTGAAAGCAGAACACAGGATTTTTCTTTATTATTTTATCTTTTGTTTGGTTAATTTCTGTGTTTTAGTTTAGTTGAACAATTGATTGCTTAAAAAGAAAATAAAAATTAGAACTTTACATTTCATTACTACTTGCTACATACTCTAGAATTAGGTTGAATATCTTACTAAGTCTCTGAGGGATCGACCTCGTAGCCACTATTCTGCATTAGATTCGTGCGCTTGCGAGTATCATATTAAAATTTACATCAACGCACATCATTGAAGAGGTACTGATCAAACCTAAGAGAAGGTTGACAATCGTAATATATACTTGGAAAGTCCAAAGTTGAACCACAGGGGGTGGATGCAGGATTATTCTACTCCAAACTAATCTAAAAATTAATGTTGTAGAACTATCGCAATTGAATTAACTACTAAATTAAACGATGATTAAATATCCAATTAAAACTAACTAAAGACTGACAAAGATTATCAGTGAGAAATATCAAAGCTTGAAGGATTAATTATTTAATCAATACTCTGTCTATTTAATTTCTCAATTAGGTTTAAATGATGATTTGACCTAATCGGATGATATTGCATTCAAATTCATAATCATAATTCTCATAAATATTTGACCGAACATTCATCATTAACGAACATAGTCTACTAATCACAGGGAATTATAAACATTCGTCGTACCTTGCGTTAACGACAAATCAAATAATTATATAGATTATGACTATTTCCAAATATCTCTATTCAATCAAATAGACAATAAAAGCATCACTTTCATAAACATAGAAATATTAATCAAATAATGTCACCCATAACTTTGACAAAAGATTTAGCTATGCATATTCATGAAAAAATAAATCAAATTTGGGAAAAATTGCATTGGAAAAACACTGTATCAGAATCACTATTCACGAGTAATGTTCACAGTTTACTGTAGCATATTTACTGTTCACAAGAAACACTATTCATCGCCTTCCTCTTCAGTCCGAAATCACTGTAGCAATTTTACAGTTACTGTAGCACTACTGTAGCAATGCGAAATCAGCCAAAAAACTCTTGCTTTTTCCTCTCGATCTCTTCCTCTTTCTTCTTCCAATCGATTGCTATCTTTTCCTTCTTGTTTTCTGGCAAAAAACCCACGGAGCACCTCCAAAACGACCCATTTTTCTGTTCAAAACAGCCCTAAACAGTTCTAGCTATTCTCAAAAGTTCCCCCTTTTCTCCTTAATCCGTCTCGGTTTTATAGGCAATTGAAGAGATTTTTTTCGTGTTTGAAGATAACTTCGAATCAGATTCATAATCCAAATCGATTCCTATTCCAACTCAAACTTTATCCAAGTTGTGGCTTCCTAGATTGAGCCAAATCCATGAATCCGAATCCCATCTAAACATATGAGTCCTCAAATCGCTAGATCGAACCCACAGCTCTATTTTTTCGAAGCCATACATGAACATGATAAAGTTCAGTCGAACACACCTATGTTTCGTCGAGCGGCCGCGCTTCGGGACGAGCTCTCTTTTTTTTTCATTTCCAAAACCCATTGTATTGCTCTCGTTCGTCCGATATCATCTTGATAGTTCTTTTCTTTAGGAACAAAACCCGTCTTCTCCTTGGATAGCAATCAATGATCCGGATCATCTCTACACTTGATTTTTTCTTTAAATTTATTCGAGCTTTAAAAACCCATTACAAGCCTCCTAGCTGTCGCCGCCATTGTCGACAATGACTGCCTCGAGTGGCCTCCCATCTCCTTTTCTGTGGATTGCTCGAACAGAGCTATGTTCTATTCTGTTATGGTTGAACCACCCGAGCTTCGGCTCGGGTTGTTCTTTCTATTTTTTTTCTTTTTTCCTTCTAAAACCCATTGTAGGAATCCCATTCGCCATATCTCATCCGAATGCACTATACTTTTAAATCAGAACCCGTCTTTGGTTAAATGAATCGTCAATGGTTGAGATCTTTTTTCTGTACTTGATCTCTGCTCTTCGGTTACTCTGCACCTCAAAACCTACCTAATGTGCTATTCTTCTGCTGATCTGCAATCCACACTTTTGAACATGCAATGATAAAATCAAACAAAAAATTAGACGCATAATAAAAATATAATTCCTTAAATTCATTAAGGCATCTAAAATTAGTTAATTAAAGTAATTTAATTATTAATCCCCTAATTACTATCATAATCACTAATAACCCATTTTATTCATATTCTATCATTAAAACTACAATAGCAGATAGGTAAATGAGGCTTACAAATGTGTATATTTTATGCATATCAGGCACTAAGTTGTATCATGATTTTAAGCATAGTTTTTTGTAGAATGGCACAAAGAAAGACATTGACAAGTTTGTGTCCAAGTGTTTAACTTGTCAACAGGTTAAAGGCAGAACACTAGAGACTTGCTGGTATTCTACAACCTTTAGAGATTCCACAATGGAAGTGAGAGCACATCACCATGGATTTTGTTGTAGCCTTGCCTAAAACACAAAAATAACATGATGCAATATGGGTTATTGTGGATAGATTGACCAAGACAACACACTTTCTCCCTATTAGATTGAAGCAAAACCCTGAGACTTTGCACAACTATACATTAAGGAGGTAGTGAGACTTCATGACATGCCATTGTCTATTATTTCGGATAGAGATAGTATTTTACTTCTTGCACCTGGAGGAGCATACAAGAGGCCTCTAGAACGAAGTTGAACTTTAGTATGACATCTGATGGTCAGTCAAAGTAAACTATTCAAACCTTGGAGGATATGCTAAGAGCATGTGTCATCTACTAAAAAGGAAATTGGGATGATCACTTATCTTCGATTGAGTTTACCTATAACAATAATTGTCGTTCATGCATAGGCATGGAACCTTTTGATGCACTTTGTGGACAACCTTCCAGATCACCCACATACTGGGATGATGTAGGGGAAAGGAAGGTCTTTAAATCTGAGCTAGTGCAGTATTGTGCCAAGAAAGTGAAGCAAATTAGGCAGAGACTTTTGACTGCTCAGAGTCGACAAAAGAATTATGCAGATTGTAGACATCGAGAATTAGAGTTTCAAGTGGGAGACCATGCCTTCTTGAAGGTCTCTCCAACCGAAGGAGTTATGCAATTTGGTAAAAAGGAGAAGTTGAGCCCTAGATTTGTTGGTTCAATTGAGATATTAGAGAGAGTGATCAAACCCAAGAGAAGGCTGACAAATTGTAATATATACTCGGTGAATCCAAGTGTCGAACCACAGGGAATGATGTAGAATTAATCTATTCCAAACTAATTTAAAACTACTTAACTCAGCAAATTAAAATTCTTATCAAGAAATTTTGTAGAGAGATGGTAATTTAATTAACTACTAAAATGACGATGAAAAATTTAATTAAAACTAACTAGAGATGGGCAAAGAAAATCGATTAGAGATATCAAAGCTTCAAGGAACAATTATTTAATTAATACTTCTATGTCTATTTAATTACGTAATTAGATTCAAAAAATGATTTGACCTAATCGGATGATATTTCATTCACGTTCATCATAACCATTAACATAAAGATTTCGATTGAAATTTTATCATTAACAAACATAGTCTACAAATCACAGGGAATTATAAGCATTCGTCGTACCTTTCGTTAACGACAAATCAAATAATTATATAGATTATGACTATTTCCAAACATCGTATTCAACCAAATGAACAATAAAAACACTTTCATAGACATAAAAATACTAATCAAATAATGTCACCTCTAGCTTTGACAAAAGATTTAGCTATTCATATTCATGAGAAAAGTCAGATTCGGAAGAAATTGCATTAGAGAAAAATACTATAGCCGTTTTACTATTCACGGTTACTATTCATAGAATTACTGTAGCAAAATAGTGTTCACAGTAGAAACACTGTTCATCGTCTTCCTCACGAGCCCGTTACTGTAGCAAATGCGCAGGTACTGTAGCAGCGCTGTTCATGATGCAAAAGTAGCCCAAAATTGACGTTTTTTTTTCTCCCAATCGACTCCTCTTCCCTCGCCCAAACGATCCTCTTCCTTCTCTCTTGTTTTTCGGCCAAAATCCCTCTGGAAAACAACCCACTTTCGTCTCGACCGAAGCTCTGTTTTTCTTCTCTGCAAAAGTTTTTTTTTTAAGTTTTTTTTTTTTTGCTCTGCTTTTATAGACGACAGAAGAGTCCTTTTTGCTCCTCAAATTGCGCAACCAAGTCCTAGTCGAACACGCCTTTGCACCGCGTCCAATTTGTGTCGAAATCGAATTCCTAATACGAATAGGAGTGTCTCTGTTTTTTTCTGTTTTGGTTTTGGTTTCCAAAGTGAGCACTATCCTTGCGTTTCTATTTACCGTGAGCCTCTCCGCCACCATTAACGCCGTCCTCATTCCGCCGTCGACCCACGGCCGCCTTCTCTGCTCCGCTGTGAAGTCATCGCCGGTTTTCTTCCTTAACGCTCGAGCAGAGACCTCGAGTGCTCTGCTTTTCGTCTGAAACACCCGAGCTCCGGCTCGGGTTGGTTTTTTTATTTTCTTTTCTTTCCACTGAACCGGTTCATTGAACTGGCTCTTTTCCTTTATTCATTCTTTTTTCTCTCTCTCGATTAAAACCCGTCGAAGCAATCTCAACTGCCGAATTGAATCTGAATGTTTGTCCTTTAATTCCGCGCCCGTCTTCTATTAAATGGATCATCAAAGGTTCAGACTTTTTTCTGCACTCAATCTCCGATCTTGGTTTACTCTAACAATTCAAAACCCGCTTAAGTGCTCTTCTGCTGCCGATCTGCAATCCGCATTTTTGAACCTGCAATGATAAAACCAAACCAAAATTAGATGCATAGTAAAAATATAATTCATTTAATTCAATAATGCATCTAAAATAGTTAACTAGAGTAATTTAATTATTAATCCCCTAATTACTACCCTAATCATAAATAACCCATTTTATTCATATTTTAACATTAAAACTACACTAGCATATAGGTAAATAGAGCATATAAATGTGTATATTTTATGCATATCAAATACCCCCAAACCTATATTTTGCTAGTCCTTTAGCAAAACAAACAAAACAAAATCACACAAAACAAAACTAAAGTAATTAAACTAGAAAAGTAAATGCCACTTTCGTAGGGAACACGATTGCATTGAGCATATGCAACAAGCCGTAAAACCTCTAGGTATCCCTAGTAGAACGAGTTTTGTCTCGTGAGGGTTTACAACCATGCTACCCATGATCTATACATGAAATATGCATTTTATTATCTCCTAAACTTATATTTATGCTAGTGTTTGGTTAGAATAACTACTACTTTAATATAGATTTTGGTTTTTGTAGGAAATGAGAGCAAAGATGCAAAAATATGGCGAAAACGGACTTCAATGGTCAAATTATCATAACTCCGTGTACAAATATCGGATTGAACTGATTCAAGCTTCATGTTAAAGTTCAAGATGTCAGCTTTCCAACGCCACCAACCACGTACAATTGGGAGTTCGGAGCAAAAAGTTATAGCCATTTGAAGATTCCGAACAGTAAAAACGATCGACCGCATCCTTACGCGATCGATCGCGTCTTCCGCGAAAAACACTACATTGGAGAAAACGATCGATCGGACACCAAAACGATCGATCGTATCTACTGGAATTTTTGGACTTGCGAAGACAGTAAAAACGATCGATCGGATTCGTCCGGCATCGTTCGCAATACGATCGATCGGAAGCAATTAACAAAGGAAAACGGCTTCGTTCGGATACGTTCGTAAAACGATCGATCGTGCTATGAAGGCGATCGATCGGTGCATACGGAAAATGCAATTTAACCCTATTTTGACTCGGATTTGGAAGGGGATTTGAGAGCTTTCCTTCACCCCTATATATATGCCTTAAGGGAGAACGTATGGGGTATGCAAGAATAGAGTTTTGAGTTCTTTTGGAGACCTTGGAGGCTAGAGCAAAGGAAGAAGAAGAAGAAGAAGATGAAGAACTTGTTGATGGATTCTCTTCCCATGCTTGGCTAGACTCTCTTCCAAGGCGTAGATGAAACCCAACTGATTGGTTGTATTGTTTCTTTCTCTCATATTATGTTTTTATTCTAATTGGTGTATGAATCTTTGTTATGCAATAAAAGTTAATTCATTAGAGTTTATTCTTTGTACTCGAGAGAGACAAGAGTGGATCTTTGTGGATTTCAATCTGAAAGAGCACTTGCGTGTCCAAGAGGAACGTAAGGGCTCTGAAGTGTTACATATTAATAAAGTCTCATTGGTTTATACTCGAGAGAGATAGATCACAGTTCCATGTTTTAATAGATTTATGTGTTACATCCGAGAGGAGGGCACTATAATTTGAATTGACAAGTGTATGTCCGAGAGGAATACACTAGCCAACTGGAAATCTGAATTCAAAAGAGAGAGAGAGACGATACACTAGTCTATTGTGGTGGATTCAAAGCCTTGGTACTTCTCCTATTGATTAATCTCAGCTTAGTTTAATTAAAGTTCATTGCTTTTCTCTAGATTAATTAAAAATTGCTGCTTTTCTCTTGAATTTGGTAGAATATTAATCCGTCCCTGAGGTTCGACAACCCTTTCCATACTCACTGTAGTACAATTGCCTTGTGCACTTGCAAGGGTTTTATATTTAAACGATCAAGTTTTTGGCGCCGTTGCCGGGGACGGCACAATAGTTTACTAAATTCTTAGCATAGTTAGTTTTAGAGTAGTTTCATTAAATTTAGATTTACTCTCAGTAGCGTAATTTCGTTCTTCTTCCATTTTGCAGGATTAAGAGAGGACGCAGATTTTCGTCATCGTTGGAAGGGCCATCCCTTCCCACTGTTTGCACTCTCTTAACCCTCTTTTAGAATAAATTTGGGTGCTTGGTGTTTTCCTTTTCTTTGTGGGATTGCATGACGTGCTAGTTGTCGCTATTAGGTTGCTAGTTGTCGCTATCTAGGGTTGATGTTTGCTAGTTGTCGCTATTAGGACTGCACAGGTTTTGTTTGATTTTATTTGTGCATGCATGGTCGTCGTTCCCTGAACCCCGACCTAGCTTTTGACCCTGATCCTGAGCGACTCTACAGAATTTTGAGAACTCCTAGACAATCAATTCCTGAAATCCAACATATGGCGAACAACATGAACCTCGGGGATGGTACTGGTCTAAACCAGGATCCATTAATCCCCCATGCCCGAACCCTGCAAGATTACTACCGTCCAACAGCCTACACCTCCCCTTCCTGTATCCTACTACCTGCTACCGTGGCCAATTTTGAAATCAAACCAAACATCATCCAAATGCTGCCCACTTATCACGGCCAACTTAATGAGAATCCTTATAGGCATCTCCAAAATTTCTTGGAGGTTAACACCACATTCAAACTCACATTATCGGATGACCAGGTGCGCCTTAGACTTTTCCCATTCACTTTAAAAGACAGGGCCAAGGAATGGCTCTACTCCCTTGCACATAACTCTATTTCTACTTGGGAGGAACTACAAGCTGAATTCCTAAAGAAGTATTTTCCTGTGGGGCGGACTAATAAGATCCGCAACGAAATCATTACTTTTACCCAGCAACCAAATGAGCAATTCCATGAAAGTTGGGAAAGAATGAAATCCCTCCTCCGATCCTGTCCCCACCATGATGTGCCCAAGTGGCAGCTAGTGCAGCAATTTCATGAGGGTGTGTGCGACCAGCACAAGACCCTGATTGATGCCTCCTGTGGAGGCACATTCATGAAAAAAACCCCTGATGATGCCTGGGACCTACTAGAGGACCTAAGTGAAAATTCTCTACATAGTGCTACCCTCTACAGAACTGAAGGCCATCTGCCGGGTAGGAGTGCCTCAAGGGGAGGCATGTATGATGTTAAGCCCACCAACAGTTTAGAACACCAAGTGGCATCACTGACCGAGAGATTTGACCGTTTTTTCTCACAGCTCCCTTCTCAGACCCCTATCTCTCACGATGCCTGTGCCATCTGTGCCAGCCCCATGCACACTGTAGTTGACTGCCCTTCAGCTTCCCAGTATCCTGATCTTGTACAGGAGCAAGCCAACTTTGCACAAGGCTACCCTAGAGCAAATAACCCCTATTCAAATACCTACAACCCGGGGTGGCGAAATCATCCCAATTTCGCCTGGAAACAGCCTAACCAAGGGACCACTTTCAATCAGGCCCCAAGACCCTAAATCCAACACCCAACTCAGCCTTACCAACCAGCTACTGCTCCCCCATTTGACCAAACCAATAAGAAACCATCCCTAGAAGACCAGATGAGTCAAATGAGTCAAATGCTCCTCTCCCACTTAACCGAGATTAAAACTGAACAGAAGGAGATGAGAGCAGACTTGAAAACCCAGGCCCAGCTTGTCCACTCCCATACACAATCCATTGCCAAAATAGAAACCCAGTTAGGACAGCTGGCCCAATCTATGAACCGTAGGGAAGTAGGAACCTTGCCTAGCCAACCACAGCAGAACCCTAGAGGCCAGTTCGCCGTTGAAGGTTCCCATTTTCCAAATGAGCAGGTGCAAGCCGTTACTACCCTAAGAAATGGAAAACAAGTGGACAATCAGGTTAGGGACCCACCTATTGCGAGTGAGGACACTCTCCTTGAGAAACAGAACCAATCCACTCCTACTATGCCTGACCCTGTTAATCTCTCACCGCAACAGGAAGCCCCTCGGGAACCCACAAAGGATAAATCCTATATCCCTAGGGCCCCTTTCCCCCAATGCCTCAACCAACCCTCCCCGTTTAGTAAGTCCCACCAACGAATGGAGGAAATGTTAGAGGTGTTCAAGCAGGTTAAGGTCAATCTTCCCCTCTTAGATGCCATCAAACAAGTACCTGCGTATGCCAAGTTCCTGAAAGACCTGTGTACCCAAAAGAGAAAAACCAAATCCCATGTCACCCAAAAGGTCTTTTTGACCAACCAAGTCAGCTCCTTACTAACCAGTGATGTGCCACCTAAATTCAAGGACCCGGGAACCCCTGTTATATCCATTGTCATAGGTGACCATACCATTAGCAGAGCCCTCTTAGATCTAGGCGCCAGTGTCAATCTCCTCCCATACTCAGTTTATCAACAACTTGGCCTAGGAGAGTTGCAGCCCACCTCAGTCACCCTACAGTTAGCAGATCGATCCATTCGCAGACCTAGAGGTATTATAGAAGACGTTCTTGTCGGAGTTGACCGGTTCTACTTTCCTGTTGACTTTGTCGTTCTAGACATGGAACCTGTTGCCAACTCCAAGTCCCAAATTCCTGTTATCCTTGGCCGGCCTTTCCTAGCTACCGCTGATGCCACCATCAATTGTAGGTCGGGTCTCATGAACGTCTCATTCGGGAACATGAAAGTTAAATTAAACATCTTTAGTGCTTCCCAACAACCCTCGAGTGAAGTTGAATGCCTTATGGTTGACGACCTAGATGACCTGGTCCAGGAATACCTCCCATTTGCTATGCTTAAGGATGCCCTCGAGCACACCCTTTTCTATGACTGGATTGATACCTATGAGGGCACACCTGACCTTGAAGAGGTCCATCACCATTTAGTGGCTGCCTTACACCCTGACCATATCCCATGGAGACCCCACCCCGACCCTCTGCCTGTGTCCACCTCTCCACCACTCAAACCTTCCATAGAGTCTCCTCCCACACTTGATCTGAAAACCCTACCTAGCTCGCTGAAATATGCCTTCCTGGGTCCTAATGACACCCTTCCTGTGATTATCTCTTCAAGTTTATCTAGTGACCAGGAAGCCCAGTTGTTGGAGATCCTTACCACACACCGGCGAGCTATAGGATGGACAGTAGCTGACCTCCGGGGTATAGACCCCTCTGTGTGCATGCATCGCATAAACCTGGAGGACCAGGCTAAATCTTCTAGGGAGGGGCAGAGACGGTTGAACCCTCACATGAGAGAGGTGGTGATGAAAGAGATAGTGAAACTCCTAGATGCAGGTATCATATACCCTATCTCTGACAGCGAGTGGGTGAGCCCCATCCAGGTCGTCCCTAAGAAATCAGGCATCACGGTGAAACCAAACTCAGAGGGTGAACTTGTGCCAATAAGAGAAACCACGGGCTGGCGGGTATGCATTGATTATAGGAAACTGAACTCCAATACCCGTAAGGATCATTTCCCTCTCCCATTCATTGACCAAATCCTAGAGAAACTAGCGGGCCAAGAGTTTTATTGCTTTTTAGATGGGTACTCAGGATATAATCAAGTGCCAGTTTTTCCAGGGGATCAGGAGAAGACGACTTTTACATGCCCCTTTGGTACATTTGCATATCGAAGAATGCCTTTTGGTCTTTGCAATGCTCCAGCTACATTTCAGCGATGCATGATGTCCATCTTTTCTGACATGATTGATAAATTTTTGGAAGTTTTTATGGATGATTTTTCGGTATTTGGCGCTTGTTTTGATGAATGCTTGCATAACCTTACTATGGTTTTAAAAAGATGTGAGGAAACAAACTTAGTGTTAAGTTGGGAAAAGAGCCATTTCATGGTTCAACAGGGGATTGTGCTTGGACATGTTATATCAAAAAGGGGTATAGAGGTTGATAAGGCCAAGGTTGACCTAATTGCTAATTTACCACCTCCTACCTCAGTGAAGCAAATACGGTCTTTCCTTGGCCATGCCGGGTTTTATCGCCGATTTATCAAAGATTTTAGTAAGATATCACGTCCACTCTGTCACCTCTTAGGTCAGGACGTGCCATTTGAATTTGATGATTCTTGCAAAACGGCCTTTACCAAATTAAAAACCCTCCTCTCGAGTTCCCCCATTATTAAGCCCCCTGACTACACACTGCCCTTCGAAATCATGTGCGATGCCTCTAATTTTGCTGTAGGGGCAGTGTTAGGCCAACGCCTTAACAAGATTCCTCATGTTATATATTATGCGAGCAAGACGCTCACTGACGCTCAATTGAATTATACTACCACTGAAAAAGAGCTGCTTGCTGTTGTGTTTGCATTAGATAAGTTCCGGTCATACCTCCTGGGTAGTAAGATCATCATTTTTTCTGACCATGCGGCCTTACGGTACCTCCTTTCCAAGAAGGATGCCAAGCCAAGGCTGATCCGTTGGATCTTACTTCTTCAGGAGTTTGACTTTGAAATTCAAGATAAAAAGGGTTCTGAGAATGTTGTGGCTGATCATCTATCCAGAATTCCTATTCCTGATTTGCACAGCCATGACCCTCTGAGGGATTCATTCCCTGATGAGCAGCTTTTTGCTGTCTCAACTACTGCTCCACCTTGGTACGCACATATCGTGAATTATCTTGATGTGGGTCAAATCCCCACCTTTTGGACTAAACATGACAAAGACTTGTTTTTCTCACGAGTCAAACATTACTATTGGGATGACCCTGATCTATTTAAGATATGTGCGGATCAAGTAATAAGACGATGTGTTCCAGAGAGTGAGTTTCATAGCATTTTATCTTTTTGTCACTCTCGGGCCTGTGGTGGACACTTCGGTGGTAAGAAAACTGCGGCCAAAGTACTTCAAAGTGGTTTTTATTGGCCAACTCTATTTAAAGATGCCCATGCTTATTGTCAATCTTGCGATAGGTGTCAAAAATTGGGAGCCTTGTCTAAAAGGAATATGATGCCTCTACAACCAATATTGATTGTTGATTTATTTGATGTATGGGGTATCGATTTCATGGGACCTTTTCCGCCATCTTTTGGTCATACATATATTCTTGTTGCTGTTGATTATGTGTCTAAGTGGATTGAAGCTGTTGCCACTAGGACCAATGATCATAAAGTTGTGCTGGAATTTCTGAAAACTAACATTTTCAGCAGGTTTGGAACTCCTCGAGCTATCATTAGTGACGGAGGTTCTCACTTTTGTAACAGGTCATTTGAAGCTCTTCTCAAGAAATATTCCGTCACCCACAAGGTTGCCACACCATATCATCCTCAGACCAGTGGCCAGGTGGAGGTCTCCAATCGCCAAATCAAGCAGATTCTCGAGAAGACGGTTCGCCCCGACAGAAAAGATTGGTCCTTGAGACTCAATGATGCATTATGGGCCTACCGGACAGCTTTCAAGACCCCAATTGGCATGTCTCCGTATAGATTGGTATATGGCAAAGCTTGCCATTTACCTGTTGAGTTGGAGCACCGGGCTTACTGGGCTATTAGGCCTACAACTTCGACATGGATAAGGCCGGTGAACAGCGCAAGCTCCAACTGAGTGAATTAGAGGAAATGCGCCTTGATGCATATGAGAATGCCAAGCTCTACAAAATGCGAACTAAGGCGGTTCATGACAAGATGATTTCCAGGAAATCCTTTCAGCCTGATCAGAAGGTGTTGCTCTATAACTCTCGGCTGCACTTATTCCCTGGGAAGCTTCGCACTCGGTGGTCTGGACCTTTTACTGTGACCGAAGCGTTTCCACATGGTGCTGTTGAGATCCGAAATCCAAAAGATGGGAGCACATTCAAAGTAAATGGCCATCGCTTGAAACCTTATTTGGAGGCAGTTAGTGACCAGGATGAGATGCCGGTATATTTTGCTGGTTCAACAAGTACAACATGAGCATGGATCAACGTCTGGCTGAAGACGTTAAACTTAGCGCTTGGTGGGAGGCAACCCACGTATTCAGGTGTATTCTCTCCTTTATTTGATTTTCTTTGTTATATGCTCATTGTCATGCTATATTTTGTTCACATTGAGGACAATGTTCATAATAGGTTTGGGGGAGGGAATATTACTTATAAAGAAAAAAAATCAGAAAAATAAAAAATAAAATTTTGATTAGTTTTTAAGTTGTTTGTTAGTACTTTTTCTTAGGTTTTGATAGTTTATCCCGTAATAATGCATGTTACAATTCTTAGGAGATTAATTTGCATTGGAAGTGTGAGTAAGTATACTGGAGGATAGATACACTTAACTGAGCATATCTTTCTGTTACAGTCCTCTTTGAACAGGTGCTTGAACTAAGAAAATTCACTTACACACACTAGTTACATAAAGTAATACCATCTAGAGATTTGTTGAATGCTAATTTACAGTGGGATGTCTTTAGTCATAGTCATTGGATGATGTGTAGTTATCTGTTGAGCTTAAAAGATCATGATAGACCATTTACTTGGCTATGGCAAGGGATTGGAACCGGAAATAGGTTGAGAGTATAATACAGCCTGGACAAAATAAAGATGTGCTGAAAATATGAATGATGAAAATGAAAATGAAAACAAAATGAAAGAAAAGGGGCTGCTTGACTTTATAAGATTAACTTAGGCTGATGCTCGGGCCCGAAGCGGTCTCTTAAAACCTAATGCCCTAAGCCAAATTGGCTGGGAGTCATTGGCCTGAGTCATTGCTAAACCTAAGCATCTTGAAGTCAAGCCTTACACAGTCCTAGCGAAAAAAAAAAAAAAAAGAGAAAAAAAAAAAAGTCTGTGGTGTATTATCCTCTCAAATCTAGAATGTTGGATCCGAAGGAGGCGCGCAGATCTGTGCTATCATGAACCTAAAGATTACGATGACTATGTAGATTCTGATGTTCTTTGGTTAATGGGTAACACTGGATCTGTATCAACAGAAATTTAGATTGTATTGCTACAATGTTCTACACTTTCTACTATTTATGTTATCATGCTATATAATATTTGAGCAGAAATTTCCAAGATGAAAGTGTGGAATAAAACCACTTACTTGAGGGCTTCTATATTCCTGTTGATTATGAACCAAGTACATGTGGTTGATTTTCTTAAGCATTGTAGTATGTATTTATCGGGATAATAGGTTTGCTTGTTTTTACAATGTTTTTATTTTTGCTTTGTTTTGAACTTAGGTTAATTAGTTTCATAAATACATGTTTGTGGGTAGCATGGCTGCAAACCCTCACGAGACAAAAATTGTCCTACTAGGGACACCTAGAGGTTTAACGGCTTGTTGCATACGCTCAATGCAATCGTGTTCCCTACGAAAGTGGTGTTTATTTTTATGCATTAGTTCCTTACTTTGTTTGATTTTGTTTTGTTTTGTTTTGCTAGGGACTAGCAAAATGTAGGTTTGGGGGTGTGATCTATACATGAAATATGCATTTTATTATCTCCTAAACTTATATTTATGCTAGTGTTTGGTTAGAATAACTACTACTTTAATATAGATTTTGGTTTTTGTAGGAAATGAGAGCAAAGATGCAAAAATATGGCGAAAACGGACTTCAATGGTCAAATTATCATAACTCCGTGTACAAATATCGGATTGAACTGATTCAAGCTTCATGTTAGTTCAAGATGTCAGCTTTCCAACGCCACCAACCACGCGCAATTCGGAGTTCGGAGCAAAAAGTTATAGCCATTTGAAGATTCCGAACAGTAAAAACGATCGACCGCATCCTTACGCGATCGATCGCGTCTTCCGCGAAAAACACTACATTGGAGAAAACGATCGATCGGACACCAAAACGATCGATCGTATCTACTGGAATTTTTGGACTTGCGAAGACAGTAAAAACGATCGATCGGATTCGTCCGGCATCGTTCGCAATACGATCGATCGGAAGCAATTAACAAAGGAAAACGGCTTCGTTCGGATACGTTCGTAAAACGATCGATCGTGCTATGAAGGCGATCGATCGGTGCATACAGAAAACGCAATTTAACCCTATTTTGACTCGGATTTGGAAGGGGATTTGAGGGCTTTCCTTCACCCCTATATATATGCCTTAAGGGAGAACGTATGGGGTATGCAAGAATAGAGTTTTGAGTTCTTTTGGAGACCTTGGAGGCTAGAGCAAAGGAAGAAGAAGAAGAAGAAGAAGATGAAGAACTTGTTGATGGATTCTCTTCCCATGCTTGGCTAGACTCTCTTCCAAGGCGTAGATGAAACCCAACTGATTGGTTGTATTGTTTCTTTCTCTCATATTATGTTTTTATTCTAGTTGGTGTATGAATCTTTGTTATGCAATAAAAGTTAATTCATTAGAGTTTATTCTTTGTACTCGAGAGAGACAAGAGTGGATCTTTGTGGATTTCAATCTGAAAGAGCACTTGCGTGTCCGAGAGGAACGTAAGGGCTCTGAAGTGTTACATATTAATAAAGTCTCATTGGTTTATACTCGAGAGAGATAGATCACAGTTCCATGTTTTAATAGATTTATGTGTTACATCCGAGAGGAGGGCACTATAATTTGAATTGACAAGTGTATGTCCGAGAGGAATACACTAGCCAACTGGAAATCTGAATTCAAAAGAGAGAGAGAGACGATACACTAGTCTATTGTGGTGGATTCAAAGCCTTGGTACTTCTCCTATTGATTAATCTCAGCTTAGTTTAATTAAAGTTCATTGCTTTTCTCTAGATTAATTAAAAACTGCTGCTTTTCTCTTGAATTTGGTAGAATATTAATCCGTCTCTGAGGTTCGACAACCCTTTCCATACTCACTGTAGTACAATTGCCTTGTGCACTTGCAAGGGTTTTATATTTAAACGATCAACCCACAAACATGTACTTCTAAAATTAACCTTATTAATCTAAGTAAAAAAATAAAATAAAATAAGCACTTCAAAACAATCAAACCTATTATCCTTTGAAATGCAAACCACAATGTTTAAGAAAATCAACCACATGTACTTGTATTTATAATCAACTGGAATATAGAAGCCCTCAAGTAAGTGGTTTTATTCTACACTTTCATCTTAGAAATTTCTGCTCAATATGATATGAAATGATAATATAAATACGAAAAATGTAGAACATTGTAGCAATACACCCTAAATTTCTGTTTTACACATATCCAGTGTGACCCATTAACCAAAGAACATCAGAATCTACATAGTCATCGTAACCTTTAAGTTCATGATAGCACAAATGCATGCGCGCCTCCTTCGGGTCCAACATTCTAGATTTGAGAGGATAATACACCATAGACTTTTTTTTCTTTTTTTTTTCAATAGGACTGTGTAAGGTCTGACTTCAAGATGCTTAGGTTTAGCAATGACTCAGGCCAATGACTCCCAGCATAGTTGTCTTAGGGCATTAGGTTTTAAGAGACCGCTTCGGGCCCGAGCATCAGTCTAAGTTAATCCTATAATAGTCAAGCATCCCCTTTCTTTCTTTTTGTTTTCTCATTTTTTTTCTTTTTTTTCATCAGCATTCATATTTTCCAGCAATCTTATCATGTCCAGGTTGTATTATACTCTCAACCTATTTCCGGTTCCAAGCCCTTGCCATAGCCAAGTAAATGGTCTATCATGATCTTTTAAGCTCAATAATAACCATGTATCATCTAATGACTTCGACCAAAGTTATCCCACTGTAGATTAATACTCAACAAATTTCTAGAGGGTATTACTTTATGTACTAGTGTGTGTGAGTGAGTTTTATTAGCTCAAGCACTTGATCTAAGAGTAGTGTAATAGAAAGATATGCTCAGTTAAGTGTTTCTATCCTCCAGTATACTTACTCACACTTCCAATGTAAATTAATCTCTTAAAAATTGAAGTATGCATCAAGAAGGGATAAACTACCAAAACTGATGAAAATAACTAGCAAACAACCTAAAAACTAATTAAATTTTTATTTGTTTTTCTTTTTCTATTTTTTTAAGTTTTTTTTTTTCAATTTTTTTTCATTTTCCCATTTTATTGTGATGGATTTTTTTTCAATAAACAGTGTTATTCCTATATACCCCCAAACCTAAACTAAACATTGTCCTCAATGTTAAGAATGAAATGAAGGATAAAATAAATAAATAAATAAATAAAATTAAGGATAGATATTACCTGGAGAACTGTAAATTGCTAAAATCCCATGCGAGTGAAAAGCATCAACAAATCAGAAGGTGACAACAATCACAATATTCAACCAAAAAACATCATCTAACAAATAAATATCCTAAAAATAAAGTGAAAGAGCTGGGCTGCCTCCCAGTAGCGCTAAGTTTCTTGTCTTCAGCCAGACTGAGTGTAAGAGTATTCAATCATGATAAGTGGGATCAGACAGAGGAATACTCTCTACTTCTGATGGAATCATTTCCAGGAATGGCTTAAGTCTTTGGCCATTTGCTTTAAACACATTACCATTCATTGGATTTTCAATTTCAACAGCTCCATGAGGATAAACAGATTTAACAATAAATGGACCAACCCATCTAGAATGGAGCTTGCCAGGAAATAAATGCAATCTAGAGTTATACGAAAGAACTTTTTGTGAAGGTTCAAAAGTTTTTCGATGAATGTGTTGATAATGCAAAACCTTCAATCGTTCTTTGTAAATTTTTGAATTCATATATGCATCATTCCTGATTTCTTCTAATTCATTTAGTTGAAGCTTACGCATAGAACTGGCGTCATCCAAATTGAAATTAAACATTTTTATAGCCCAATATGCCTTATGCTCCAACTCCACAGGCAAGTGGCAAGCTTTTCCATAAACAAGTCTATAAGGGGACATATCAATAGGAGATTTAAAAGCTGTACGATATGCCCAAAGTGCATCTGTTAACCGCAGAGACCAATCTTTGCGATTTGGGTTAATAGTTTTCTCTAAAATATGTTTAATCTCTCTATTGGCAAGCTCAGCTTGCCCACTTGTTTGTGGGTGATAAGGGGTAGCCACCTTATGAGTAATTCCATATTTTTTCATTAATACCGCAAAAGGTTTATTGCAGAAGTGAGAACCCCCATCACTTATGATTGCACGGGGTATACCAAACCTTGATAGAACATGCTCTTTCAAAAAGCGTATAACAGTTTTATGATCATTATGTCTATAAGGGATGGCCTCTACCCACTTGGAAACATAGTCAACAGCCACTAAGATGTATAGATAGCCAAAAGAAAGTGGAAATGGACCTATAAAATCAATACTACAACAATCAAATACTTCAATCACTAAAATGGGGTTTAAAGGCATCATATTCCTACGGGTTATTCCACCAAGCTGTTGATAACACCCACAAGTATGACAAAAATCATGACTGTCTTTAAATAGGGTAGGCCAGTAAAATCCATATTGTAAAATTTTAGCAGCAGTTTTTCTAACGGAAAAATGACCACCACAAGCTTCTGAATGGCAGAAGGAAATGACACTACGAATTTCATCATGTGGTACACATCTCCTAATAATTTGATCCAGACAATATTTGAAAAGATATGGATCATCCCAAAAGAAATTTCTTACCTCCACCATAAACTTTTTCTTGTCTAGTGTTGTCCAATGAGAAAGAGTTTGACGTGTGACAAGAAAATTAACAATATCAGCAAACCATGGTAAATCAGAAAAAACAAAAAGATGCTCATCTGGGAAGGTGTCTCTAATTGGCGCAGCCTCATTGAAATCATCCACAGTCAATCTAGATAAATGATCAGCCACCACATTTTCTACTCCTTTCTTATCTTTAATGGTAATATCAAATTCTTGCAGTAGGAGTATCCAGCGAATCAACCTAGGTTTTGCATCTTTCTTTGATAGAAGATATTTTAAAAAAGCATGATCAGTAAAGATAACAATGGGATATCCTGTCAAGTAAGCCCTAAATTTATCCAAAGCAAAGACAATAACAAGTAATTCCTTTTCTATTGTTGAATAATTCATTTGAGCATTGTCTAAGGTCTTACTTGCATAGTAAATAACATAAGGCTTCTTGTCTTTCTTTTGCCCCAAAACAGCCCCCACAGCAAAGTCACTAGCATCACACATTATCTCAAATGGTAAAGTCCAATCTGGGGGTTGTATAATAGGGGCTGAAGTAAGCATTCCCTTCAGTTTAGCAAAAGCTTTTTCACAATCAGTATTCCATTCAAAAACAGTATCTTTAGATAGGAGATTGCATAATGGTCTAGAAATAGAACTAAAATCTTTGATGAACCTCCTGTAGAACCATGCATGACCCAAAAATGATCTAATATCTTTAACAGTCTTGGGTGTAGGCAAATGAGTAATTAAATCAATTTTTGACTTATCAACTTCAATTCCCTTAGAGGAAACAATATGACCCAGAACAATTCCTTTAGAGACCATGAAATGACATTTTTCCCAATAAAGCACAAGGTTCTTCTCTTCACACCTGCTCAAAACTTTCTGCAAATTAGATAAACAGTCATCAAATGAATCACCAAATACAGAAAAGTCATCCATAAACACTTCAAGATAGCGTTCAACCATATCACTAAAAATACTCAGCATGCATCTTTGAAATGTTGCAGGTGCATTGCGTAAACCAAAAAGCATTCTCCTATAAGCAAAAGTGCCAAAGGGACATGTGAATATGGTTTTCTCCTGGTCTTCTAATGCAATTTCGATTTGATTGTAACCGGAGTAGCCATCTAAGAAATAATAATATGTGTGGCCAGCTACCCTCTCCAGAACCTGATCTAGAAACGGCAATGGGAAATGGTCTTTCCTAGTGACTGAGTTCAGCTTCCTGTAATCAATGCACATTCTCCATCCAGATGTAACTCTAGTGGGGATTAATTCATTATTATCATTCTTGACAACTGTTACACCAGATTTCTTAGGCACTACTTGTGTAGGACTCACCCACTTGCTATCGGAAATGGGGTAGATGATCTCCGCATCCAAGAGCTTAAGAACTTCAGCTCTAACTGCCTCTTTCATGTTTGGATTTAACCTACGTTGCATCTCCCTAGACGGTTTGGCATTGTCCTCAAAATAAATACGATGAGTGCATATCAAAGGGCTTATTCCTTTTAAATCAGCAATTGTCCATCCTATTGCACCTTTATGCTTTCTCAAAATATCAAGCAACTTACCCTCTTCGATAAGATTAAGGTGAGAAGATATTACCACTGGAAGAGTTTCACCATCACCCAAAAATGCATATTTGAGTTCAGTTGGTAATTTTTTCAACTCCAATTTGGGTGCTTGAATGCTTGATGGTGTAGGCAATTTGTCACGCAATGGTAGCTCCTCAAACTTGGGTTTCCATTCATTCACTTCCAATACCTGTAGAGAATTCAGCAAAGAACAAATCTCAGCCTTTTCAAAATCTACTTTAGATTCATCATATAAAGAATTCACTAAGCAAGATTCTAAAGGATCAGAAAAAGATAAAACATGAAATTGATCTCTAACAATGGTATCAACCCAATTTATTTCTTGAACATCAGTATCATCCCCTGGTTGTTTGCAAACATTAAATATATTCAATTCTAAAGTCATATTGCTAAATGAAAGTTTCATCACACCATTCCTACAATTAATCAAAGCATTTGAAGTAGCAAGAAATGGACGACCTAATATGGCAGGAATATTTGCACTTGCATTTATAACAGGATGTGTGTCCAAAACAATAAAATCAACACGAAAGTAAAATTTATCTACTTGAACAAGCACATCTTCCACCACTCCTCTTGGGATTTTAACAGAACGATCAGCAAGTTGAAGAGTAATGGTGGTGGGTTTAAGTTCCCCAAGTCCTAACTGAGTGTATACTGAATAAAGCAAAAGATTAACACTAGCCCCAAGATCAAGTAAGGCTTGGTCTACCCTAAAGTTCCCGATCACACATGAAATAGTTGGACATCCGGGATCCTTATATTTGGGCGGGCTTTTGTGTTGAATTATAGAACTTACCTGTTCAGTTAAAAATGCTTTTTTCTGCACATTCAACTTATGCTTAATAGTACAAGAAGGTACCTGTTTGATTGCATATAACAAGGGAATGTTAATTTTCACCTGCTTAAAAAGTTCAAAAATTTCAGCATTTTGGTTCAACTTTTGAGGTGGTTTCAACCTCTGTGGAAATAGAGGTGGAATAGGACATCTCACATCTTCACTTGACCCAAACTTATCAATTTCCTCATTATCATGTTTTGATTCATCATTCTCAGAAGATTTTTGGGCCTTTAATGGAATTGTTTTGTCAATTTCTTTTCCACTACGTAGAATGGTAATAGACTTAACATGTTCCAATTGTGAATCAGAAGGTTTTGTGTCCATCATGTGAACTTGCCCATGCGGGTTGGGTTGGGGTTGAGCAGGAAACTTACCTTTCTCTTGAACAGCTACAAAAGCTGTCAATGTAGTGAGAGAACTCTTTATATCATTAATGGCTTGTGAGGTTTGTTGATCAATGGTAGCTTGCCCTTGCATGAAAGTTTGTAGTGTCTCCTCAAGTGTCTTCCTGTGAGGTGGAACATATGGAGAATAATTGGAAGATGCTTGAGGAGGTGGTGCTTGTGCAGCACTATCATTCTTCCAACTAAAGTTAGGGTGATTTCTCCATCTTGGATTGTATGTGTCTCCATAAGGAGATTGCCTCTTGAAAGGGGTCATGGAATTTACTTGGTCATGCAACACCTCCTTGAAAGCAGGAATGGTAGGATACTCATTAGTCGGGTGTCCCATGACATCACAAATTCCACAGGCCTCCTCTTGAGCAACAGATTTAACAACATTAATTTTCCCTAATTCCATGGCCTCCACCTTCCTAGCCAAAGAGGCTAGCCGAGCACTCAAATTATCCTCCTCCCTAAGATGATGCAGACACCCACTAGTAGTTGAAGACTTCGTCTTATTAGAAACATCAGAGGGATCGGTGGGATCCCAGGAATCTGAGTCTTTAGCTATTTGATCTAGAAAATCAAGGGCTTCATTAGGGTCTTTATCAAAGAATTCCCCATTACACATTGTTTGAACAAATTGTTTCATTGAGGACGTCATCCCATCATAGAAGAAACTGATGGTGCGCCACTTCTCATACCCATGATGTGGACAAGAATTTAGCAAATCTTTATATCACTCCCAACATTGATAAAATGATTCATTTTATTTTTGGGCAAAATTTGTTATTTGTCTTTCCAGAGCATTTGTCCTATGAACTGGAAAAAACTTTTTATGGAATTCAGTTTGTAGTTCTTTCCAAGTTCCTACAGATCTAGGTTTAAGGGAATTCAGCCAAGTCTTGGCTTTGTCCTTCAAGGAAAATGGAAACAATTTTAGCCTGATAATATCCTCACTACAAGCCTGCTCAAAAGTTGCACATACTTCCTCAAATTCCTTCAAATACAAATATGGATTTTCAGACTCTACACCATGGAATTTGGGAAGCAAGTTTATCATTCTAGGCTTAACAGTAAAGTGATGTGCTTGTTGACGCAATATAATACAGGAGGGTGTACTAGTGCGTACAGGCTGCAGATAATCACGCAATGGCCACATTGGTGCGTCATGTTCAATCTCATTTTCATTAATGTCATGGTTACTACCCTGATCACCCATTTGATTAGGTGTGTGTGATGGAACAGTAAACTCAAACAAAGGATTCTCAATCAAAATAGCATAATTATTTCTAACCAATCGTCCACTGGTATCTCTATTCCACGAGTGCATGCACAAGCAATAGAAATTTCAAAGAGAGATATGGAACGAAGTTACCAAATTTGAAGAAAAATCCAATCAAAAGCCTTTTGTTCCAGATAGGACTCCAAATTTCCTGCAAAATAAACAAACTAAATTAAACTAAGAATAATTGAAATTAACTAAACTATACTAGAGAGAAATAAACTAATTGGAAGATTAATCCTAAACTTCACTCCCCGGCAACCGCGACAAAATTTGATCAAACCCAAGAGAAGGTTGACAATTTGTAATATATACTCGGTGAACCCAAGTGTTGAACCACAGGGAATGATGTAGAATTAATCTATTCCAAACTAATTTAAAACTACTTACTCAGCAAATTAAAATTCTTATCAGGAAATTTTGTAGAGAGATGGTAATTTAATTAACTACTAAAATGACGATGAAAAATTTAATTAAAACTAACTAGAGATGGGCAAAGATAATCGATGAGAGATATCAAAGCTTCAAGGAGCAATTATTTAATTAATACTTCTATGTCTATTTAATTACGCAATTAGATTCAAATAATGATTTGACCTAATCGGATGATATTTCATTCACGTTCATCATAACCATTAACATAAAGATTTCGATTGCAAATTTATCATTAACAAGCATAGTCTACTAATCACAAGGAATTATAAGCATTCGTCGTACCTTTCGTTAACGATAAATCAAATAATTATATAGATTATGACTATTTCCAAACATCGTATTCAACCAAATAAACAATAGAAGCACTTTCATACACATAAAAAATACTAATCAAATAATGTCACCTCTAGCTTTGACAAAAGATTTAGCTATTCATATTCATGAGAAAAGTCAGATTCGGAAGAAATTGCATTAGAGAAAAATACTATAGCAGTTTTACTATTCACGATTACTGTTCACAGAATTACTGTAGCAAAACAGTGTTCACAGTAGAAACATTGTTCATCGTCAATTAATACTTCTATGTCTATTTAATTATGCAATTAGATTAAAATAATGATTTGACCTAATCGGATGATATTTCATTCACGTTCATCATAACCATTAGCATAAAGATTTCGATTGAAAATTTATCATTAACAAGCATAGTCTACTAATCACAGGGAATTATAAGCATGCGTCGTACCTTTCCTTAACGATAAATCAAATAATTATATAGATTATGACTATTTCCAAACATCATATTCAACCAAATAAACAATAAAAGCACTTTCATAGACATAAAAAATACTAATCAAATAATGTCACCTCTAGCTTTAACAAAAGATTTAGCTATTCATATTCATGAGAAAGTCAGATTCGGAAGAAATTGCATTAGAGAAAAATACTATAGCAGTTTTACTATTCATGGTTACTGTTCACAGAATTACTGTAGCAAAACAGTGTTCACAGTAGAAACACTGTTCATCGTCTTCCTCACGAGCCCGTTACTATAGCAAATACGCAGGTACTGTAGCACCACTGTTCACGATGCAAAAACATCCCAAAATCGACATTTTTTTTCTCCCAATCAACTCCTCTTCTCTCGCCCAAACGATCCTATTCATTCTCTCTTGTTTTCCGGCCATAATCCCTCCGGAAAACAACCCACTTTCGTCTCGACCGAAGCTCTATTTTTCTTCTCTGCAAAAGCTTTTTTTTTAAGTTTTTCTTTTTTTTGCTCTGCTTTTATAGACGGTAGAAGAGTCCTTTTTGCTCCTCAAATTGCACAACCAAGTCCTAGTCGAACACGCCTTTGCACCGCGTCCAATTTGTGTCGAAATCGAATTCCTAATTCGAATAGGGTCTCTGTTTTTTTCTGTTTTGGTTTTGGTTTCCAAAGTGAGCACTATCCTTGCGTTTCTATTTGTCGTGAGCCTCTCCGCAGCCATTAACGCCGTCCTCATTCCGCCGTCGACCCACGGCCGCCTTCTCTGTGTGAAGTCATTGCCGGTTTTCTTCCTTAACGCTCGAGCAGAGAGCTCGAGCGCTCTGCTTTTTGTCTGAAACACCAGAGCTCCGGCTCGGGTTGGTTTTTTTATTTTCTTTTCTTTCCACTGAACCGGTTCATTGAACCGGCTCTTTTCCGTTATTCATTTTTTTTCTCTCTCGATTAAAACCCGTCGAAGCAATCTCAACTGCCGGATTGAATCTGAACGTTTGTCCTTTAATTCCGCGCCCATCTTCTATTAAATGGATCATCAACGGTTCAGACTTTTTTCTGCACTCAATCTCCGATCTTGGTTTACTCTGACAATTCAAAACCCGCCTAAGTGCTCTTCTGCTGCCGATCTGCAATCCGCATTTTTGAACCTGCAATGATAAAACTAAACCAAAATTAGACGTATAATAAAAATATAATTCATTAAATTCAATAATGCATCTAAAATAGTTAACTAGAGTAATTTATTAATCCCTAATTACTACCCTAATCATAAATAACCCGTTTTATTCATATTTTAACATTAAAACTACACTAGCATATTGGTAAATAGAGCGTATAAATGTGTATATTTTATGCATATCAGAGAGTTGGACCAGTGGCTTATCATTCGGCTTTGCCACCACAACTTGCAGATGTGCATAGTACTTTCCATGTTTCCGTGTTAAGGAAGTTCATTCCTGATCCATCACATGTGCTCGATTACACAACAATGGATCTGGAGGCCGACCATATATTTGAAGTAAAGCCGACAAAAATATTGGACAAAAAGGAACAAGTGTTGCAGAACAAGATGATTTCCTTAGTGAAGGCTTTATGACAAAAATATTGGGAAACGGAAGTGGAGATAAGACAGTCATATCCCGAGTTATTTACCAATTAGCTGATTCCATTTTGATGACGAAATGCCTATTTAGGGGAGAGGATGTAACGACCCAAAAAATTGTATAGATTTTTTTTTACTTAGAAACCCAGTCGGGCTGGAGTCCCCATTGGATGTTAGAAGACAAACCTAAAACTAGATTGCATATCATGATTTGGGAACCTGATGGAGTTGGACTGAGAAGGGATTGGCAAGGACAACAGCTGAGTAGGAATCCTGATCGACAAGGACTTCTATTTGACATTGGAGATAAGTCTTGTAGGGAGTTGGATAGCATCTCTTTAGATGAGATATAGATGGAGTAGAAGATTAGCATCGAGTTGTATAGCATGGGATTGCTAGGATGCTAGGGATAAGTCGGGTAGAGAATTGTTTAGGCCCACTTTATGAGGGGATATACCTTGATTAGGAGTGGATCGGCATGAGGGAGAGTACGATCCTAACTCCACTAGGAATAGGACTCTTTAGACGAGCCTATAAAAGGAGTAGTCGACCGCTCTCTCTTTTCTCCCTTTTTCAACTAGAATCCTCTCTCCCTCAAATTTTTCTTTCATCTCCCTCTCCTCTCCCCCCTTACCGGACTGATCGAAGCAGTGACGGAGGAGATTGGGCCGGTGGAAGCAAGGCTGAAGTGAGAAGTTTTGCAGGATAATTTTAGGTAGGATGCTTTTATTAAATATCCTGCCCGCAGTTTTATTTTTTTGCAGTTTTTTACTCATATAAGTTTGCAGTCAAATATTCATTTTGTTGCTATTGATATTGAATTGTTTATGACTTCATACTCTTGTATACGTGTTTGGAAGCCTTGTTTGAAGTACACATATTGTAACACCCAAGAAATTGGTACATTTATTTAAACCAAAATTTGACCCTCTTAATGTTTGGTTTGGTTATGTTTTACTTTATAGGATTAAAGTTGGTGAGAAGAGCTTTCCAATGCCACCAACTATGTGCAATTTCGAGTTCGGAGTAAAAAGATATGAGAAATTGAATTTTCAATTATCGTGGTTGCTATCGATCGCCAGGACTTACGATCGATCGGTAAATTGAACCGATTGATCGCCTCGAGAAACGATCGATCGTAGTTACTGTGATTTTTGACTGTTTTGTTTTCGGAGCAACCGATCGATCGAAAATATTGGCGATCGATCGGCTGTAACGCGGTAGCATGTGAAAGGCATGCAATGATCGATCGTCGTGTCGCCGATCGATCGCCTTGTTGCCGATCGATCGCCTTGTTGCCGATCGATCGCCGGTTGCGGTTTTGCGATTTCTAGCCTATTTTGGGGAGGATTTGTTTGGGAAAGATGCCAAATCCTAATTAGACTTAAATTGCACGTCTCTAGATGGATCTTGAGGCCTTCTTATTGGTGGAAAGTGTCCATAATATGAGAAGATTGGTTTAAGAAAAGATTTCCCCAAACTCTATATAAACCCTTGTGGAGTTGGCTTGTGCTATTGAAACCGTAGCCTTATTCTTCTCGTTTCCACGTTCACCCACCTCCTATAAGGCTTCTTCTTGTGGAAGTTTTGCAAGAGCTTGGAGCGGGAGCTTTGGAAGAAGCGGAGGAGACGAACAACGCGTAAGAAGGCAGAATTTTCGGTGAATTAAGAGTATGATGGTTTTTCCCTTCTTTTTCTTCATCCTTATGATGTTTACGAGTCTTCTTACTCAGTACCATGATGTATTGCTATAATTCATGTGAAATGATTTGATTTATGACTCTATGTTCCATTCATCTCATGATATGATCATGTATGCTTTCATGCTAAATGTCTAGAGGGGATTCACACATAAAGTTGGTTTCTTTATTCATTATTCAGAGTCCAGAAGATCTAATCTTATATTGTTGACCTTATTCCATGTTGATCCATGTGTCATATTTGGGTGTCTTGTATTAATTGACCTAATTGTGATGTATTAACATCTAAGATTGTAATATATGCTATGTAACGTGATAAAAGGGTGTACTTTGGTAATTCCAGACAATCCTATGGTCTGTAATTGGTCTAGGAGGGGAGTATTATTGTCTGTTAATGATATGTTATCACTTCTAATGTGTTATTAAGTGAGGATAATCAAGTTTAATTAAGAATCTTAATCTCGGCTAGAACTGTTTCTGTGTTGACAGTTGGTGGAAAATAAATCATAACTAATTCACAAAAAATCAAAACAATATAAAATTGGTGGGGTTAAAAATTCGACACGTAAGTGTATCATTAGCAAAAATTTCAAAGAGCTAATCTTACTGTACAGATTCCGGAAGCCATCGGAAGAGGACTGTTGTGCAGAAGACAGTGAGTCGAATATGAGAGAAAATACTAAATATCCAAATAACCTTATGTAATATGGTATGAGAATAATTAATGTGTCAACATTAGTAATTGAACTATATGTCTATGGAATATCACAGTAAGGTTGGGTTAGAATTAATCCAAGTAGGAGGGATAATCCTTTGATCAAGAGAATCATAACCATCTATTTTAAAGCGTTGATGTCGGTTTGTGATTCTACTTGGAATTCAAATCATCTAAGACTCTTTGGTATTCTTGTCTCTGATATTTGTATTATAAGTTCTAATGTCTATGAAGAATTCCTATCTAGGGCTTAGCATGAAGGTAAGCATTGATTGTATTGGTATTCCTATGATGAGTCGTCACTATCCCAGGTGTTGAGTCTCCTTGTTATTCCAAAAAGGGAGTTATATGTCTTGAGAAGCTTTGTTGTTCTAATCTACTCCAGTAAGTGAGTCATATGTGGTTCAAGACCTTGATGTTCCATTTGTACTCCATGAGTGAGTCATTATGATAAGTGCTACTCTATTCTCAAAAAGTTGAGACCCATGCGATTGGTTGTATCATTGTCCGGTTTGACATTGACCTATTTCTCCACTACTTGTTCGGTGGAATCATAGTATGCTCACGAGCCATTGCTAGGTCTAGCGTGACCTCCGATATTTATGGAATTTTGATTCCTTATTGCCCGAAGGGATGCAAATACGTACGTTTAGGCTGTATGACATTACGGAAAGTCTGCGCTCATTGTGCCCATAAGCACAGATGGGGCCAGCATGCCTAGACGCGTGGCCGGGTTCAGAAGGGAGAACCTTTAGGATGTTCTGGTAAGTATCCACATGGTTGGTAAATTCAGCTCTAAGTCTAGATAAAACATTGTCTAGATTGAGTGATGATTTGGTGATTTCTGCACCTATGGGAGATTCAGTGGTAGCAACTGAATGTCTTGAAAACTCTCCTGTGCTTGTAGAGGATAGGATTTTGCTTGCTAATCTTGTGCTGATTGATATGTGTGATTTTGATGTAATCTTGGAATGGATTAGTTATCAAAATATAGTGCACTCGTAGATTGTACTAAAAAGAGAGTTCATTTTAAAATTCCTAGAAAGAAAGAACTAGTATTTCAAGGAATCCGATATAGAAAAGAGGATTGTGTGATATCAGCTGTGAAAGCTCGGAAATTGTTGGCTAAAGGTTGTAAGGCCTATCTAGCTAATGTGACACCTATTGAGATGCCTACCCTGAGAGTTGAGGATATAGAGGTAGTGCAGGATTTTGTCAAAGTCTTTCCTGATGAGTAACCTGGTTTCCCACCAAAGAGAGAGATTAACTTTACGATTGAATTGATACCGGGAACAACACCTATTTCGAAGGCACCTTATAGAATGGCGCCAGTAGAATTGAAGGAATTGGAAGTGCAGTTACAAGAATTATTGGACAAAAGATTCATACGGCCTAGTGTTTCCCCATGGGGTGCGCCGGTATTATTTGTGAAGAAAAAGGACGGATCGATGAGATTGTGTATTGACTATCGAATGTTGAACTAAGTCACGGTGAAGAATAATTACCCTTTGCCTAGGATCGATGATCTATTTGATCAGTTACAGTCAGCAAAAGTATTTTCGAGGATTGACTTGAGATCCGGATACCATCAATTAAGGATCAAGGAGGAGGATATATCCAAGATAGCTTTCAGAACCAGGTACGGACACTACGTGTAACACCCAAAAATTTTATAAGTTTATTAAAACTGCTATTTTAGGAAACTGATCTAAGATAGGAAAGTTTTGCTGCCTGTTTTGAAATCTTTTAATCTTGCATGTTGAGTTTTATTCTGATGCATGTTGATCGGTGTGATTGATTAACCAGATTAGATAGGTTCCCAGAGCAAGAGGTCTAAACCTGGGGCTGAGTGCACCTGACGACAGGGGTAGGGGCAGTATGCGAGTGTCAAGTATTTAGACTCGTTTTAATATTGTAACTTGCTAGTTTGAATCTTAGTAAGTGTGAGAATTTATTTTTGGCAAGTGTTGGCATGTGTAGCAGAAGGCGGAGAAACACTGGCCGCCAGATGTGTTGGGCGCCAGGGACCCCTGGGTGCTAGTTCAGTGCAGGGTCCCAGAGCCACGTGGACACATACCTGGGGGCATGTGAACATGTGTGATGTGATGAGATTTGGTTAATTATGGCAAGGAGAACAAATCGTGGAAAGTAAATTCAAATTTTATATCTTAATTGGCAATCGGTTTGATCTTAATTCAATTAGGGAGTTAATTAGAGTATGAGATAATTAAGGGGATTGTAATTAGTACTAATGGAAGATGCTGAAGGTATATTCCATTCAATCTAATGCACTCTATGGAAGGGAGATCGAAATTGGATAATTAAGGGATTGATTGGGAGTTATCCAATCAATCCAAGGCAATTGACTCAATCAATTTGAAAACTTGCCCTCTTTGAAACATTAATTGGATTGAGGCAATTGGGGATCGACTTGTGCTTGGGAATATGCTTTTTTGATGGGCAAGCTAGGCCCTTGATTAGAAAATAGATCTACGGTGGTGATTAGCCGGGAAGATCTATAAATGGGTCACACTAGTGGACCGGCCTCTCTTTAGTCCTTTGGCCATCAAACCGAGCCTTGTCCTCATTCCGACCTCTCCCTCTCTCTTTCCCAACCAGCAGTGGTCCAACCTTGGTGGTGATCGTGGTGGTGAGCTTGGTGGGGTGGATCGACCGGAATCGAAGGTGGTGATACGGGGGAGACTTGAAGCACACGACTCTTTGATTCGACATAAGGTAGGAGGACTTCTTTTTTCTACAACTTCTGATATTGATGTATTGTGTACCATGATTAGCATATCACGTGGATCATGATTAGTGGTTTGATAATATTGTCAGTCATATTGATATTTGTGGTTCATTGAATAAAATACCGATTCATCTACCATGTGTGTAGAATATTGCTTTCATATGATCAATGTATATTCATTCTTCACGTGCTAGACCATAGGAGACATCCCCATCGTATTGGACCCTTGAATGTGCTTTGTTTCATGTTGTCATATCCCTTATTTGGTTCTGTCCAAATAAAGTCGACACCTTTCCTAATCGAATTGCTTTGGGACTATGTTAAGTACGTCTTATCTCAAGTAAGTACTCGTAATTTCAAGCCATATTCTTGGTATTGCTTCAAAACTATGGAGATTCATGTGTCATAACCTACTGATGTTTCAAAGAGCCTTTTTGTTGTCATCCAATTTCGTGGCTAATTGATTTCAGTGTCTGTGTTTAATTGTCTCTTTCGGTTAAGGTGGTATTAAGGGGAAAATACATGTGTAGGCTGATTTGTATGAAAGAATACATAGAATAATTACTTAATTACAGATGAAATTGGGGTCAGTAAGACACTTAAGAAAGAGAGTTATGATGTGAGGGAGTTAGTATTAAGTATTAAAGTAAATAACTATTAGTAGTTAATCAAATCGGATTAAGTGTGTTGCTCTCGGCCAGAACTGGTTTTGCGCTGATGAACTGTAATGAAAAATTAATAACTAATTATAGAAAATTCATAAAAATATGTCGTTAAAACGGTTAGAAACTAGAGAGAGAGGGATTTCTGATATAAAAATTTCAGAATATGATAAGCACTGGTCAGATCGTAGTAATCGTAGGAATTGGGCTGTTTGCTCTCAGCCAGAACTGTTCCTGCACCGACGAGCAGTGATCAGAAAATCATAAACAAAAATATACAACTCAGAAAATTATGATTCTAGTTGGGTTAGAAACTAGACAATCAAAGCTATATGGGATAAAAATTTTAGAGAAGGATTCGGTCTGGGTAGTCAGTGACCGCCGATGGAAATCGGCTATTATGTACTAGACAGATTACTATAATTCGTATTAAAACCCTAATTCGGTGTACTGCTATACATTATAAGTATATATATATATTATAATGATCTGATTTTTATAATGTAAGACTCAGATGGTACAAGATACAGTAATATTAGATTATGAGTATGAGTGGTGAGTTAAGGGTTACTGTCCAAAGTTAATTGTCCCATGTGTCCGAGTTCTTGAATGGCCTTTTGTCCAAGAAATTCTATCACAGATTCTGCACCTTGTGCACTATTATTGACCAATTTCTGATAATGAGAACCTTCTATTCTGATTCAAGGGGATTGTCATATCTAAGGCTAAGTACGATGGTGTGATTCAGTGTTCTGTGTCTTGATGAGTTTCAGTTATGAGTGATCCGATGATTGAAATCATAAATTCCTTGATTACCTCTTTTGTGAGTCAGATATTGAAAGTTACTCTTTTGTGAATCAGATACTGAAAGTTACTCTTTTGTGAGTCAGATATTGAAAGTTACTCTTTTGTGAGTCAGATATGGAAAGTCATTCCTTTGTGAGTCAGATTTTGAAAGTTACTCCTCTGAGAGTCTATTATTTGATGATGTTGGTTTGGGTCTCTGTTTGAGAATTTTTCGAGATGAATTCAGTTCTATGTAAACTAATTCTCCACTAGGAGTTGTGATGAACACTCTTAGTTGGATTCATAGTATGCTCACAAGCCATTGCTAGATCCTTGTGATCTCAGATGATATATGAACCTCTGTAGTTCAGCCGATGATGGCAACGCGTGCGCTTTAGACTGTACGACATTACGGAAGGTCTGCAGTCTCCACCCATTGTGCCCGTAAGCACCGATGGGGCCAGCATCACTAGACGCATGGCCGGGTTCCTCTCTAGAACCTCTAGGATGTTCTGGCATAGATGTCCATAGGGGAAGTGGATTGACCTGAGAGCAGAAATTGTTAACTCCTACACTCTGTATGTTTGGAGTCAGTATTCTTATTGATCTTCCTGACGCTCTGTACGTTTGGGAACTGAGTTATGTTTATCATTTCTATTTTACTCTCGACGCTCTGTACGTTTGGAGTCTGAGATTGATGTTTATCTATTCCTGACCGCTGATAGTCTTTGATATTGACTTTGAGCAGGTAAGTGAACCATGTATTTACTCTTCCTGATATTCTTAAATGTGTCTTTAATGCTCATTTCTACAGTATTCTATTTTATTAACTGTAGTGGGTTTTTTTTTCTTGGCTCCTACTGGGTTTTTCTTTCGAAATACTCATGCATCTCTCGATGCAGGAATTAAAGTGGAGAAGATCTAGCAAGGTTCGTGTTTGGAGCTCGATGACGGAAGTTGATAAGATGTGGATTTATTTATCATTTTTTTATTTTCTGTTCGCGGAGAACTTATCAGCTTGTGTGCTGAGTTTATTTTGATGTTTAATGAATTGTTGACTGGATTATTGTAATAGTGTAGTTGGTTTTATTATTTAAGATTTTTGTATAACAGATATTGGTTAAGCATTCTGTAACGGAGTAGAATTGTGATCGCGTATTCGGTCGCGGCCCGGGTTTCAGCCTCATGACCTTAATTGAGTTAGTGCTTCTGCGCATTATTCGATGTTTTGAAATTCGGGGAGTGACACTACGAATTCCTGGTAATGCCATTTGGCTTGACTAATGCACCAACATCATTTATGGATATGATGAACATAATTTTAGTGGATTTATTGGACTGGATTGTGATAGTCTTTGTGGACGATATCTTGGTGTATTCGGCGAGTTGGGAGGAACACAGAAATCACTTGACTCTTGTGTTACAGATTTTGAAGGATAATCAATTATATGCTAAGCTGAATAAGTGTGAAATTTGGTTGGACAAGGTGAATTTTCTTGGACATGTTATTTCGGAGAATGGTGTATCAGTGGATTCAACAAAGGTAGATGCAGTGTTGAAATGGGAACAGCCAAATAACGTGACAAAAATTCGAAGTTTCGTAGGATTGGCAGGATATTATCGAAGATTCATTGAAGGATTTTCAAGTCTAGCTTTGAAAATGACGAAGTTGACCAGGAAGGGAGTGAAGTTCATATGGAATGATGAATGTGATAAAAGTTTCAAGGAATTGAAGAAGAGATTGACATCAGCACCGATCTTGACTTTGCCATCAGGAATTGAAGGATTTATTATATATAGCAATGCTTCGAAGAGTGGACTGGGGTGTGTACTAATGCAACATGGACATGTTGTGGCGTATGCATCAAGACAATTGAAAATCCATGAGCAGAATTACCCAACGCATGACTTGGAACTTGCAGCAGTAGTTTTTGCTTTAAAGATTTGGAGACAATATTTGTATGGAGAAACTTTTGAAGTATATACAGATCACAAAAGTTTGAAGTATATCTTTTCCCAGAAGGATCTGAATATGAGACAGAGAAGATGGCTAGAGTACTTGAAGGACTATGATTTTTCCATTCACTACCATCCAGGCAAGGCGAATGTGGTAGCATATGCATTAAGCAGAAAGACTGGGATGATTGCTCACATGTTAGTATAAGAGTGAAAACTGATGCAGAAAATGGGAGAATGTCATTTGGAATGGCCGACTTGAAGGAGGATATTATTTCATGGGAATCTTTCTACAAGATCAGTGGTGTTTGATAAAATCCTAGAAGCACAAAAGAAGAACCCACAGATGCAGAAATTATTGGAGCAGAAGGAAGTATTTGATTCCGAGAAAGATTGGTAGTACCTAAAGTCATGGAATTAAGACAGTAATTCTATGAGAAGCACATCACTCTCAGTATAACATCCATCCTGGAGGTACGAAGATGTATCAGGATTTGAAGAAGACGGTTTGGTGGAATGGGATGAAAAGAGATATTGGCAAGTTTGTATCGAGATGCTTGACTTGTCAACAGGTAAAAGCAGAACATCAAAGACTGGCTGGAATGTTGCAACCGCTGGCGATTTCACAGTGGAAATGGGAGCTCGTTACAATGGATTTTGTTGTGGCATTACCAAAAACTCAAAGACAACGAGATGCGATTTGGGTTATCGTGGATCGACTCACGAAGTCAGCACACTTTCACCCGATTAGATGGAAAAAAAACCCAGAAAGTTTGGCAGAGTTATACATCAGAGAAATTGTCAGACTACATGGTACGCCGTTATCTATTGTGTCTGACCGTGACCCTCGGTTTACATCAAGAACATGGAAGAGTATACAGGAGGCTTTAGGAACCAAGCTGAATTTTGGTACAACATTTCATCCTCAGAGTGATGGACAATCAGAACGCACGATTCAAACTTTTGAAGACATGCTAAGAGCTTGTGCGATTGACTAGAAAGGTAATTGGGTTGATCACTTACCATTAATAGAGTTTGCATATAATAATAGTTATCATTCTAGTATCGGAATGGCACCGTTTGAAGTACTATATGGAAGACCATGTAGATCCCCTATATGTTGGATGGATGTTGGAGAGAATCAAGTGCTGAGATCGGAATTGGTGCAATACTGTGCAGAAAAGGTAAGACAGATCAGACAGAGACTACAAAAGGCTCAGAGTCACCAAAAGAATTACGCGGACAATAGGCAGAGGGAGTTGGAATTTCAAGAAGGAGACCATGTATTCTTGAAAGTATCGCCTTCAAAAGGAATTATGAGATTTGGTAAGAAAGGAAAGTTGAGTCCGAGGTTCGTTGGACCATTCAAAATTTTGGAGCGAGTTGGACCACTTGCATATCGGTTGGTTTTACCGCAACAGTTGGCTGAGGTACATAATACTTTTCACATTTCCATGCTAAGAAAGTATGTGCCAGATTCATCACATATTTTGGATTTCACAACGTTGGAGTTAGAGGCAGACTTGACATTTCCAGTAAAACCTGTTAAGATATTGGACATAAAAGATCAAGTACATAGACGAAAGACTATTCCTTTGGTGAAAGTTCTGTGGCAAAACCAGCTAGCTGAGGAAATGACTTAGGAAATGGAAAGAGAAATAAAGAAATCCTACCCTGACCTTTTTGAAGAATAAGTAACGGCATTTCGAGGACGAAATGTTCTTTTTAGGAGGGGAGGATGTAACACCCGAGAAATTGGTACGTTTATTTAAACAAAAATTTGATCCTTTTAATGTTTGATTTGCTTATGTTTTGCTTTATGGGTTAAAGTTGGTGAGAAGATCTTTCCAACACCACCAACTATGTGCGATTTGGAGTTCGGAGTAAAAAGATATGAGAAATTGAATTTTTAATTGCCGTGGCTGCGATCGGTCGCCAAGACTTACGATCGATCGGCAAATTGAACCGATCGATCGCCTCGAGAAACGATTGATCATAGTTACTGTGATTTTTGACTGTTTTGTTTTCGGAGCAACCGATCGATCGAAAATATTGGCGATCGATCGGCTGTAATGCGGTAGCTTGCGAAAGGCATGCGCCGATCGATCGCCGTGTCGCCGATCGATCGCCGGTTGCGGTTTTGCGATTTCTAGCCTATTTTTGGGAGGATTTATTTGGGAAAGATACCAAATCCCAACTACACTTAAATTGCATGTCTCTAGATAGATCTTGAAGCCTTCTCATTGGTGGAAAGTGTCCATGATATGAGAAGATTGGTTTAAGAAAAGATTTTCCCAAACTCTATATAAACCCTTGTGGAGTTGACTTGTGCTATTGAAACCCTAACCTTAGAAGGTCCAAAGCCTTATTCTTCTCCTTCCCACGTTCACCCACCTCCTATAAGGCTTCTTCTTGTGGGAGTTTTGCAAGAGCTTGGAACGGGAGCTTTGGAGGAAACGGAGGAGACGAACAACTCGTAAGAAGGCGGAATTTTCGGTGAATTAAGAGTAGGATGGTTTTTCCCTTCTTTTTCTTCATCCTTATGATGTTTATGAGTCTTCTTATTCAGTACCATGATGTATTGCTATGATTCATGTGAAATGATTTGATTTATGACTCTATGTTCCATTCATCTCATGATATGATCATGTATGCTTTCATGCTAAGTGTCTAGAGGGGATTCACACATAAAGTTGGTTGCTTTATTCATTATTCAGAGTCCAGAAGTTCTAATCTTATATTGTTGACCTTAATCCACGTTGATCCATGTGTCATATTTGGGTGTCTTGTATTAATTGACCTAATTGTGATGTATTAACATCTAAGATTGTAATATATGCTATATAACGTGATAAAAGGGTGTACTTTGGTAATTCCAGACAATCCTAGGGTCTCTAATTGGTCTAGGGGGGAAGTATTATTGTTTGTTAATGATATGTTATCACTTCTAATGTGTTATTAAGTGAAGATAATAAAATTTAATTAAGAATCTTAATCTCGGCCAGAACTGTTTCTGTGCTGACAGTCGGTAGAAAATAAATCATAACTAATTCAAGAAAAATGAGAAAAATATAAAATTAGTGGGGTTATAAACTAGACACGTACGGGTATTATCAGTAAAAATTTTGAAGGACGATTTTAGGTAGGATGCTTTTATTCAATATCCTGCCCGCAGTTCTATTTTTTTGCAGTTTTTTACTCTTATAAGTTTGCAGTCAAATATTCATTTTGTTGCTATTGATATTGAATTGTTTATGACTTCATACTCTTGTATACGTGTTTAGAAGCCTTATTTGAAGTACACATATTGTAACACTCGAGAAATTGGCACGTTTATTTAAACTAAAATTTGACTCTTTTAATGTTTGGTTTGGTTGTGTTTTGCTTTTTAGCGTTAAAGTTGGTGAGAAGAGCTTTCCAACGCCACCAACTATGCGCGATTTCAAGTTCAGAGTAAAAAAATATGAGAAATTGAATTTTTAATTACCGTGGCTGCGATCGATCGCCAGGACTTACGATCGACTGACAAATTGAACCGATCGATCGCCCCAAGAAATGATCGATCGTAGTGACTGTGATTTTTGACTGTTTTGTTTTCAAAGCAACCGATCGATCAGAAATATTGGCGATCGATCGGCTGTAACGCGGTAGCATGCAAAAGGCATGCGACGATCAATCATCGTGTCGGCGATCGATCGCCGTGTTGCCGATCGATCGCCGGTTGCGGTTTTGCGAGCCTATTTTGGGAAGGATTTGTTTGGGAAAGATACCAAATCCAAACTAGACTTAAATTGCATGTCTATAGATGGATCTTGATGCCTTTTTATTGGTGGAAAGTGTTCATGAGATGAGAAGATTGGTTTAAGAAAAGATTTCCCCAAACTCTATTTAAACCCTTGTGGAGTTGGCTTGTGCTATTGAAACCCTAGCCTTAGAACGTCCCGAGCCTTATTCTTCTCCTTCCCACGTTCACCCACCTCCTATAAGGCTTCTTCTTGTGGGAGTTTTGTAAGAGCTTGGAGCGGGAGCTTTGAAGGAAGCGGAGGAGATGAACAACGCATAAGAAGGCGGAATTTTTGGTGAATTAAGAGTAGGATGGTTTTTCCCTTCTTTTTCTTCATCCTTATGATGTTTATGAGTGTTCTTATTCAGTACCATGATGTATTGCTTTGATCATGTGAAATGATTTGATTTATGACTCTATGTTCCATTCATCTCATGATATGATCATGTATGCTTTCATGCTAAGTGTCTAGAGGGGATTCACACATAAAGTTGGTTGCTTTATTCATTATTCAGAGTCCAGAAGTTCTAATCTTATATTGTTGACCTTAATCCACGTTGATCCATGTGTCATATTTGGGTGTCTTGTATTAATTGACCTAGTTGTGATGTATTAACATCTAACATTGTAATATATGCTATGTAACGTGATAAAAGGGTGTACTTTGGTAATTCCTGACAATCCTAGGGTCTGTAATTGGTCTAGGAGGGGAGTATTATTGTCTGTTAAAGATATGTTATCACTTCTAATGTGTTATTAAGTGAAGATAATCAAGTTTAATGCTATGCTTTGAAATATGCTAAAAACCTAGAAACTATGAATCTTACCTGCTATATTTTTCCCTTATATTCCATATATGTTTTTGGTATTAACTATTCCCATTCATAGGAGATGATATATCGCCTATTTGTATAGATCGTAATTCTTTGCTTATTTTCCCGAAAGTATTTAGAACCCTTTGTTTTGTCTAAGTGTCTTCTAGATCAGTTATATATTATATATTCCTATATATTCCCATTGTTCAACTATGCTTATGTCTTTTTTATTTAGTATATAAACTCTATTAGGTGTTTTGTTGCAGTCAAACCAGGTATTTTGTAGTCGGGTTCCAAATACTTATGTCAACCATGTTTGATCTTATTTTAGCACCTACATATATGTAATCAACATGAGATACATCATTATACCTAGTATTATTATAATGAGTATGTTGGTCACGACCTTGTTATTAGATCTAGAAATCTGTCACTTTTCTGACTTTCCTATTTTTTCTTGACTTTCCTGTGTTTCTGACGTACG
Organism: Houttuynia cordata; assembly: GCA_039654745.1. Lineage (NCBI taxonomy): Eukaryota > Viridiplantae > Streptophyta > Magnoliopsida > Piperales > Saururaceae > Houttuynia > Houttuynia cordata. The sequence goes on along the minus strand of CM077512.1, from coordinate 14,929,333 downwards.
AGAAAACCTGAGACTAAACTACTCTAATCCTATCATTAAACAACCTTATATCGTGTCTTCAAATGTACAAACCCGGGTTTTTGCTTATTTAAATGCATATGTTTCCTTATTCAAACCTTCTGGTTATTTTGTCTCTACTTGAAATTGGCAAGTGTTCTTGTAATTTATTTCATTATTACTAAGGGTTAATTCCCTTAGGGATTACCAGTTGTTCTCGTGAGTGTTTCTTTTTAGAATCGTTATCTTGACCTCTGTTGTGTGAGAGTGATTTCTTCTTCCATGTTATGTCATTAACTGGAAGTATATGCAGTGTGGTCCGCAAGATTGAAGGTGAGATCTTTCTTGAAGAGTTTGATGAATAATTATTGTATATTTGATCTATACAAGAAATATGTATTTTATTATCTCCTAAGCTTATGATTATGCTAGTGTTTGATTAGAATAACTACTACTTTAATATAGTTTTTGGTTTTTGTAGAAAACAAGAGTAATACACAGAAATAAAGAGAAAAGTAACTCGAATGGTTAAATTATCATAATTTTGTGTACAAATATCTGATTGGACTGATTCAAGTTCACGTTAAATTTGAAGAAGTCAGCTTTCCAACACCACCAACCACGCGCAATTCGGAGTTCGGGACAGAAAGTTATAACCATTTGAATTTTATGAACAATAACTACGATCGATCGGCTATCAATGCGATCGATCGCCAGAGCCATAAAAGCAGTGTATTGAAGGAAACGATCGATCGGACCTCAAAACAATCGATCGTATCTACTGGAATTTTTCAATCGCGCAAGACAGTAACTACGATCGATCGGTATCATACGGCATCGATCGCCAAAGCGATCGATCGGGGTAAAATAACGAAGGAATTGTGATCGATCGGACAGCGAACGATCGTCAATACGGAGCGATCGATCGCCGTCTGCGGAAAACCGAAATAAGACCTATTTCGACTTTGATTTAGAAGGGGACTTCGTGGTTTCTCTTCATTCTTATAAATAGGCCTTATGGGAGAACGCTTTGGGCATTCAACCTTGGAGAACCAGAGCTTTATTGAAGGCTAGAGAGGAAGAAGAGAAGGAGTCTTTTGGAGCAAAGAAGAAGAAGGATTCATAACGATGGATCTACATAAACAGGCTTTTCTTTTCTCCATTTCTATGTGTAACTAAATTCCTTGTCAAGGCTTAATGAAGCCCTAGATGTGTATTGCTACTCTTGATAGTTTAATTATGTCACGCCCCGAAATTTCAAGCCTCGATGGAGTGCGGAAGTCGACCCTTAGGTGAGAAATTCTTGAAGCCGAATTTCGGGGACGGAACTGAATACCCATTCACCAGTCAACCACAACATCTCAAAAGGATGTGTAATTGAAACCCACTCAGTCATATGAATCAACATCATTAAACCATATGAAATAAAAATTCTTAAACTCAAATTATCCCAAAATAAAAGTCATTAAAACCTCTTAACAAAATCACTAAAACTTCTTGGCACACAGGCCATTAATGTCACAGCTATTTATTTCAAAAGCAACATAAACTTCGAATCTTTCTGACTGCAATTCTTGAGCTTTTCCATATGCTGCAATGTTCTCCAAATCTAATCTTTATCCAAGCCTGCATCACAGGATGCATGAGTATTCCGAAGAAATACCCAGTAGGATGCAAAACCCACACAAACACAAAAGATACAATATATAACAATGCATAAGATTTCAACAACAACTGACAAATCAGCAATATCAATATACAATATAAGGAATTGCATTACCAGAAATCATCATCAGTCACTAAGACTCCCAAATAGCTAGAATGTATGGAGATAATATAATTAATCAATTATCCAAACATTGAGAGTGCATAAGAAAAACATCATTCACAGAGACTTCAACTATCACAAGCGTATGGAGCTACAACTCTCACTCTCATATATCACCACTTCCATGTGGTTTCTTGCCAAACTATCCTAGAGGTTCTCTCCTTGGAACCCTCTGTCATGTCTAGAATACTGGCTCTATCAATACTTATGGAATGCCTCTCTTTGGGCGGGAACCTAACGAGGTCCAAAGATATACTCTCTTAACACAGGGACTTTTGAGTCTTATTAACTCTCATCCTGGCATAGTCTCTTAACTTAGGGGTTTTTAAGTATTATTAACTCTCTCCCTAGCTGAATTTCTTAACTTAGGGGCTTTTGAGTATTATTAACTCTCACCCTAGCTGAATCTCTCTTAACGCAGGGGCTGTTGAGTATCATTAACTCTCACCCTGGCTGAGTTTCCCTTAACACAGAGGCTGTTGAGTATCATTAACTCTCACCCTGGCTGAGTTTCCCTTAACACAGGGGCTGTTGAGTATCATTAACTCTCACCCTGGCTGAGTTTCTCTTAACACAGGGGCTATTGAGTATCATTAGCTCTCACCCTGGCTGAGTTTATCTTAATCCAAGTGCTTTTGAGTATTTTACAACTCTCAACCGGACAGAGTCTCTCCTAATCCAAGTGCTTTTGAGTATTCTACAACTCTCAACTGGACGGAGTCTATTATGGCTTTTACCAGCATACTACGAATGTCTTCACTCAGGTACTATTGAGACTACCCATCTCTCATCCTGGGAAACTAATTTACCTCTCTTGGGCAAAATCTTACAAGGTTCTTATAACGAATCTCTGATGTAACTATTTACTCGAAGGAAAAGTATCCTCTATAAAGAACATATTCATTCTGATAACTAGCTCACAAAAGAAGTACAACAAAGATTTTGATACTCTTTCAAAAGTCTGACTCACTAAAGGAGTACCAATGAGATTACTTAATCTCTATCGTCACACAACTAACCATAGAAGTATTAAATTAAGTGTTAACAACAGAAGTGTCACACATTGCTTTAACATAAGTGGAACTATTCCAATACTCAACTCAGTCATAGAAACATTGATCCAAACTTCAAGGTTTAAGACTTTAGTCAAAGAGAATGATAGTTCAGCTTCCAATTGAAAACACAATCTAGTCAATATCAACAGTGAAACACATAGGACTTACTAAACACCAAACTACCCATCATTAGCCCATGATATTAAAGTATTATATTTAGTCTATTCTGCTGTAATTCTTTCTGGAAGATCTTGTATAACACATATTACTTTCATAGTATACTTATTTTAGCATAGGGTAATGTTTTGCTAAAGTTTCTCCAACTTTTACCCTAATTATAGTATTCTATTTTTACATATCAGTTGACTTCCGGCTCTTCCCAACGTCAGCACAGATTTAATTACTCTCTGAAATTTTTACTGTATATGGTCCTATGAGTCTAGTTTCTAATCCAATAGACGGCATATTTTTCCAAATTTATTTGAATTAGTTATGAATTATTTACTACAGATTGTCAGCACAGAAACAGTTCTAGCCGAGATTAAAACTCTTCATTAAACTCGATTATCTCACTTAATAACACATTATAGGTGATGATATATTATTAACAGACAACCATACTCCCCTTCTAGATCAATTACAGACCCTAGGATTGTTTGTAATTACCAAAGTATACCCTTTTTATTATGTTAGATATCATATATCAATTGACCCCTACATCTTCACATATAAGAGCATGATCATAATCAACTCATGAATAAAAATACCACACATATTCATTCCCAAACAAAGTCACATATTTGACATCAGAACTTGAATCATAAACATTCATATCATTGAAATAAATCACAAAGAATAGTGATAAAATCATCCTACTCTTAGTTTTACAAAAGTCTCGCCCTTTACGCGTCGTTCGCCTTCTTCGCTTTGTAGCGATGCTTCCGCTCCAAGCTTTGGATGAAGACTCACACCAAGAAGAGGCTTGAGAGAAGGGTGAACGTGGGAAGGAGAAAAGCACAAGCTAGGGTTTGATATGAATCCCACAAGCACTCCCCTCTCATGGGTTTATATAGAGTTTAGGGAAATCTCTTCTTAAATAATTCATTTTAAATTATGGACTCTTTCCACCAATAGGAATCCCCCAAAATCCTCCAAAATCTCCTCATGAACATCCTCTCCAAGTTTGGTTAGGATTTGGTATCTTTTTCTCAAGAAAATCCACTCAAAACGCAATTTCCATATTCAATGCCGTTGCAATCTATCACGTACCCGACGATTAATCGCGTACCCCGCCAAATCAATCGCATACCCGGCGATCAATCGCATACCCCGACTGCGTACCAAAATTCAAACTAACATAACTTTATGCTCCGAACTCCGATTTGCGCACCGTCGGTGGCGTTGGAAAGCTCTCTTCACATAATTTAACTCCAAAGTGCAAAACATAGCAAAACAAGCATAAAAATTAATATTTTTAGATAAATCAATTTTAGTAAGCACACAAATTTTTTGGGTGTTACAAATTCTATAAAGTTGATTATGATTAATGCTTAATGCAATTTATGAGTAGTCTTTTGAGTGCTTGATCATAGACTTGATTGATTATGAATGAAATTAGATATTGTGATTGATTTTATGCCCGATCAAGGATAAGATTGATTGCATTATAATAGAGTTGTGATTGATTCTATGCCCGATCAAGGATAGGATTGATTACACAATAATGCATGAACTTTCGTGTCCGATCAAGAACGTTAGTGAATTCCTTAGTAATTCGTGTGTCCGATCAAGAACACGAATTACCATATCATGTTAACTTATGCTTAATAATAATTGAGAGTAGTAATTGCATGTCTAGTGGTGGATTCTCTGCCTTGATATTTCTCCATATTGATTAAATCTCAGTTAGACTAGCTAAAGTTCATTGTTTTCTTTAGAATTAATTAAATTACATCTTTTTCTTCTCTTGAGTTTGGTAAAGTATTCACCATCCCTAAGGTTCAACAACCCTTTAATACTTACTGTAATACAATTGCCTTGTGCACTTGCAAGGGTTTATATTTAAACGATCAATATTCTTTTCTATTAGTCATCATATATTTGCATCATAATATGCTCACTAAAGCCATGACCATGAATTAGATCTATGTGGTCTCTGTGATTATGGGAGGTCGTTCCCACCCCTTTTATGGCACCCCGCATGCTTAAACTAGCTTGTTTGACATCATGGAATGCCTATTCAATCTTTGACCATTGTGTCAATGAACACCGATGGTACCCACGTTTCTAGACTTATGGTAGGGTTATATGAGAACCCTATAGAGAGCGTATGGATTAGCTGACTGGGTGATAGCAAAATTATTTGAGAGCAGAAATTCATTACTCTAAATATTGTTCTATGAGATTCATGTTGTGGAGTCTAATTGTTTTGCCCAGGTGTCGTGGGCGCTGGAATTGAGTTTGGTAGTTCGTGTTACCGCACTTGATCTTTATGTTATTTGTATTTTATCATCTTACTATATATTTGATTTTATTGCTTCATTTCTATTGTGGTTTTACGTTTTACTGAGTATATCTAGGAGTACTCATGCACCCTCTGATGCAGGTTTAGCAAAGAAAGTTTGTTGCTTCAATTTCGAGACTTTTTTTATTGATCTTATGTACTCTTGTAATCTGGCTTTTGGCCATATAACAAATGAGATTATTATTATCTTTCATTATAAATTTTATTTATAGATAGTCTATCCAATTTGATTGTTATTATATATTTTTCATTACATTGGTGTGAATGACGGCGTATATGTGACGCCTCAAGTCTTCAGCATTTAAAAAATATATACTCCGATCCGTGGCTAACAACTGGGGTGTGACAATGGCTATCTTGATTCAAGTTGGACAATTTGTGAATGGGTTTTCATGCCCATTCAATTGGGAACCTTAATCATGATCTTATTCCTCATCTTATTGGAGCAATTACTAATTTCTACTAGACTATTTGGAATAGGAGGAATACAATTATTTTTAAAGGGAAGAAACCAGATATTGCTACTGATTCTTGTAAATTCCAGTCCATGCAGGTGGAGTCAATGTTGAGGCCCTTCAAGCTCAACCCTCGATCTAGTCCCCAAACTCGATGTATTTGATGGCTACCTCCCCCTTTTGTACATGTTAATAACTTTGATGGCGCATCTGCTGGGAATCCTGGTGCAGCATCTATTGGTGCTATCATTAGAGACTACAAGGGCGTGATGAGGTGGTGGCTGAGATTCATGAAGCATGAAAGCTTTCTCTGTGTGGCAAAATCTTTTGGTACTTGATGTGGAAGGAGACTCTGAAATCATTATTAACTTAGCAAATGGGCAGTTTATTAGCTCTCTAACGTCTATAAATATTATCGTTTGACAAATTAGGGAAGCTGCTACTCGGTTCCATTCTATCTCCTGCTCCCATGTATAAAGGGAAGGACATAGAGTGGCGAATTTTCTGGCTAGGAGTGTATCTAAGATAGGAGGATGTGATGAGGAGATCATGACCAACCATAAACCACAACAAACCAAGAAGCCCAACAATCAGTAGGCAGTGATAAGGAGATCATGAACAACCATAAACCACAACAAACCAAGAAGCCCAACAGTCAGTAGGCAGTGATGAGGAGGTCATGACCAACCAGAGAAGGTGATCTTAGAATTGGCTAACACTTGTATGATACTACTTCCGTCCCATACTAATAGTGGTAAAAGCTTTGGCGGATACTTAAAAAAGCTTCTAATAAGTTTCCATCAACTCGGGTGCTTCTAATTCTATTTTTTCTTATGCGTTTTTTATTGGTTTTCTTATTCGTTTGGGTTGCTAGAAGCTTGTGAGATGTATTTTTTTAAACGTCCAGCCACTAAAAGTGAGCTAAATGTAGTAACTAATACGGGGCACATATTTTTCCCAAATGTAATTATTAATATGGGTTAAAACTGGAGAGGAAGTGTGCTTTTTCACCAAGAAAGACTGTAAGAAGCCTCTCAGTGATTTGTAACCTGAAGAAAAGGTTACAGTTTGCCCCTTAAGAGCTCCGACTTCGACCATTTCCCACGTCCAGTCCTGGAGTTGTTCATTTAGCACTTAACACTTCATAAATAAAATTAGTACTTAGTGGCAACCTAAACTCAAACCAGCTGATGCATAATAAACCATAGAAATATGCACAAGTAATCAGGATTCACAAGACTTAGGTAACTCGTTACTTTTCACATAATTCACGCTCAAGTAAATAAGTGCCTCTCATTGAAGAAGAAATGCAACATTATTTGGGAATTATACACAAGAAAAACACAATGACTGAAGAGAATATTAGGGCCCAAATTTGGGTGAATAAGACATGTACAAGGCCACCATCGGCTAACATCTAATTCACTATAAAACCAAGAAAACTCCTCAATTATGGAAATAATCCCTATATTAAATTTTCACTTTTAAGTTAAAAGACCGGTAACGTTTACTGTTGGATATCTCTGCCTCCTTGCTCGCCTGGTGGTCTTCCCCCAACCTTGTAGACCCAATCCCACCAGCTCCATTTCACTAATACTAGGCTGCCGAGGCAGTGAGAAGTTCACCAAATTTGAGCCTCTCAACCGCCTTCTACCCCTGGTCTGGCAAGTGCCTCTATTCCTTGCATTTCTCCTTGCATGTCCTATCTGCCAAGTACTCCCGGCATCTCTCAACAATGCTTCAATAGTATGTTCATCCTCAATCACCTCGTGTCTGGAGAGAGATGCTAAGCCCGGTAGAATATCTTTCTGAAAATCTCTCCTCTGCCTCCCTCTCCTTGAATTACCCTTGCGGGGACGAGATAGCAATGAAGCAAGACCTGTTACTTCGTTGCTGTTATCTTTCTCCCAGGACTTATTACAGTATTCACTCATATCAACCTCACTTAACCTCAGTGTCATTTCTTCAAAGTAATCAGAGTCTTCATCTAATTGTTGATCAATGCCTACTTTTGGTTTTGACTGGTCTGTCATTCCATCGTGATTACTTGCTGCACTACAAACCAAATCTGCAAACCACAACAGGGAATCCTCCTTCAAAAGATCTTGTGCAGAAGAACAACTTTCACTAGATTTATTACACACACTGGCTGAACAAGTCGCGTCAAGTGAGGGAGAGCAACGCTCATCTAATTTCTCAAGCATTGCTGAAATGGCCATAATACTTTCAGCTGCTGATTGCATAAGTGTTACCTGAAGATCATTCATTTGTGAATTCTGAAGGTTTTTAGGAGCAATAAATTTGTTGCTAATCTTATACTCTTCCTCCCATGTAACCATGTCCTCGGTCACAGGAGCCTCCAAGTCTATGTGAGCTTTAGTCTTCACAGAACCTTTGATAGCATCTGATGTTGAAACATCCATGGCATTTTTGCTGGAAAACTCTAGCTGGTTTCTCTGTTCTGTACATGTAACAGCAGTAGCATTCAAATTAATGTCAAGTCTGAAAGAAATACCTTTGGTAGATCTCACATTTAGCATCTTATCCTCAAGAAATTGAGTACTTGACTCCGGCCATGCTCGTCTGTATGGTAACTTGGTATCACAATCATTCTCGCCATTACTACCAATTCTAATCTTTTGCTTTGACAATACAGAGGACATGCTAAACTGAGACAAGTTGTCATTAGAATTATTAAGCAAAAAAGAACCTAGAATTTTCCTCATATATGGACCATCATCAGCCACCTCAGGTTTATGGACATCCTCAAAATTAATATGTGAAGAGGATTTGGTGAAAGGAAAAGATGGATCCTTGCCTGAGCAAACACCCACTTCAGAAGGCAGATTATCTGTCTTTGTTTTAAGCCAAGCAGGACCACCAGGGAGACTTCTCACTGTTGCTTCACCATTTGCAAACAGAGGAATATTATTTGTGCAGACATCATTATGGAGACCATTTGGAAAAGAGAAATTCAAATTCATCTCTTTTGTCGATGTGACATCTGCACAATCTGTGCCCTTTAAACACTTTCTTGGCCTCCCAGAAGCTGCACTGTAACCACTGTCCAAAACCCTTTTGTCAAAAGCAGAGAATGAATGTTCTGAATGTGAACCACCAAGATACAAACCAGATGTGTCGTGGAAACCATGTGAGCTTGATGCATCACTTCTAAAACCTAATACTGCACTTTCGTTTCTGTTGAGATTCCATGCCTCTGCTGGAAGGGCCTGAACTGCTATTGGCAGATGAGTGGTACTGGTTGCCTTCTTTCTCCACGGCGAAGCAGACAATGAGAAATTCTCACTCTTATCTTCTGCAGAACAAAGAACATAATATAAGTCAACTGTGGACAAGCTACAAATGTGGAATGGCCTTGGGGCGACCTCTAATAGTAAGATTATACATACCAGGCATTACTTTCTGCATGAAATGTCTATCACTCTTATTTTTATTGAATAGAAAGGGCAAAAGATCTGGAGCTTTTGGTTCAGCTTGCATGGGGTCATACAACGGGATAGACTTATCTGAACTGTGATCTGGGCCCAAAAAGAAGACATTGTGTCAATATAATTGAAACAGACTAACACAAAATGACTGCAATATACTTCAATTTGAAGGCCATATTTGAAACTCAATTTTGCTGACAAGAGGCAAACAAGGCAGCCAATTCAAACAGAAATTTGCAACGGCATATTCTGTTCCATATTCTAATCATAACCGTACGTCTCTGAAATCATTGACATATAAGTTGAAAAAAGAAAAAACATCCCACCTCGTATAATATCATACAAACAATCTCCGTGAATACTGCTACATAAGTCATCTTTATGCCATGCGAAAGGCAAGACTACGATGCAATTTTAAATGAATATATGTTAGAGAACAATACTTTCTAGTCATTAGTTCATACAAACACTCACAACAAGAGTTAATCTTACAATGGTAAACTATTCTTGAATTCAGAGAAACTGAGCCATTAATTGATGTGGCTGTTGGTGTCTTTTTTCTTTGATGTCATGTTGTTAATTTACATTACATCAAAGAGATTGATGTCATGACATCAAACAGCCACATATAATTGTCACACAATTTGCAGAAATGTAATCTTTATTGATAATACTAAACATTGTGTCTATAATGAGCACTATATACCAACAGAGATTCCATTGTTATGTCATGCAGTGAAACGAGATCACAGACCATATAAATGACATGCTTCTTCGTAAAATCAGAATATCATAAATAACTCAAAAACTCACTATATTAGTTAGCGCCAGTAGAATTAGATGGGTTCCCATTCTCACCAGAATTCGATAAACCATATGGATTTGTTGTCTAATTGAGGACCTTGGGTACATAAAAGTCTCATAAATCTTCTTCTGCATTTTATGGGCTTTCCCTTCAGCAATCTCTATTCCTGCCATTGTAGTGGGAAGATGTTCCTTTGCTTTTAGGCTTAACATATATCATCCTTCTTTTTGTAGTTTGTTTTATTTTCTTGGGTAGTTTTTCTCCTAGCTTTTCTTGTATTTTGATTTTCTTCGAGAAATATTTTAGACTTGCCCCTACATTCAGGATGGACTCCATAAGAAATTACAATTAATTTGTAGTTTCTGAAATTACACAGTGCTGCAGGAGGCTGGAATGCTGTAGAATGCCTCCCATGCTCACATTAAAACTGCTAGAACGGAAATTTTCTTTGCTTAGGCATCAACTCCTACATCCATGAGATTATACTTTTTTTCAGAAAACAACATAAGTTCTACAACAGTCTGTTCTCATTTCTTCTTATGTCCATTATATACAACCTTAGCTTGGATGCAAAGAAAGAAAACTTGTGTGCAGCAAATAGATTACAGTCTTTCATTCTTTTAAATTCTCTAACGTTCCTGTCTTTAGTTCATCTGAAATTACATATCAATTTCATAACAGAATCCTACAACAGTTCACCACAACTGACACACTGAACTAGAATCAAATTCTGGACTAGCTTGGCAGAAGAACAGTTTAGTGGAGACCCCTACTCAATCCTCAATTTGGCCTTGCACCTTCTATACAATGGCAAAACTTATCACTTTCGACAAAATTCAAATGCTCAACAAATGGTTTACAACCCCAAGAATTTACTCAATAAGCATAGGCAAACTTTGAAGTCATAAAACCAATTGACTCTTTCTTCCAAAATAAAAAAACTGAGAGATGCAATCAATCTCAGTTTCACTTAAATAAACAGAATAAAGTACAGCTTATTTCTTCAAATAGAATTTAGTCAAATGAATAGAACTCAGATAGTCTGACTCTGGATTATAGCATCAATAGATAGTCTTAACAGTGTACTTAAAATGCAAAAATTGTTTTACCTCCCTCAGCATAGTCCTGACCTAAACTTAACTCCTCATAGCTGTTGCACAATAAGTAAAGACTTCCTATCATCTGCAGACTAAATTGCTGAGAACCAACAGAGGAAACAGAGGATATTGCACAACACGTAAAGACTAAATTGCTGAATAACTGTCAAAGAAGCATAGTCTATACAAAATGAGAAAAAGCACAGAGTAGATGGTGAACTATTGAATTATCAACCAAGGAATTGAGCACATTAGCATTCCTTTGACAGCTCTGGACATGGTTCCAAACATCGGATATTCCAAATAAATTGATGACGAAGAATATCCATAATATCGGAGAAAATGATATCGGTGACCAACTTTTTTCTTCCAAACATCCATCTTTACATATATTGCCATGTAGAAGTCCTGACACCATTCACTTTTATCCAGACAACCACAACACATTTTAATAGACCTAAACTGATAAGTCCCTTCTTGTAAGAACTTTTAGTTGGATATATCAGATACAAATCCTAAAATGCACAAACAATTATAAGGCAAATATCACACCACTCCTAATCATCATCCAGAACAACTGCCAGCAAGCCATGGCGGCAAGGAAGCATGGATGTGGATACGGGATACGGGCACGATACTATACCGGTGCGGCAATACGGTAACTTTAAAAAAATCAGGATACGATATGGGAGAGATATTTGTATTAGAAGATCATTTTATATGCTCCCACCATCCTGAAATACCTGCCACATCCTAAAAAAATGGGTAACAAGTGGGCATATCCAATTTTTTAGGATGTGGCAGATATTTCAGGAGGGAGGGAGTATATGTTTAGGCAAATTTTAGATTTGTTCTCGTCTTAAAAGCTTAATTACAATGAAAAATGTTGCATTTGATTAAGTAAATTATAGTTGGTGTCGTAATGTCTTATATAAAGCTAGGACATGCATGCAGCCATATCCGATGGGGGCACAGGTACAATACAGATATACGTCCAGTTTTGGAGTATCCATGCTTGCTAGGGCGGCAGCCTGACAACAAGGCCAATCAACTGTCAACAGTCCAGATCCAGATCTGAAGAATAAAAGCATTTTGTTCTTCAGATCTAACCGGCTCCGCACTTGGAGATTGCCTGCAGATTTTGCCACTGCTGGTGCTTCTGGAGATCAGTGTAAGAGAAAGGAACAAAAGGAGAAACCATCTGTGAGCAAGGTATGTGATCGAGGAGTGGAGTGGAAGGTTATCACTAATATTAATGCAATCTTTGCTATTTACTTTATTGGGCACTAGTCAAATTGAACGTATGAATTGCACATGCTGACAGGATTAGACAATTTGTAGTTAATTACCATTATTATCTCTTCAATTATGAAAACCCCATATGAAGTTGAGTTCGATTCTTAATATCCCATAAAATATATCTTCATACTTTCTCACCATTTAATCTGCATCTATTAGGATTCCTAACTATTAGAGGAGTAATACAAATTAATTGATATAAATATTAGCGCTCTAATATGGAAATATGGGGCTCTTAATATGTGTCATTAGGAATACTTAATAAGGAGGATGACTGATATAGAGTGTATTGTGTGAAATCTCTTTGAAATACCGGAATACTTAATAAGGAGATGACTGATATAGAGTGTATTGTGTGAAATCTCTTTGAAATACCAAACCTAACACCCTCCCCCCCCCCCCCCCCCAAAAAAAAAAAAAACCCAAGGTGCCATGCCACAGGTAAGAGCAAGGCTTGAACCTGGGACCTCTCCCTCAACAGGGGAGAGGCCCTTCCGCCACGCCATTTGGTAGTCTGGCACCTATAAAATACAATTACTCAGCCTTATTGAGTAAGAAATCAATATCTATGTGATTGCCTCCAATGCTGATTCTAAGGCTCTAGATTTTCCTCATTTAAGAAGTAGATGGCAGTCATAATTATTCTTCTTCTGTCCTTTATTAGTCTTATGTACTCTATCCTCTTTGATCTGTGATGATTTTGGGCTAAGCCCTTGCTTAATGATAAGAAAAATTATTACCACAATGGAGTTTCCCGGCAATGAAAAGGACTTAAACAAGATAAGGAAATAGAGAACGCAGAGAGATGAGCCAAAGCAGTCCCAGGAGAAGAGGAAGTAATTACGCAAGAAAGACATAAATAAGAATATTTTAGACATAGGAAAAAGAAGTCGAACCGCGAATAGGAGAAGATGATTGTGCAGAATAAGAAAGTCCAAAAAGAGAAGATATAGAAGAAAGAAAAAAAATCTTATTAAACTCCAACAATTCATCTACACACAGGTAACAGTTTCTATGAAATGACTTGAACCATCTAATTAAGATTCCAATTATAAGTAACAGCCTAATTAAACTCATTTCCAGACCTTCAAAATAAGATAATACAACTCATTCCCAGGTATACTCAAACACTGTCTAAGCAAATATCATTCCACCAAACGAATTTACCAAAATACCCTCACATTCCAGATTACAAAAACATTCACAGATGGAAAATGTCGGATATGAAAAGTTCTGCATGATAAGCGAGAAAGATGCTTATAATATCAGAAATCACACCCTGAAAAATGCTTAAAGATTAGAAATATTGCCTACTCGTTGCATACTGGAAAGGTGGACAATTGATATTATCCCTTCCCTCAATCATACTAAAAAGTCAACTGGGCTTGCCAACCATGCAAAGAAACCAACAACATGAAAACTATGATGAAAGAAACCTATAAGGACTTTTTGGCCAGTTTAAGGGCACAATTTTAGCATAGAACTGGCCGGGAATGCAAGATTCAACAACAGACAAATATTGACCCTTCCGACCAAACTCACTTGGTTCTATAATTTTCCTCCAGGAATAATCAACATCAATCCAGATATTCGTATGTCATGGTTTATTAAATTCAAATTCACTGCCAACTCAGAAAATAATAAGCCATTAGTTAGCAATGCCTCAGATCAGGTATGAGATAAGTTTTGGTCAAACCTATCTCAAATGATTAGTTAATTATACAACAAACTTACCTTCTTTTGCAATACATTGGTACCCGACTCCCCACCCCTAAAGGTGGTTTCTTTATAATAAAAAAAACTACTCTCTAAGAGGATACCCTTGTCATTCTCTGATATGGAATGATTTCGTGAAAAAACAAATGACTAAAAATTAAGTTTCCGGGTTACCCAATACACTTCCCAGTATCATATTCATAATCATAATCATGTAGTGCCTTTTTCCAACTATTTGGGGTTGGCAACATGGATCTTACACCCCCATTCAGGTCTTCCTCTCCCTATTTTGGCATCATTTACATGCATCCCTTCTAATCTTCTCAAAGGGGCATCTATTGGTCTTCTTTACATATGCCCATACCAACGCAACCTACATTCCGTCAGCTTCTCCCTTAAAGGAGCTACCCCTTAACTCTCACAAATATATTCATTTCTAATCCTATCTCTCCTAGTTATCCACTCATCCACCTTAGCATTCTCGTTTCGGCTACATTCAACTTATCTATATGACTTCTCTTTGGTGCCCAACACTCTGCTCCATAGAGTATTGCAGGCCTAATGGTTGTCCTATAGAACTTGTCTTTAAACCTTTTTAGAATACGCCATGCTTGTCACACAAAACTCCCGAGGCTGCCCTCCACTTTACCCACCCCTCATTTATCCTATGCACCACATTACTATTAATATCCCCTTCTATATGGATAAAGGATCCTAAGTAACGGAATTAATCTCACCTTGGCACTTCTTACCCAACTATTTCAACGAAGATTTTACCTATAGTTCTATCTTCCTTAAAATTAAATTCCCAACAAAAGAAACAAAATCCTAGTCTAAGAAAAAACATAAGTAGAATGATTAGTTAATTATGCGAACATAAGTAAAATATCCAAATCACATTGGTCCCTCATCATGCCCACATTAGTGAAGGCTATCTATAGCATTTTTTACTGTAGAAATATGATAATAAACAATAATGACAGAACTCCTAATGAAAGTGAAAGGAAAACCTCTTACCATGTTTAGCATTATACGATAGCCATTCAATTCTTCTATCCTCATCTTCAATGTGTGGAAACTTTGGAATCTTCTTGCGGTCAATAAGGGTATCATTATCTTGGAAGAAATCCTTTGACAAGCCCAAGGCTGCTGATGGTTCCTTCTCTTGAATATATCTCTTCGAAAATATGGGTCCCACTAATTCAACAGAAGCTAAATCATCCCCATTTGTAGTTTCATTTTCTTGTACCGGTTCATTTAAATCAGCAACAAAATGGGCATTGTTTTCAAGAAGCAGACCATATTTTCGCTCCCTTGGAGCTCCAAGAGTCAGCTTCATCTCAGTTTCTTTTTCAGAGCCAACTTTACTACTTATATCATCGGTTTTCTCACAAGGTAATTGATAAGCTATTTTCTCTTCATTTTTTTCTCCATCTTCAATGTCAATATATTCATCAGCCGGAAGATGAAGGTCAAATGGTCTTTTTGGAAGCTTCTTAAATTTGCTACACAAAAATTTGCTCCTCCCCTGAAGAAAACCCAATGAAGTTCGCCCATTTTCAGCAGCTGGAACAAACTGACCAGCAGAGCTCGAGCTTGTAACGGGCAAAATTGGTTGCAGTATTATTTGAGCGTCAGTAGATGGCATGTGAGATGAAAATGGGATTGGCTGAGCAATTACATTTTGTGATGGACACTTATGTATATCCTTTGGGATTTCATTCATCAAGATCTTCTGCACCCTATACAGATGGTGGAGTTCAAAAACCTGAATCAGAAGACAAATAAGAAATTAAGCATATATCCATGTCTCTCTATAAAGCTATCTCTCACTGTGAACTCATATGAGCCAGAAACTGGTTATTTAAACTTTCCAAATGAGGGACAGCTACAATTTGTTTAAAGGATGGTCATAATCTTGGAAACCAATAGATGAGAAGGCAGCAGGTAAAATATAAGCCCCACTTAGAAGGAACTTCTTGCCAGAAGTACGCAAATCGGATCATCTAAAATAGTACGCAGCCAATCCTTGAGTTACAAAACAAAAGGCTACATAGGATATGATCAAATTGGGTGTCAAGGTCTTATTGGCTTCGAAATGGATCTAAACAATAAGTGAACCGGAATTAGTCAGGACAGTATATCTAGGTCATTCAGAGTAGAGGTAAAGACGGGCTATAAAATAGATTTACCTATCAAATAAATACAGTTGAAGCAAACTGACAAAGTGAGCAGTAGATACCTGCTTCCTGAATATATTTTCCTGTCTCAGCATTGTCTGTCTCAAGATTTCCTTATCATAATCAGTGTTTTCATGCAATGGCCCCGGTGTAAAACCATTGTAACATCTTCCATTCTTGGACAATCGATCTTCATAAAACAGTGACCAACTACCAGCATTACTTTCCTCATTAAAATCCCTCATTGAAAAAAAACCTGGTAAATAGCTTTTACTCTGTATTTTCATTCCCATTCCTGAAATGTCATCAGGGATATTTGCAAATGATCAAAACAAACTACTACATAAATAATTCAGTAATTTTAAGCATCTAGTGCCGTGGAATTGTCAAAACAATAACATTTAAAGATATTTATGGGAAGAGTAATAGTGTATTATATCCCCACAAATCTTCATAACATCAAGGCACAACAACAAAATTCTTCACAGAGAATTTGCAGTATCCAATCTATGCTGCATCTAAATTTTCCTAGAAAGCACGAAGCAACAATCAGCTTGTCGGGCTTGTGTGTACAAGCACCTTGCGTCAGAAGCAAGGAGAGTGCAGAAGCAAGGCAATTTTCTTATAAATTTCATGTCTACAGCTTCCAACCCATCTATTAGCAAATACGTTATCTTCCTGTTTACCATAGTCAGCATATAAGCAAGTCACTTAACAAGAAACACATAATTAGTAAAGAGAACAAAAAAGGAAAGTGAATTTCAGAATATTTAGCATGCATAGGAACAACTCAACATTTCAACTGAAATTACAATTTGAGTGGTAAATCATGAGATCTCAGATTAATTTGCATAAACAGACCCAATCCAATTGGTAGCATAATGTAACACCAGCAAAAAATTAACAGAAAATAGCCCTCAAAAGGAAAAAATAGGCAAAAAAAAACACTCCAGGATTGTGAAGCTGACAAAGAAAGAACCCTTAACAAGCAAGAGAGAATTATCAAAGCCAATAACAGCATAAACCAGTCAAATATATAAAAAAACAAAAACAAGAATTAAGGTACAAACAAAGACCAGAGTGAATAAAAGTACAGCACTACCTCAAACCCACATCCTCCTCCTCAATCGTCATTACCCCTCCTCAAAAACCCATCTCAAATTCAGAGGATCATCGACAATCCAAGACCAAAAAATCCCCAAAAACCTCCCCATGTCGACAATTGACCTTTGCCAGCAGCAGCGCGCACTTGTGAAGACACCAAAGAAAAATACAACCAAAAACGACCCACCACCCGAGAAGAAGATATCCAACAGCAGCAACACCAGCAGCAGCAGCCTATACTTGAAGTGGGCTACTGCTCTTCTCCGGCGCCATTGGAGGAGATTTGTCCCTAGATCATCGTCATCAGGTGCAGAGGACGGATTGGAGATTTCGATCTGCTGGGCCACTGTCAAGAGAGAGAAAGCTAGAGAGAGAAACAAGAGAGAGATCCTTGTATAAGAAAATTGTCCACAAAAAACAAACGACCTTCCAAGAACAGTGACATGAAATTTGTCAACATCCGGTCTTTTTTATTCCCTTAAGCTTTTCGCTAATCGCTCTCTCATTTTCTCTACCTAATATTTTATTGTTTATTCAGAATCTAGGATGAGAGAGAAAGAGCTAGAGAGAGAGAAAATGGTGCGTTTGGATGTAGAATGTAGATTCTATCTCACGCTTTTTCTGGCTTTTTGGGTCTTGTGGGGGTGTACTTCGGCTTGGAGGGAAGCATTTTTCATCCACCTCCTTTATTTCCACTTAAAAATCCGCCATATATGGGAGTCGTTGATGATTAGGATCAAAGGTGTACGTGCAGCATTTGTGTATGCGAAAAGCATTTTTTTAGGAGTGCACAAATCATGTGTGTGCACCATCGATTCTGATGATCGATGGCAATGGTACAGACAGATATCAAGGCGATAAGCAAGAATCGATGGCTCATGGTAAAGACAGATATCAAGGCGATAAGCAGGGAGAGAGATAGAAAATGCTTCTTACTTGGACAAAAGAAGAAGATTGCGTGAACAATGGCATCTAAAAAATCTCAGCTGCCGCTGTTTTTTTTTTAATCTCAGCAATGGCTGCACATTCAATCACTGGCTAAAAGTATATCCAAATAAAATATTACTTGCTAAAAAAATTTCTCAGCATATTTTGGTTATAGGACTGAAGGAGAAGATATTCTTTGGCCCGTAGATTGAGAAGTCCTGTCTGGATGGACTGATTGGAGAAGGGATGTAGCATGTGGGCGACTTGCAAAGTGGGGGCCCAGATTGGAAGATAAACTGTCGTGTTCGACCACAGAAAATGCCCACCCCCCACCCCGGGGGTTTTCGTGTACGCCGTACATGCGCATAGGTGTCCATGGCATGATAATCCAGGGTGCTAGAGAACCGTCAATCTTTGAGATCTTTTTTAAGATGGATGGCGCAAAGGATGGCGCACACGCTTTGCACGTGCACTCAACTGTTTTGGTGCCGAACAAAGCTGTCAATGATCGACGTCTCCCTTAGCTCTGGCGACTGGCATTAAGTTGACATGGTCAAGCTATTGCACCTAATGATTCCTCGCATAATACAAGGTTAGGTAGGTTGTTATAACAGGCTTGACCATGTAGATTATGCATGTCATCAGATCTCAATCCAACAACGTGCAATGTGGCTCGTGGTCACTTCTCTTCCTTTTATTCTAAGAATGTGGTTAGTACGTTCCATGCTCACACCAACACATGTGCTCCCATGCATCACGAGCCATTAAAACAAGATCCAACTGCTGGAGATACGCAGATGGGTAATGAGCTGGGGCACATTTAAGCTTTCCTTTTTTAAAACTTAGTTCCTGAGATGTTCTTGTCCAAATGCCCCCAACATTGCCTATATTTGCAGAGATGATAAGAGACTTACTTGCGCGAGAACTTGTATTCTCGTCAACGAGGACCCTTCTTGCACAGCCGCACTAATGAAAACTGGGACACATAGGCCATAATCTGTGAGGGCCATGTCTCATCCAATTGGAAGAGGGTGGTCACACACATCATCAGATGAGGATCAGGTTGCCAAGAATTAATTTGACAAGATTGGGACATAAAAGAAGTTGTCATGGGGAGCAAAAGGTTTATCCTGAAGTCCCACTTGGCTTGATTGCCCCCTTCAACCAACAAAATATCTCTTTCATCCAAGTTTTTTTATGACCATAATAGGTTCAAAAGGAGATTAAATAATTGTAATAAAGAGAAATTATTATGAGGCGTTGATCTTTGAGATCAAAGGCGCACATGCTTTACCTATGTGCTCAACTTAGTTTTGCCAAACAATTGGAGCAAGAAAATATAAAAATAACTTGATATGTTCTTAATAGTCCGACACCATATTACAATTATTCTCAAATAAATTATAAGTCTAAAATCAAAGTATTGAACTTCTTCTCTTTGATCTACTTTAATATGCAATCCTTTATACGCTATCAGCTGCTAAACCTGCTGCGCAGGATTTGTGAGTATTTCTAAAAATACCCAGTAGAACGAAAGACTGGAACGGCATATAATAAGGTAATTAATGGTAATGCAGATAGTAAAATAAGCAAAAGTTTTGCAACATGAGCTTCCAATATGTTACAAATCAATAAAAGAAACAATTCAATGCGAACATCGAGAATTGCTAACACTCCAAACGAAATGATCAGACTTTATACACAAAGATAATGCTAGGAGTAAATGAATTTATGCAATTAGATTAAAGCAGTTGTTAGACGAATAGCATACCCATATACCTCCAAGGGTTCTCTTTGGAACTCTGCCATGAGTCTAGCAACGTGGATACCATCGATGTTCATAGACACAATGGTCGGAGACTATATATGCTTTTTATGATGCCTAACAATCTAATTAAGCACGTGAGGTGCCACAAAAAGGCAAGGGCCAAACGGGTCTCTCGTTCGATCATGGCTTAGCGAGAATACTATGATTCAATAATGCGTGTGAAGAGAAATACACCAATGTTATGGAAACTCTTTAACAAAAATCTCACCTTCAATCTTGTCAGTGCATAATCGTTTCAATATAAGAACCCTTGCAAGTGCACAAGGCAATTGTACTACAGCGAGTATTAAACGGTTGTCGAACCTCAAGGACGGTTAAATACTTTAACAAACTTAAGGGAAAGTTGCAATTTTTTATTTAATCTAAGAAAACAATTAACTTTAACTAAATTAGCTAAGTTTAACCAATGTAGATAAATATTAAGGCAGTGAATCCACCACTAGATATGCAATTACTACTCTCAATTATTATTAGGCACAAATTAATATGATATAGTAACGTGTGTTCATGGTCAGACACACAAATCACAATGAATTCACTCACGTTCTTGGTCGGACATAAAAGTTCATCCACTATAATGTAATTAATTATATCCTTGATCGGGCATAGAACCAATCACAATCTTGTTCTTGGTTAGACACAAGGATTAAAAAGATCTAATTCCATTCATAATCAATCAAGTCTATAGTCAAGCACTCAATAGAAATTCATGAAATAGCATTAAGCATAAATCATATCAACTCTATTAAATTAAAACTACCAAGATTAGCAATACACATCTAGGGTTTCATCTAGCCTTGACAAAGAATTTAGCTAGACATAGAAAAAAAGAAAAGAAAAGCTTGATTTGATAGATCCATTGGCATGAATCACTTCTTCTTCTTTAGCTCCAAAATACTCCTCTCTAGCCTCCAAAATATATTCTTTAATGCTCTACACGTTCCTCTTAAGGCCTACTTATATAGTTGGGAAAGAAACACAAAAGACCCCTTTCAAATCCAAGTCAAAATAAGTTAAATTTCACTTTTGTGTATACAGTGATCGATCGCCAATACGGGCCGATCAATAGCTTGCCGATCAATCTCACTGTTCCTTCGTTATTTCGTGTGTCTGTGTTGTGTCTCCATATGGGACACAAACATGGCCAAGTATCATGGCCGGAGAAGAGGAAGAAGACAGAGAGAAAGTAAAGGAAAATAGATTGATTCTTATTGCATGTCCATCTAGGAGGAAGAAGACCCCCTTATAAAGAGGACTTTTAGTTGTCACAATGATGACATAGTGATGACATTATGTCATATGTCGACATCATGACAACAAATTACGACATAATTATAACCCATGATTACATCCTGTTTCATCTAATCAGGCCTTTATTACAATCACTAATGGCTTTCAGAAAGGGAAACTAATCTTAATAGTAAAATACTGCCTAAGATAGATTACGCGCCTTAGGTGGTGTGTGACGTTCACAACACTCCACCATGATTCCGCTACCGCCTTGTCCTCAAGGCGGCAAAGTAGTGAAGTGCTCTCGAAGGAAATCCCCCCCTAATTGCTTCCCACAGCTATGTCCTTTGTCAGCTCAAAAAGAAGTGACATAGATGGCAAGAAAACAGAACACACAAAAACTAAGGTAGTAGTTAGTACACCTAGTGCATAGGCCTATGGATGAGCAATAGCAGCATTTCCGGAAATGGATGTGGTAATGATTTCAGCATGGAATCCGCTAAAGACAGCACCAACTGCAGCACCAATCATCAAGCCAGGGGCATAAAGACCACCAACCAACCCGGAATCCTTACACAGGGCCATAGCAACAACCTGGGCAGTTGCTAAGTGGACCAATAGCCCAATTCCTGGAGCTGATGCACTCTTTCCCATATGCAAAATCTCTTCAACATTTGTGAAACCCAATAGAGTATGCCAAGATACCTCAGTGCTAACTCCAAGAGATTGAGTCGTTGTGCTGCTGCAGCCATGCTAAAAGAGAAACCGTGAGGCGCATCTGGTGATATACAAAGGCTCCCAGGTATCAATCCAATACTGCTAGCATATTCCGCCTGAGTAGAAGCCATAGGTAACAGCCATCGTACAGGCGCCCAATGTAGTCCCTCTTCAAGTGGAGAACGAAAAACACAACACTCATCAGCTTTTGCTTCCCATTGTAGAAGGACAAGAAGGTTTTTTATCCCTCCACAGAAAGCCAAAGAATCAGAGAATGACCGAGCTCTAGAAGTGTTTGGCTGCACTACTAGCCTGTAATTGAACTGCAACACTCTAGCAACCTGGTGAGGCTGTTGACAATTGACCATACAACCACTGTGGTAGCGAACATCCTCAGTAGCCAGTGAAGGAGCTGCTGCCCCCACTAGAAATTCAGTGACCACAAGAATCCCATCCACAAATGCATTCACTTCACCTACTGGGCGTGACTCTTCCTGCTGAGGAATTGTATTAACAGAGGCACTTTCACGAATGACCCAGTAGCATCTGAACAACATTTGCATCTGAACAGCATTTGCACCTCGCATGGCTAATGACTCTGTGAAAACTATGTCTGCCAACGAAGATAGAAGCTTCTTTTGCATACCATAATTGCATAAACTCCACATTTGTAAATCCAAAAGTAGAGTGCAGAAAATCTGAACCTTTACAGCACGATTGCTTTTCTAGGATTGGCGCAATGATACAATTGCTATCAGAAGTCCTTTGTCCCTCAATGTGGCCTTAGGAGATAGTGAACTTCTTGTCTCATCAAAATAGAAAGCACCATCATTAGAACTCCCAGTGGTGTCACACAACTTCAGTATATCATTTTGCACAATGTCGATCATGAAGGGATCGACTTCAGAACTTGCCAATTTGACAACTCCTGCAAGTGTCTCAAGTGCCATACCAGTAGCATATGTGCTAGACGCAACTCCATTATTATGGACTCTCCCACGGTCATCACTCTGGATAAGTGTCTTCATGGAATGAAAAACACCATCTACATCTTGCAGAACAACATCAGGTTCCATAAACTTAGTATCATCGTCAACACCACGGCTGTTGCAAAGAAAATCAGCAGCAAACGTGGCAAGATGGACCATAGAAGGGGTCCCCAAAGTTGTCAGATTTATCAAATCAAGATAAGGAACAGTGGCAATGACCTTAGTATTGAATGACAGACCATCTACTCCAGCAACTCTCTTTGCAACTTTAGTAACATTACCAATAATAGAACCATCGAGATGTAGAGGTTTACCTTTGCATACACCATTGTTGGCAGAAAGAATCTTGTGGACAAGGTGAGAGTCTAATGCCCTTGAACAAGAGTGGGGCTGTTGCTTATGCTTTCACCCGCAATATCAACTTGTGTAGCAGAAACAAGAGATACCAGGTTATCATGTAAGTGAGCATCCCTATTATCCAGCTGAGCCTCCTTCATAGCTTGGAGCATTGATACATGTGACCGTTTTGGAATGCCCTCCTAGAAAATAGCTGTCTCCAATACCAGGGCACCATCTTTTTCACTCAAAGCCAAAGGTGCGGTATTGTCTCTTAGAGCCAAACTGTCGCCTGGCGACCCTTCAACTATCTCTTCACTGGTCGACAATTCATCCTCCATTTCTGGGTCATCTACAACAGAAGGATTGGTTGACACTGATGTTGTTTCCCTTGGATCATGCTCATCCACATATCGGATCACATCACGCAGAACAAAGTAGCCACCTAATTGTGGTGCTAGAAGGAAGGATTGAGCAATTTTCCTTTTCGAATAGTCATAGCAAGAGAGACAGTCCGCTACCTGAATACTGAATCCACCATCATGTAACTCCTGAACATCTGCAATCTCTACTTCTGCAATCATACTGTCAGAATGGAAAGACAAAATCTTCTCATATATCCCTTGTAAAACTTAGAGCACCCTTTGGCTCCGGTCGACTAAGCCTGCTTGAATCTTGGTAAAACTTAAAAGCCTTCTCAGGAATGGTGTAAGGAATGTAATAATATTGACCAAGAAAGGCATTGCAAACCGCTTGAATATAAACAGAAGTGGAGGAAGTGACTGTAGCCGAAAGAACTAGAGAAAGATCATCCGTTTGCCACTCAGGCATTTCATCAAACAAGTGGTGGCCATCTGAAGATGAAGGTGTTCTGCGTCCATTTGATGGCGGCAGAATCGATGTCGGTGTCGGCCGGGAGAGACCGGACCTCCTCGCCGGCAGTTCAGTGGTAGCAATCGCGGATGTGGCGATTCGCTCCGTCATAGCCCTTGTTGCCGATCCCCAATTTGCTGTCGCAAGGGACGGTGTCGAGGCTGTGGCTCTGCTTTCTGCTGTCCCGGCAGTTCTGGTCACTCCAGTGTTGGGTGGTCTTGGGCCTTCTCACCCTAAAAGCTAGCTTGAGAGGTGAGGTTTTCCCTCACACTTATAAACCAACTACCAGCCCCTTCCACATCCGATGTGGGATAAATCCCAATAATCTCTCCCTCACACATCGGGCCTTTGGGTTGGGAGTAGACACAGGACTGTTGGTAACCTGGCTCTGATACCAATGTTGTCTATCCATATGGGACACAAACATGGCCAGGTATCATGGCCGGAGAAGAGGAAGAAGACAGAGAGAAAGTAAAGGAAAATAGATTGATTCTTATTCCATATCCATCTAGGAGGAATAAGACCCCCTTATAAAGAGGACTTCTAGTTGTCACAATGATGACATAGTGATGACATTACGTCGTATGTCGACATCATGATAACAAATGACAACATAATTATAGCCCATGATTATAGCCCGTTTCATCTAATCAAGCCTTTATTACAATCACTAATGGCTTTTAGAAAGAGAAACTAATCTTAGTAGTAAAATACTGCCTAAGATAGATTACGCACCTTAGGTGGTGTGTGATGTTCACAACAGTCTGTCGATTGATCGTTGGCCGGTCGATCGCATTGGTTGCCGATCGATCGTTCTCTCAGTTTCGCACATGTCATATTTTTCCTGCAAATATGATCGATCACTTGCCGATCGATCGTTCTCTCAGTTACTTTTCAGCTCAATTTTTCAATGGTCATAATTTTCTGCTCTGAATTGCACGCAGTCGGTGGCGTTGGAAAGTTGACTTCTTGAACATGACGCTTGAATTAGTCCAATCAAAGATATGCACACGAAGTTATGAAGATTCAACCATTGAAGTTATTTTTTACCTCATTTCCGCATCTCACTCTTGTTTCCCTACAAAAACCAAAAATTATATTAAAATATCACTAAATCTAATCAAACACTAACATAAATATAAGTTTAAGAGCTAATAAAATGCATAATTCATGTGTAGACATGTGCGCAGACCAATATTGTAGATAATTCTAAGTTGAATAATGTAACAAGGAATTGGAATTAACTCTCATGCAAAGGGAGGCAAACAAACAACTCAAACAAGCAAGTAATTTTGAGAAGAATAAAAATGTTATGCCAATTCCCGAGGAAACTCAAGTGAGTAGGAATGTTGTGCCAATTCTTGAAGAAAGTCAAATTACTGGATACTTATGCGGAGATCAGGAATGTTGTGCTAGTCCCTTAGGAAACTCAAATGAGCAAAATAATATGCAAACAGCGGGAATGTTGTGTCAATCCTTGAAGAAACTCAAGTGAGCAAAATAATATGTGAAGAACAAGAATGGTGTGCCAATCTCTGAGAAAATTATTTTCCTAATTCTAACCGATTCTGTTACAGATAAAACTATCATAAGCATTAATATGCAAACAATGAAGAATTACATGCAATTGAATTAAGGAAGAACCCCATAGAAGGACTCCAAGTAATGTTGCTCATCAAGGTTTTTAAAGTGTTGCAGGACACGAACTCAGATTGAGTATTCAATGTGTAAGCAGAAAAGATAGAAAAGTCAAAGTGACAATGGGTTTTCAGACCTAAAGACTATGTCGTTACTTGCAGACTTATAACTAAAATAATTTAAGGTGTAACAAGGTCTCTCAGGTCAGTTGTTGTGTATGTATTACTAAATTAGGGCTACACAAGGGTCAGTTAGGGCTTTAGAACATGACTGCAAATATGTAACTCAACTATGATGGAATTCTATAATGTAGTTTATATAATGATTTCATGATACCTTAGCCTAGACGAGCAATTGAATGTGGTATTATTACATACTATATATATGGCCGGGATGACACTCAATTGAGCAAAATCCTAGACAATCAATAAGGTTATAATTTATATATTGTGACATCTAAAAATGGACAACAAAATCACATCTAAAGATGGCAACAACAAGGAAAGACAATGCAAATTCTGGGTTTTTAAGATAATACAATGCATTCAACAAACACACAAATCAAGTAAGGGATCACAACCGATTACTGCAATTTCATCAACAACAATGATATATGTATCTCAAACAAGCTTTCAATGACATATGCATGGGCATGAGACAATTCAATATCAGTAGGTACAACGCTAGTTTTTTATTTCAAATACAGAATAGCTTTGAACTACAAAAACATAGATCCGTAGACAGAATTGTGTAAAAGTGTCCTACCTAAATCATTCATCAAAAACTTCCTGCTTATCTTTAATCCAGCCGTCCCACGCTCCTCCTTGGTTGTTTCTCTTGGTCGGCCAGCAAGGAGAGAGAGATGAGAGAAAGAACAGAGAGAGTCAGAAGAGAGAGAGTAGAGAAGAGAAAATTTTGAGAGAGAAAGAGGGAGAGACTAGTTAGCAAAATGAGGGAAGTGAGGGCCGACAACTTCCCTTTATAGGCACGCCCCATAAGTCATACTCCTGGTGGAGTTCAGGCCACTATTCCTATTTGATGTAAATTTTAATATGATACTCGCAAGCGCACGAATCTAATGCAGAATAGTGGCTACGAGGTCGATCCCTCAGAGACTTAGTAAGATATTCAACCTAATTCTAGAGTATGTAGCAGGTAGCAATAAAATGAAAAGTTCTTTTTATTAATTAATTTTTTTTTATTTTCTTAATTAAGCAATCAGATATTCAACTAAACTAAAAACACAGAAATTAACTAAACAAAAGATAAAATAATAAAAAGCCTGTTTGCTGTTTTCCGTCCGTCTGTAATCCCGTCCTGCTTTCCTCTTTCCTCCACCTTACGCCTCAACTGTTCTACTCTTTCTCTTGAACAGAGTAGACAGTCCCCAATTCCAGCCAAAGTAAAGCAGCCCTTTTTCCTCTCTGGCAGCAGTGCTCTTCTTTCTCAAGCAAGAACAGTTCTGTTCTCCTCCGTTCTGTACTGATCAGTTCTCTCTCGAGCACATATCAGTTTTGCTTCTCTCTCTCGAGCAAAAGCAAGTCTCCTTCGTTCTTCCTTTCTCCACAGACCAACCAACTCCAGCACAGAGTCACCACCACAGTTCTCTTCTCCTCCTCTCCGGCCGAGCAGAATCTCTCCCGTCGCCACTGCCCAGTACCCAGCCAGCCTCCTCTTCCTCTGCTTCTCGACAGAAGATCCCACCTTCTTCTTATCCGCCGGTCGGAACAGTGCTGCCACCGACAGTCCGTCAAAGCAGCCCCCTTTCGAACCGCCCGCCAGAGACAAGACAGAACAGAAAATCCGCCACCCGAGCCGCCTCCTTCCCCTGCCACAGCACAGCCGCCGACCACTCTCTGCCTCTCGACAAAGCCGCCACCACCGAACAGACCGAACACCCCAAAACAGAGCAGCAAAAACGAGTCTTTTTTTTTTCAAAACAGTCGCTTCTCTTTGATCTCTTATAGACGCGCGCCAATCCTTCGGAACAACAATTTTCCTTCCTGGAGCCGGCCAAATCAGCGACATTCCATTCTTAGCACGAACCTAAATTGGAGCTTTCCAAATCAAGGCCCCTGCTGTCGTGAGCTGCTCCCCCCAGACGCCGTTGCTTCTTGCCGTCAACCTTGCCTCCGATCGTGAGCTCAGCCATCGCCGCCTTCATAGCCTCGCCGGCGTTCGCTGATTGTCTCTCTGCCGATCACCACTCTGCTCGAGCAGAGCTTCTGCACTGTGTTCTGGTAACGCCGAAATCGTCGCACTGCCGTTTCAATCCGCCGCCACCGACCTCCTCACGATCGCCGTAGCCTGGCCGCCAAGTGGACGGAAGCATGACCCACCGCCGGCGAAGCCCATGGTCGCCAGATTCAACCTCTGCTCAACTCTGCTCGAACAGAGTCTCCGAACGAGGCTCTGTTCTTTCTGTTTCAGGCGCCCGAGCCATCGGGCTCGGGTTGCTTGTTTTCCTTCTCTTTTTTTTTTCTTTTTCTGAACCGAACCAGAACCGGTCGGTTCAGTTCAATTCCTTTTTTTTTATTTAAAACCCGCCGTATTAATCTCAGCCGCCGGATCTTCGAAACCCGTTTGACGTGCTCCACTTTTACGCGCTGAATCTGGACTCTCTAAACCTGCATAAATAAAATCAAACATCATTTAGACACATTATAAAATATAAATCCAATAAATCTAATTAACGCATCTAAATTAATCAATTAAGCGCATTTATTCATTAAACTCCTAATTACTCACTTAACACAGATAAACATTAATTATCCTTATTCTAACTAAAAATACGACTAACATATAGGTAGAAAGGCATATAAAAATGTGTATATTTTGCATATATCAAATACCCCCAAACCTACATTTTGCTAGTCCTCGAGCAAAACAAAACAAAACAAAACAAAGCAAAGAAATCTAACTAATCCACTTTCGCCGGAAATCGCGATTGCATTTAGCGCATGCAACAAGCCTTTTAAACCCCCAGGTGTCCCTGGCTGGACGAGTGAAGTCTCGTGAGGGTTTGCAGCCATGCTACCCACAAACATGTATTTATGAAATCAACCTATTTAATCTAAGTATAAAAAGAAATAGAAAATCACAACAAAACAAACAATCCTAATATCCCTTCAAATGCAAACTGCAATGTTTAAGAAAATCAACCACATGTACTTGGATTTATAATCAACTGGAATATAGAAGCCCTCAAGTAAGTGGTTTTATTCTACACCTTCATCTTAGAAATTTCTGCTCAATAGGATATAGCATGATACTTTATATAGTAAAAGTGTAGAACATTGTAGCAATACATTCTAAATCTCTGTTTTATACAGATCCAGTGTGACCCATTAACTAAAGAACATCAGAATCAACACAGTCGTCGTAATCTTTAGGTTCATGATAGCACAGATCTGCGGGCCTCCTTCGGGTCCAACATTCTAGATTTGAGAGGATAATACACCACAGACTTTTCTTTTCTTTTCTTTTTTTCTGTTTTTTTTTCGCTAGGACTGTGTAAGGCCTGACTTCAAGATGCTTAGGTTTAGCAATGACTCAGGCCAATGACTCCCAGCCTATTTGGCTTAGGGCATTAGGTTTTAAGAGACCGCTTCGGGCCCGAGCATCAGCCTAAGTTAATCCTATAAAGTCAAGCAGCCCCTTTCTTTCATTATTTTGTTTTCATTTTTCGCATTTTTTTTTCTTTTCAGCACATCTTTATTCCGTCCAGGCTGTATTATACTCTCAACCTATTTCCGGTTCCAATCCCTTGCCATAGCCAAGAAAAAGGTCTATCATGATCTTTTAAGCTCAACAGATAACTACACATCATCCAATGACTATGACTAAAGACATCCCACTGTAGATTAGTATTCAATAAATCTCTAGATGGTATTACTTTATGTACTAGTGTGTGAGTGAATTTTCTTAGTTCAAGCACTTGTTCCAAGAGGACTGTAACAGAAAGATATTGCTCAGTTAAGTTCTCTATCCTCCAGTATACTTACTCACACTTCCAATGCAAATTAATCTCTTAAAAATTGAAGTATGCATTATAAAGGGGTAAACTATCAAAACCTAAGAAAATACTAACAAACGACCTAAAACTAAGTAAATTTTTATTTTTTTTTCAATTTAAATTTTTTTATTTTTAAAATTTTTTTTTTTAATAATAATAGAAACCAAAGGAATACTACTTTTCTTTTCTACACCCCCAAACCTAAACGAAACATTGCCCTCAATGTTTACCAAAATAAATATCACAATGACTAGTAAAAGAAAAGGAGTGTAAGGAAAGAAATCACCTGAATGGAGATGCCTCATGGTAGATGTAGAGCATTGAAATACACAAACTAAGAATGAGGAGTAAGTACAAAATATGGAAAAAGAAAATACACCCCCAAACCTAGATTGTAGCATCCCCACACATGTATCAACAACCTAAATATTAAACAAAAAATAAAAAGCTATCAAAAAACCAAAAAATTTGGGTTGCCTCCCAAGAGCGCTAAGTTTTACGTCTTCAGCCAGACGTAATAAAAAATCATGTAGGAGCATTAGGTTCATCCAAATCTAGAACAGTCTCCTCTCTCTCAGTAAAACCCTCTAAATATGGTTTCAATCTTTGCCCATTAACTTTGAAAATAGTTCCATCTTTAGGGTTTTGAATGTCAACCGCTCCATGGGAAAATACTTTGTGCACAATGAAAGGTCCAGACCATCGGGAACGGAGCTTTCCTGGGAAGAGATGTAACCTGGAGTTATAGAGCAAAACTTTTTGACCGGGCTCAAATGACTTTTTCAGGATTGACTGATCATGAAAAACAACGGTCCTTGCT
Organism: Houttuynia cordata; assembly: GCA_039654745.1. Classification (NCBI taxonomy): domain Eukaryota; kingdom Viridiplantae; phylum Streptophyta; class Magnoliopsida; order Piperales; family Saururaceae; genus Houttuynia; species Houttuynia cordata. The sequence continues at coordinate 14,898,451 of CM077512.1, read as the reverse complement.
TTGTAAATCTTCGCATTCTCATAAGCCTCATTACGAATTTCGTCTAATTCATTGAGTTACAATTTGCGAAGTGTTCCAGCCTTGTCCATATCAAAGTTAAAAGTTTTGATGGCCCAGTAAGCACGATGTTCTAATTCCACAGGTAAATGACAAGGTTTTCCAAATACGAGTCTATAGGGAGACATTCCAATCGGTGTCTTAAATGCAGTACGGTAAGCCCACAATGCATCATTTAATCTTTCAGACCAATCCTTTCGGTCGGGACGAACCGTTTTCTCAAGAATGCGTTTAATTTCCCTATTTGAAACTTCTACTTGTCCACAAGTCTGCGGATGATATGGAGTTGCAATTTTATGAGTAATGGAGTACTTTTTCAGAAGTGATTCAAAAGCTCTATTGCAAAAATGTGTACCACCATCACTTATAATTGCACGAGGGGTTCCAAAACGAGAAAATATGTTTTCTTTCAAGAACCGAACCACTACTTTGTGATCATTTGTTTTGCAGGGAATGGCCTCTACCCATTTGGAAACATAATCTACAGCAACAAGGATATAGAGATAACCAAACGATGGAGGAAATGGGCCCATGAAGTCAATACCCCAAACATCAAAAAGTTCAACAATCAGGATGTTAGTAAGGGGCATCATGGACCTACGTGATAGTGTACCCATACGTTGGCATCTGTCAAATTTTGTGCAAAATTCATGAGTGTCTTTGAATAAAGTAGGCCAATAGAAACCACTTTGCAAAATTTTTGCAGCAGTCTTTTTCGCACCGAAATGGCCACCACATGCATGAGCATGGCAAAAAGAAATGATACAATCAACCTCATGCTCTGGCACACATCTCCTAATGATTTGATCTGGGCAATACTTGAACAGGTATGGATCATCCCAGAAAAAATGCTTAACCTCGGCGAAGAATTTGGATTTATCTTGTTTTGTCCAATGTTCAGGAAGTTGAGTTGTGACAAGATAATTAACAATATCAGCATACCAAGGCAATTGAGAGACAGCAAAAAGTTGTTCATCAGGGAATGACTCATTTAAAGGTAAGTGTTCCTCAGCAGACTCGTCAATAAATCTAGACAAGTGATCAGCAACAACATTTTCAGAACCTCTCTTGTCTCTTATCTCAATATCAAATTCTTGAAGTAATAGGACCCAACGAATTAAACGAGGTTTAGTGTCTTTCTTTGAAAGAAGATATTTCAAAGCTGCATGATCTGAAAACACTATGACCTTGGATCCTAAGAGATATGATCGGAACTTGTCTAGAGCAAAAACTACAGCCAACAACTCTTTTTCTGTAGTAGAATAATTGAGCTGAGCATCATTAAGAGTTCTACTTGCATAATAGATGACATGGGGTATCTTATTCACCCGTTGCCCCAAGACAGCTCCAACCGCATAATCGGATGCATCACACATAAGCTCAAAAGGTAAATTCCAGTCCGGTGGTTGGATGATGGGTGCAGATGTGAAAAATTGCTTGAGTTGATCAAACGCTTTAGAACAATCATCATCAAAGACAAAAGGAGTTTCTTTAGCAAGCAAATTGCACAAAGGTCTTGAAATTTTGCTAAAGTCTTTGATGAATCTTCTGTAAAACCCAGCATGGCCAAGAAAAGATCGAACCTCCTTCACTGATTTTGGTGGAGGCAGACTTGAAATTAAGTCAACTTTGGCCTTATCAACTGCAATTCCTTTATTAGAAATAACATGCCCCAGAACTATCCCTTGACGAACCATAAAGTGACATTTCTCCCAATTTAGAACAAGATTCGTTTCTTTACACCTTGCCAAGACAAGAGACAAGTGGTGTAAACATTCATCAAAAGAAGATCCAAACACCGAGAAGTCATCCATGAAAATTTCAAGAAATCGCTCAACCATATCTGAAAATATGCTCATCATGCACCGCTGGAATGTGGCGGGTGCATTACATAACCCAAATGGCATGTGGCGATATGCATATGTTCCAAAAGGACAAGTGAATGTGGTCTTTTCTTGATCCTCTGGAGCAATGGGAATTTGATTGTAGCCTGAATAGCCATCTAAAAAGCAATAGTAGCTATGCCCAACAAGTCTCTCAAGCATTTGATCAATGAATGGCAAAGGAAAGTGATCTTTCCTTGTGACTGAGTTCAATTTTCTGTAGTCAATACAAACCCGCCACCCAGTAGTCATTCGGGTGGGGACTAATTCATTATTATCATTTTTGACTACTGTGATCCCTGACTTCTTAGGAACAACCTGAACGGGGCTGACCCAAGTACCATCTGATATGGGGTAAATGATGCCAACATCTAACAATTTTAGCACCTCGGTTCTGACGACCTCCTTCATATTAGGGTTAAGTCTGCGTTGCATTTCACGGGAAGATTTTGCATGCTCCTCAAGGTAAATGTGATGCATACACAGAGCAGGACTTATACCCTTAATGTCTGCTATTGTCCACCCCAAAGCTGTCTTATGTTCGCGAAGAACATCAAGTAACTTGACTTCCTGTTCTGAATTAAGGTCTGAAGAGATGATAACAGGCAAGGTATCAGTAGAACCTAAAAACGCATATTTAAGTGTATCAGGTAATGGCTTTAGGTCAAGTTGGGGTGGTTTTTCAATAGATGGGACAAGTTTAGACTCGGGAACTGGAAGAGGTTCCACCCTGGCTGTCCATTTGGTTGGGTCCAATATAGGGGTAGAGTCAAGCAATGCATTGACGTCTCTAATCCTTCGATGTCAAAATCTAAGCCAAAATGAGCTAAACATGTCTAGAGGGGATCATCATTTAAAACAGTTTGCAGGGATTCCTCTACTAAACTTTCAATCATATTCACTGCAAAAGAATCATCCGTCTCCGGGGATTGTTGTCTAACATTAAAGACATTGAGTTTGACCTTTAAATTGCCAAAAGACAACTTCATAACCCCATTTCTACAATTTATTATGGCATTGGATGTGGCTAAGAATGGCCTTCCCAAAATCACAGGGATCTGACTACCAGGATTCTGTACAGGTTGGGTATCTAAGACAATAAAGTCTACTGGGAAGTAAAATTTATCCACCTGAACCAGAACATCCTCAATAACACCGCGTGGAACTTTAACTGATCTGTCCGCAAGTTACAGTGTTATGGTAGTCGGTTTCAACTCTCCTAATCCAAGTTGCTCATAAACAGAGAATGGTAGCAAATTTACACTAGCTCCTAAGTCCAACAATGCCCTCTCCACATTATGGTCTCCTATAACGCATGAAATTGTGGGACATCCTGGATCTTTGAACTTAGGAGGGGTGTTATGCTTAAGAATTGAGCTAACTTGTTCAGTGAGAAACACTTTCTTGTGTGCATTCAATTTTCTTTTCTGGGTGCACATGTCTTTTAAAAATCTTGCATAAGCGGGAACTTGCTTAATAGCGTCGAGCAATGGAATATTGATTTGTACTTTCTTAAAAATTTCCATTGTCTCATCAAGTTTGTTCCCTTGAGATGTTTTTGCAAGTCTTTGAGGAAAAGGTGCCTTGGGTATATAGGGTGGAATATGGCTAGACTCAGGACATGAAGAAGCTTCTAGGCTCTTCTTCGATGTATTAAGACTCACGTCTGGTCTAGTGGTGCTCTCTTGGTCCTCACCCTTTCTAGCGGTTGTGTCTATGGCAGTTTTAGGTGGTTCAACATTATTGTCAATTTGTTTTCCACTCCTAAGTGTAGTTGTGGCTTTAACTTGCGCTGGAGGTTGGTCTTGACAAGAATTAGATCCCACTTCAAATTGTCCTTTGGGATTAGCTACAGGTTGACTAGGGAACCTACCTTTTTCCCTCTCATTTAATGCAGAAGCCAATTGACCCATTTGAAGTTCCAGCTTCGCAATTGCTTGCGAGTTGGCATGTAAAGAATGTTGGGTATCTTTTTGAAATTGTAGAGAGCTTTGCATGAACAAATTCAAAGTATCCTCAAGAGATGGTTTCTTGGGTTGTGTAGGGAATGTTTGAACTTGTTGAGGGTAAGATTGATTGGGAGGGTACCCTGGTGGTCCTCCTTGATGCGGTCCTTTGGACCATGAAAAATTGGGATGCCTTGCCCAACCTGGGTTATAAGTTTCCGAATATGGGTTATTGCCAGGTCGAGGAAAGGCATTTATAGCATTAGCCTGATCACTATTGTATTCCACTCCAGAGGTGTTAGAGGGACAGTTTTGTGTGACATGGGAGGGGTTAGAGCAAATAGCACACGCATTGACATGTGATGGCATTTGGGGCCCACCAGCAGACATCAACGCATCAAAGCGTTGTGTTAGGCTGTCGATCTTGGAAATCAAATGTGCATTATTGTCTACCTCATATACGCCTCCTTTCTTTTGAAAAGGAAACGTTCTGTCAACTCTACTTGAACAATCCCATTGCTGAGAATTCTCGCATAGAGTCTCAATAAAATCCCATGCTTCTCCGGCACTCTTCATCATAACTGACCCACCACTAGCGGCATCAACCATTTGACGGTTCTGAGGTGTTAAACCGTCATAGAAGAATTGAACTTGTTGCCACTTTAAAAATCCATGGTGTGGACACTTAAGGAGCAAATTCTTCCATCTTTCCCAACACTCATAAAAGTGTTCACCCTCCTTTTGCATGAAATTTGTAATTTCTCTACGAAGGGCATAAGTTTTATGAACAGGGAAGAATTTGTTCAAAAATTTTTCAGCTAATTGATCCCAACTCCTAATTATTCCAACTTCTAAAGAGTTCAACCATGCTTTCGCTTTTTCTTTCAAAGAAAAGGGAAAGAGGCGCAACCTAACAGATTCATCAGAGAAATTTTGGAATTTAAATGTAGCACAAATGTCAAGGAACTCTTTAACATGATTATAAGGATCTTCTTTATTGGAACCATAGAATGTGGGCAAAAGTTGCATCACCCCTGGTTTCAACTCAAAGTGGTGTGCCGTGGTGAGCGGCAACACTATGCAGGAAGGTGAGTTGAATTGAATGGGGGATGAATAATCTTTTAATGTCTTCCTCACATTCTCATTTTCCATGTTACCTAATTGATTTGTAACATCCATTGTATGTTTGAGTCTTGCTTTAAAAGTTCTTTCAATTTCTAGGTCAAGGGGTGCAAGCTTTTCACCCAGTGACCGACGACCAAGCATACACTAATTAACGGCACTAAAAATTAAATACCTAAAACAAACCTAAAAATCGCAACCAACACAAGCATGCAATCACAGAAAGCAATATAGAAAATACCAAACACCTAGAAAAATTAAAAGAGAATGTAAAAGAATGCAAACGAGGGGAAGGGGTGGCCCTTCCAACGTTGGCGAGAATTTCGCGTCTTCTCTTACTCCTACAAAAAGACAAAACACTAATAAGCAACACAAAGTAGACCAACTTAAATTGAAACTAAACTACTCTAAGAATTTGGTAAATTATCCTACGTAGTCCCCGGCAACGGCGCCAAAAACTTGATGTAAATTTTAATATGATACTCGCAAGCGCACGAATCTAATGCAGAATAGTGGCTACGAGGTCGATCCCTCAGAGACTTAGTAAGATATTCAACCTAATTCTAGAGTATGTAGCAGGTAGCAATAAAATGAAAAGTTCTTTTTATTAATTAATTTTTTTTTATTTTCTTAATTAAGCAATCAGATATTCAACTAAACTAAAAACACAGAAATTAACTAAACAAAAGATAAAATAATAAAAAGCCTGTTTGCTGTTTTCCGTCCGTCTGTAATCCCGTCCTGCTTTCCTCTTTCCTCCACCTTCTGCAACAGTCTCTCGACTGCACGCCTCAACCGTTCTACTCTTTCTCTCGAACAGAGTAGACAGTCCCCAATTCCAGCCAAAGTAAAGCAGCCCTTTTTCCTCTCTGGCAGCACTGCTCTTCTTTCTCAAGCAAGAACAGTTTTGTTCTCCTCCGTTCTGTACTGATCAGTTCTCTCTCGAGCACATATCAGTTTTGCTTCTCTCTCTCGAGCAAAAGCAAGTCTCCTTCGTTCTTCCTTTCTCCACAGACCAACCAACTCCAGCACAGAGCCACCACCACAGTTCTCTTCTCCTCCTCTCCGGCCGAGCAGAATCTCTCCCGTCGCCACTGCCCAGTACCCAGCCAGCCTCCTCTTCCTCTGCTTCTCGACAGAAGATCCCACCTTCTTCTTATCCGCCGGTCGGAACAGCGCTGCCACCGACAGTCCTTCAAAGCAGCCCCCTTTCGAACCGCCCGCCAGAGACAAGACAGAACAGAAAATCCGCCACCCGAGCCGCCTCCTTCCCCTGCCACAGCATAGCCGCCGACCACTCTCTGCCTCTCGACAAAGCCGCCACCACCGAACACCCCAAAACAGAGCAGCAAAAACGAGTCTATTTTTTTTTCAAAACAGTCGCTTCTCTTTGATCTCTTATAGACGAGCGCCAATCCTTCGGAACAGCAATTTTCCTTCCTGGAGCCGGCCAAATCAGCGACATTCCATTCTCAGCACGAACCTAAATTGGAGCTTTCCAAATCAAGGCCCCTGCTGTCGTGAGCTGCTCCCCCCAGTCGCCGTTGCTTCTCGCCGTCAACCTTGCCTCCGATCGTGAGCTCAGCCATCGCCGCCTTCATAGCCTCGCCGGCGTTCACTGATTGTCTCTCTGCCGATCACCACTCTGCTCGAGCAGAGCTTCTGCACTGTGTTCTGGTAACGCCGAAATCGTCGCACTGCCGTTTCAATCCGCCGCCACCGACCTCCTCACGATCGCCGTAGCCTGGCCGCCAAGTCGACGGAAGCATGACCCACCGCCGGCGAAGCCCATGGTCGCCAGATTCAACCTCTGCTCAACTCTGCTCGAACAGAGTCTCCGAACGAGGCTCTGTTCTTTCTGTTTCAGGCGCCCGAGCCATCGGGCTCGGGTTGCTTGTTTTCCTTTTCTTTTTTTTTCTTTTTCTGAACCGAACTAGAACCGGTCGGTTCAGTTCAATTCCTTTTTTTTTTAATTTAAAACCCGCCGTATTAATCTCAGCCGCCGGATCTTCGAAACCCGTTTGACGTGCTCCACTTTTACGCGCTGAATCTGGACTCTCTAAACCTGCATAAATAAAATCAAACATCATTTAGACACATTATAAAATATAAATCCAATAAATCTAATTAACGCATCTAAATTAATCAATTAAGTGCATTTATTCATTAAACTCCTAATTACTCACTTAACACAGATAAACATTAATTATCCTTATTCTAACTAAAAATAGGACTAACATATAGGTAGAAATGCATATAAAAATGTGTATATTTTGCATATATCACTATTCAAGCCCATCCTCTTCCCAGGTTAAGTTTATCTCATCACAACCATCTCCTCTCGTGCTAAACATCCAACGTCCATCAGGAAACCTAGCCTGAGGGGTTTCTTATATGTCGTCCATCTAACTCCTCCTTCAGTCCAACTCCAACTCTAAGTGTATCTTGTGCAAGTTGATGCAATCCAAGTCAGGGCAAGCTTATCTCCAGTGCCAGCCCTCGCCGATCAGACTCCAAGTTCTGATGGAGTCCTAATCTCGATTGACCCACCGTGCTAATTTTCACCAATCCAACTCTAAGTGGGAATACACAAATAAGAGTGCACTGAAATCTCGGGTTGCACCTGATTGTAGAGGTTGGTTACCTTGTCAAGTTGATGTTTCTCTGTTGTGAACGTCACACACCTAAGGCGCGTAATCTATCTGAGACAGTATTTTATTATTAAGATTAGTTTTCCTTTCTGAAATCCATTAGTGATTGTAATAAAGGCCTGATTAGATGTAACAGGCTATAATTATGGGTTGTCTTTATGTCATCATTTGCTGTCATGATGCCGACATATGACATCATGTCATCATTATGACAACTAGGAGTTGATGGTTATGCAATAAAGAATTCAGTCTTCCTTTTATTTTTTCTCTGGTCTTTCTCCCTTTCTCTAGCCATGATACCTGGCCCTGTTCGTGTCCCACACCGGGACACAACACTGGTATCAGAGCGGGTTGTTCCTTACCGGCCACGCAGGGATGCAAAGGATCCTTACCGGCCACGCAAGGGAGCCGCCTGGTTTTCCTCCCAGTCGGAATGGGACTCACCTCCGCCGCCGCCGACACCGTTGCCGGGCACCACCACCTGGTACCCCTCCCAAACACAGTGGGGCTACCCATAGCCACTGCCGCCGTCAGACGAAACCCATTACAGTCGCTTCTCCGCTATGCCGGCCACACCTTGTCCTCGTATTGTCACTATCATTCGAGCTAGAAAATGGGAAGGCTCTCCGTATTTATACCAGTTGACCCTGCCCTGCTGGGGCAGCAATCCTTCCCCTCCTCTTCCAAAGCCCGGACCGTCTCAATCAACCCTTAGCCGGACGCCGCAGTCGCCGGTCCTATCGCTGTCGACAGGCAAGCCACTAACCCAGTCGACCCCTGCGTCGTCAATACCATGCCTTTCTGTCCAGCCGGTGGTCTCCTTCCTGCATTAGGAGGATGACCTTGCTGATGGAGACATTGCTGATGGAGTCGTCACCACACCAAAGCAGTTGGAGATGCCGAAACTGATAGAAATGGGTGATCTGGTTGTTTCCAAAGATGACAACTTAATGGCGAAAGATCAGGAAGTCTATTCATCTGCAGCGCCGGGAGCCTCCCTCAGCGACGCCTTCCTTGGTGCCGCCGCGACCACTGAGGTCTAAACCTCCGCTGTTGGACATGCCCGCTCCTCCACTGTTGAATCCATATTTCCTGCCGGCTGGTCCACGATCCCAACCTTTGGAGCCAGTGCTTCCATCCACAAGCCGCTCCGATCCAAGGTCTTCTGCCGCCTTGGCATCGCCCACCTCAGCCTCCACAAGTTTGCCCTCTTCCCTAGAGCCCCACCGCTCGACCAACCAGAGCACCATGGGTGGCCAGTACGATCTGTAATGGGGAAGTTCCTCTGTGATTCTGACAACACGGCCAGCGCGTCTAAGGATTATGAGCCCTCCGAGTACGTCCGTCCTTCCAAAAAGTTATCTTTCTCGATTCTTGATCTCCAAAAAGTCCATGCACATATCATCCGATCCATTCTCTATTCTGACAGCTTTCTGGGCAATCAATTGGTTTCATGTTATGCCAAATCTGGTCTGCATGATGCACCACTCCAACTATTTGATGAAATTCCAATTAAAGAATATGGCAGCATGGAACTCTGCAATTTCCGTACTGGCCCAATGTGGGTCTGGTGGGGAGAGCTTGGCCATGTTCCATCGGATAATATCGGGTTCTAGTTTGAAGCCAAATGGTGTTATAGTTATGTCGATATTGCCTCGCATGGGAAAGTCTGCTAGTGACATTTCTATTGAGACACAACTTTTATTCGTAGAAGCAACAACAAAGTCGCCCATTGATGATGGAATACAGTCTGAGTCGAACAATTCTCCGTGGTATATCCTCTTCCTGCCTATAATAGATGGTGCATTTAGAAGTAGTATACATTGAAAGTGGGGATCCTATGCTAGTAGCATCACAATTTTCTGAAGCAGTATTTGTTAACTATGGGGACAATCCATTTGATGTACTAAAGCAATCTATGAAAATTTTGGAGAAACATAAGGGTACATCCACATTCCGAGAGTCCAAACAGATGCCAAGAATGATAGACTGGTTTGGTTGGTGTACATGGGATGCTTTTTTATCATGATGTCAATCCAAAAGGGATTGTGGATGGCCTAACTAGCTTATCTGAAGGAGGTACATCTGCCAGGTTTTTGATCATCGAAGATGGATGGCAAGATACAAAGAATGAGTTCCAGAAGGAAGGGGAACCAATTGTTGAAGGCTCCTTGTTTGGAGGCCGGCTCGTCAGCCTCAAAGAGAACTCTAAGTTTAGAGCAAACGAGATGGCTAAAGACCTGAAAGAATTTGTCACATATAAAGAACACTTTTGACTTGAAATATGCTTATATGTGGCATGCAGTAAGGGAATACTGGGGAGGACTTCATCCAGATGCACCTGGGACTAAGAAGTACAATCCTCGGTTGTTGTACCCAACTCAGTTCCCTGGCAGTCTTTCACAATTGAGGGATTTATCAATGGATTGCATGGAGAAATATGGGGTAAAAGTGGATGTACAAAATATATTGGAGACAATTGGCTAAGCCTGCGGTGCCATGTATCTGTAGCAAAATAGTTCCACAAAGCACTTGAGAAATCTGTGTCCAAAAAATTTCAATACAACAGCATAAATTGCTGCGTGGCCCACAACATTGATTCAATTTATCACTCCCAGAGAAGTGTTGTTACTAGAGCATCAAACTGTGCATGTTGCAGCTATTTCTTTCAATAGTCTCTTGTTCAGAGAAGTCATGGTTCCAGACTGGGACATGTTCTGGAGCCGCCATTATGCAGCTGCCGTTCATGGTGGGCCTCTCATAGCATGCGCCATGTATGCCTACTATGATTGCTCCTTTGGGCCCATGTGCAAGCCCTCTGAAGTGACCTACATTATCGCCCCCACCATGACATGCTATGATTTCCTTTTCCAGGGGCCATCCTCCTATGCGGGAGGCAAGTCCAACTGCTTTGTGAACTTTGATAATGTCAATTTGGTAGCTATAGTGCCTGCTAAAGCTCAGTGCCGTTTTCATACAGTTTATGAAGTGTTTACTACTTGACTGCCTTGAGGACAAGGCGGAAGCAGAAGCATGGTGGAGTGTTGTGAATGTCACACACCTAAGGCACGTAATCTATCTTAGACAGTATTTTATTATTAAGATTAGTTTCCCTTTATGAAATCTATTAGTGATTGTAATAAAGGCCTGATTAGATGTAACGGGCTATAATTATGGGTTGTAATTATGTCATCATTTATTGTCATGATGTCGACATATGAAATCATGTCATCATTATGTCATCATTATGACAACTAGGAGTCCTCTTTATAAGGGGGTCTTCTTCCTCCTGGATGGTTATGTAATAAAGAATTCAGTCTTCCTTTTATCTTTTCTCTGGTCTTCCTCCCTTTCTCCGGCCATGATACCTGGCCCTATTCGTGTCCCATGCCGGGACACAACAGTCTCTTCGTCCTCAGCCTCTTCTATAAGTAAACTGCCTCGAACCTGGCAACGGTGGCATGGTACAAACTTTTCATCGCAGTTGAAGCATAGTCTCTCAGCCCTCTGCTCTACCACTTGTGCTGGTGTTAGGCAGAGGATAGGAGAGGGAGTAGACCCAAGCAGGGTTGGCCAACTTGGGCCTGAGCCCGGTGCTGGAGCCGCAACAGGGGTTTGGCTGCTTATATGAGCACTGAGCCAATGCCCCACAACCCCTTCATCGCTGACGAGCCAACTTTTCTTCCTCAATGCGGGCATGACGCACCACCTCACGCATAGTATGGCATTGGAAGTGGCGCATCTCATCAGCAATTTTCGATTTTAACCGTGGTCGTTTGCGATTTTTGATTTTAACCGTTGAAGTCTTGAAACTCATTTGGACTGAATTAGATACATAATTCATCGGAGAAGGACGCCCAAGTGGGATAACGAGTCTCCTTCTCATAGAACTGAAACTAAATTGATGCGTCTCCATCTAGGTGGAAGGCTGCCACCCGCAGGCGCTCTGCATCAAAGTTCATCCCCTGGTACGAAAAGAATTTGTCTGCCTTGTACAACCACTCGACAGGATCCTCGTTGCCGTTGTACCTCAAAAATTGTAATCGAGCCAGACTAGGCGCAGCGTTGCTTCTCTGGCCTCTGTGAGACCCCTAGGGCTCCTCCCAGTCGTCATCCATCTCGTCATGAATGTGTCTTAGGTGTGTGGTCATGGAGGCATTTCCGCGAGCACCTGGTGTAACTCGCATACACAGGCCACAACCTTTTGGAATGACAGCAGGTGGCTATATTGATTGACAGTAGTTCCACCCACAACTTCATCAACAACAGAGTGGCCCAACGGCTAGGGTGCTATGTGTAGGATGCTACACCCTTTGATGTGCTAATCGGCGACGGCAAACACTTACGGAGTTCGGGTGTGTGCCCAAGCGTCTCTGACCATCCAAGGGCATACCTTTACTACGGATTTGTTCATATTACCCACTAAAGGGGCGGATGTCATCTTGGGCAACCAATGGTTGCAGGAATTGGGAGATGTGATTTGGAACTTCCGCAACCTCATCATGGACTTCGAAGTACATGGACAGAGAGAGTGTATACATGGGTCCCAACCGAGAGCCTTATACATAGCACATGCAGTTGATTTCTTGTCTCTGTTTGCACCTCAAGGGGTGTTCCTTCAGCAGTGTGCCATGGAAGATGTGGAACAGAGGGAACTCCCGCATGACATGCTTCTCCTCCTGGATAAACACGCAGACATTTTCTCCAAGCCCACATATCTTCCACCACAGCGGCACCATGACCACCATACTCCACTCATTCTAGGAGTTCTTTTGGCTAATATTCGCCCATATCACTACCCACATATCTAGAAGACCGAGATAGGGTGGCTGGTAGGAGACATACTCCATATAGGTATTATTCAGCCCAGTAACAGTTCCTTTTCTTCACTAGGGTTACTTGTGCGCAAAAAGGATGGCACATGGCGCTTTTGTGTAGACTATCGCGCCATCAATGCTATCACGGTCAAGACAAGTACCCCATCCCGGTGATCGAGGAGCTGCTTGATGAATTAGCAGGAGCTACTGTCTTTAGCAAGCTTGACTTGCGATCCGTATACCACCAGATCAGGATGCAGCCCTCTGATACGCACAAAATTGCATTCCGTACCCATGATGGTCACTATGAGTTCCTCGTCATGCCCTTTGGCCTGACCAATGCTCCGGCCACCTTTTAGAGCTTGATGAATGACTTATTTCACCCCTATCTCTGCTGGTTTGTGCTCGTCTTCTTTGATGATATATTGATCTATAGTTCATCTTGGGAGGACCATCTCGACCACCTTAGGTCAGTGTTTACGATCATGCATGCTAACACATTGTTCTTGAAGCGTTCGAAGTGCTCTTTTGGCAGTGCACATGTCGATTATTTGGGCCATATCATTTCATGTGACGGGGTGTCTACTGATCTATCTAAGGTGGAAACCATGCTCTCATGGCCACGGCCCACCTGTGTAAAGTCCCTCTGGGGCTTCTTGGGCCTTACGGGGTATTATCGGCGGTTTATTGAGAGATATGGTGTCATTGCTGGCCCACTCACCTCCTTGCTCAAGAAGAGAGCTTTCATATGGTCCGACGAGGCCCAAGCAGCATTTGATAGATTGAAACAGGCTATGGCCCAAGCCCCGGTCTTGGTTCTTCCAGATTTCCCCTTGCCTTTTGTTATTGAGATTGATGCTTCTGATGTGGGCCTAGGTGCCGTACTTCTCCAGAAAGAATGCCCTATTGCGTTCTTCAGCAAAGCACTTTCGGGTCGGTCTTTGACCTTATCTACATACGAGAAGGAGATGCTGGCTATTGTGCATGCTATCTCCAAGTGGCGGCCCTACTTGCTTGGCCGCCGGTTTCTTATCCGGACTGATCATCAACCGCTCAAATACTTCTTAGACCAGCGGGTATGTATGCCCTCTCAGCAACACTGGGTCACTAAGTTATTGGGCTATGAATATGAAGTGGTCTATAAGAAGGGTATGGACAACACGGTGGCTGACGCATTATCTCGTAGGCTCACGGAAGGGGTCTGTTTAGCACTATGAGTTCCTTGTTGTCCTTTCATCCCCGAATTACAGTGTGCTTATGTGGAGGACCCGACTACCAAGGAGTTAATTGATCAACTTCAGGCTGATCCCCACGTTAAGCCTCCTTCAGGCTGATCCCGACCACCTCTTATTCTGGAAGGACAAGTTGTGGGTGCCAGCTATTCCAGATTTACGTCGACGAGTGCTGTCCCATTTTCATGATACTCCGGTGGCTGGCCCTGAGGGAACGTTCAAAACCTTTAAGCGGGTAAGTCATAGCTTCCTATGGGCTGGTATTTGAAAGGATGTGCATGATTATGTAGCAGCTTGCAATATATGCCAGATGGCCAAGTCAGCGTTCACATTCCGTGCGTGTCTTCTCCAGCTCCTTCCCATTCCAGACAAGGTTTGGGAGGACATGTCCGTGGACTTTATTGAGGCCTTACCTGCGATCCAGGGTCGGATGGTGATCATGGTGGTGGTCGACTATTTCTCAAAGTATGCCCACTTTTGTGCTTTGAGCCATCCTTTTTTTGCCCGCACAGTCGCCGATCTCTGTGTGAAGGACATCGCCAAACTACATGGTATGCCTCGGACTATCGTCTCTGACAAAGATCGGGTATTTGTTTCTCAATTTTGGCAAGAGTTCTTCAAGCTGCATGATACGGAGCTCGATATGAGTACGGCATATCTTCCACAGATAGATGGCCAAATCGAAGTGGTCAACAGGTGTCTTGAGCAGTACTTACGCTGCTTTGTAGGGGACAAGCCCCTTCAGCTGCTTCCATGGGCCGAATGGTCGTACAACACACCATATCACACACGTGCAGGATTCACTCCCTTAGAGATTGTCTATGGCCGCCCTCCTCTGTCCGTTTTGTCTTATGTGTCTCATCGTTCTTCCATTGCCGAGGTGGATTATATGCTCCAGACACGTGATGAGGTCCTTCGTCAACTTAAGGCCAACTTGGCTTCAGCTCAGAATCGAATGAAACAGCTCTATGATAAGAACCACTATGATCGAGAATTCCAGGTTGGTGATCTAGTCTATGTGTCTGTCATGCCCTAGCACCAGACTACATTGTTTCGAGCTGATCATAAGCTGGCCGCTCACTTTCATGGTCCCTACACAGTTGTGGAGAGGGTGGGACCGGTGGCGTATCATCGCTGGTGCACCCTGTGTTCCATGTCTCACGTCTCTGTCATTTCATGGGGGACTCCAGGTTGGTTGCTGATAGTGCACCCCTGACCCTCATGGGCCCTGCCGAATCTGATGACCCAGTATCGGCTTCTCTTATCGACAAGTGGAGGGTGCATTGTGCCGGGCGTATTATGACTGAAGTGTTAGTGGCTTGGAAGGGCAAATCATTGGATGATGTGGAGTGGATATTGGAAAAGATGATTTCCTTACCCGCTTTCCGTCGTGGTTGCATTGAGGACAATGGGGAAGCAGAGCATGGTGGAGTGTTGTGAACATCACACACCTACGGTGCCTAATCTATCTTAGGTAGTATTTTATTATTAGGATTGGTTTACCTTTTGAAATCCATTAGTGATTGTGATAAATGCCTTATTAGATGTAACGGGCTATAATTATGGGTTGTAATTATGTCATCATATGTTGTCATACGACATCATGTCATCATTATATAGTCATTGTGACAACTAGGAGTCCTCTTTATAAGGGGGCCTTCTTCCTCCTGGATGGTTATGCAATAAAGAATCTACTTTTCCCTTACTCTTTTCCTTCTTCTTCCTCCTTTCCGTCAAGGCGAACCCTTGTGACCCAGCCTGTCACAACATATGAACCAAAAAGTGTTATTACTATTCACTATATTTCTTAATATGGATTATCACAACAAGGTTGGATGGGTAAAAAGATCAATGGTATGGGATAGTTATAAGTGATTAAGTGAATCATAATTTCCATTTTTCAGACAGGCGTTGTGTCGGTTTGAGATTACACTTGGAAATCAAATCATCATAGACCTATCCTTAAATTTTAACTTTGGATATATATATTCATATTATAAACCCAATTATTTTCTGGAATGTTCATATCTAAGTCTATGCATGAACATTTGTGTCTCAAAGTATTGGATGTTTGGTTTATAAGTTCTATGGTGAGTTTTGTTATCATCTAAGATATGAACTTCCTTGTTACTCCATAGAGTGAGTCATGTGCCGTTGAGAGACCTTGATGTTCTATTCATACTCTAGAGAGTGAGTCATATATTGTCGAGAGACCTTGAATTTCTATTCATACTCCATGAGTGAGTCTTTGTGGTAAGAGTTACCCTATTCTCAGAAAGTTGAGACCTCTACTTTTGTTGAATCATTGTCCAATTTGACATTGACCTATTCCTCCACTAAGATTTCTTTTTGAAGATCTCCTGGTGGAATCATAGTACGCTCACGAGCCATTGCTAGATCCATGGTGATCTCTAATATTTATAGAACATGGTTTCCTTATTGCCCGAAGGGAGGCAAATACGTATGTTTAGGCTGTATGATATTACGAAAGGTCTGCAGTCTCCAGCAAATAGCAAAGTTTAAGCTATATAATATTACGAAAGGTCTGCAGTCTCCACTCATTGTGCCTGTAAGCATATATGGGGCCAGCATCCCTAGACGTATAGTTGGGTTCCAAAGAGAGAACCTCTAGAATGTTCTGGTAAGTAGCCACATGGTTGGTACTCAGCGAGCAGAATTTGAATCTCTTTGCACTTTAGATGCCTAGAGGTATTATGATTGTTTATATTCTCCTTACACATGTGATGTTCGGAGTCTTGTTTATGATTCTTATCTTCTCCTTACACTGATTGTTCATAGTCTTATGATTCATTATTCTTTCCCTATATTTAAGAGTCGGGAATCGTTATTTATTGACCTTTCTTTTCAGGTAAATGGACCTTAGGTTCAGTCTAGATGTCATTGAACATCAATATTCCTTTGTTATTAATTTCTCTTCATTCTGCTTGATTCATTTTTTAGTGGGTTTTTACATCCTACTGAGTGTTTCTATGAAATACTCATGTATCCTCTGATGCAGGCGCGAAAGATAACTAAGACAGGACGGGTGCAGGAGCAGGAAGGTGATGCAGAAGCTCGAAGATGATTAGAGAGTTTTCAATTACTTTCTTAGTTGATAAACTTGATGACATTGTTGGCCGTTGTGTGCCATAGTTTTAATGAATTCTTTTAATTGACAATTTATATTCTTTGCTGTAATAAAATCTAAGTAGGATTCATTCGATACATTTACAATGTTTTATTTTGAGATTGGATGATGAGTTCCAACGTTCATGAGAATTCCCGGTAATGTTGATTACACATCCTTTTTATGATGATGTAATTGGCCAATTGGTTCAACTATCCGAGTCGCGTCCCAGAGTACCTACCTCACCAAAGATGGTATTTTGAAGACTTCCAACACTCTGATCGAGGTCAGAGATTTTGGGGTGTGACAGTATCTTTTTTCTAAGTACGAGTTTGATGAGTTGAAGTGCACCGCTTGTCAACTGGTCAGTTGTATCTTGGGAATAGACTGCTGGAGAAAGTCCGTGCACGAGAGGGTGGCAATATCTAATTCGAAGTCAGGAGTATATAATCGTTGTGCCTCGGATGATTGGATTTCAATATGCTATTTGAGTACAATTCAACATGGTTGGATAAAGTACAATCCCTCTTGAGTACTATACTGTATATTTCGACACTATCTTTCTATTCATTTTCGTTTTAATGAACAGCTACTTCTAGAAAATACATACATATGCATATCTTGCAAATGAAAATAATGGAGTCTCTCTTAAGCACTTCATGCAAGCTTCCCAAACTAAAAACTTTTTTTGTTAGTCCTGTGTCTGCGCCTTACATATCTTAAGTAAGGCCTCAGTTACGTCTTTTGCAATTCTGATATCACCTGATCATATCATTTCTGTTCTTGACATTCATCAAAACTCAGAATGCACTTCCCAACAGTGGTTTGGGTACCCAATTCATGACTCAACAGACAGAAAGGCCATTACTATTTGATGTGGTCCGTTGAATTTTATGTTATCCCGGTGGAATGGCAATCCTTGGATAAGCTAGCCATGTACACACACTGTTTCTTCTTTTTGCTTGCAATATTTATAGAGATATACGACGATAAATCAAGCTGGTAATGGTGCATAATAATTTTGCTAGGAAAAAGAACGTAAGCATAAAAGAAAAAATTAAAATTTGTTGCCGATGAGCACTTGTGCTACTTTTACTTCTATCCATCCTAATTGAGGGAGAGTCCCGAGGCTGAATCCACACTATAGTGCAAAGGGTGTGTGAGTTCTTACCTACAAAAAATAAATGAAAGCATGTCAGTGATAACAGCTGGTATATATATACTATGGACCACTAGTTACCCTGACCGATTCTTGGACACGACGAAGGTACAAATATCGGCAGTTCAGCAAGCTGAGAGAAGGGATTATAGATGTAGATTCCCAACAGAGGCAACTGCACTAAATCATGTGAATGCATTTAAGACCGTGAACCTCTCTCTCTTTAAGATGCATTGGTAGTTAACAGCCTTTCTTTCTCTTTACTGGTTTGGGCCTTCTTTAATCTCTTGTTTTTCTCTGCAAAGAGGGAAGAGGTCAATAGCAAGAACTTTGATTAAAGCGACTTAGATAAGGTCTTCTAAGATAAGGAACATGTACGCCGAGCACATTGCATGTCAGATCGAGAAGAGACAGCACACAAGCATCCATGGGCGGGTGGGTGACTTGAAGCCTTGAGCCCCCCGTGTATCCATGCACACCATTGGATTCAGATGAGATGCATCGGGCACATATAAACAGACCTTTTATATAACATAGTAGATAGTAGATGAGGAAGTTCATTTCAAGTATTCATACTCCCTCAAAACAATATTTGATCCCAGCCCAAAAATTTTGACTCTGCCCCTGAACAAAGAATATAGCGAGTTCATATAGATTATAGGGTCAGGCTTATGCCAATGCGAAACCGCATAAAAAATATTTACAGCCCTGTTCTTCCAGTGAATCTGAACTCAAATGTGCCAATTCTGTTTGCCGAATTATGATGCCATATGTTCTCCCAGCTATATTGTTGCAGTAGTCCATTTATTCAACTTGGATGCTAAACGAATCATTTTTTTTGTGGTAGTAATTGAAATCTAGAATAGCAACTAAACAAGAAAGAGTAAAGGAGGCAAAACAAAAATCGCAAGCAACCCATCCTTGAGAAGCCAAAAATAGAGAAACACGAGTATAACACATCCTTGTAAAGGAGGTACAAATGCCACAATAAATAGCGGGGAATTTATATAATAAATTACAAAAAAAAAATTTCCAATTTGACGCACTGTAGAAAATATTTGCCGAACATGGTATTTGACAAGCCACGCAGGCGTCACCATGCGTGACTTTTTTTTTTAAAACCGACTCGAATTTGAGTTAAGAGAAAAGGGCGTCGGTTGTATGCCACCCTTATATGCTTTTGTCCCATTTTAAAGGGGCGATCACTTCAACGATTCATATCTCTGTCATTTTTTGTCCGTTTTTCCAATTTTTTGTCATTCTTTCTTATTTTTATTGCTCTTTTTAATCATCATGATATCACAAAGATGTTGAGCCTATCACATGCTATTTATCAAAAAAATACCACAAAAACTACGATAAATAGTATGGGATGGCTCAACATCTTTGTTATATCATGATAATTAAAAAAAGCACTAAAAATAAGGAAAGATGAAAAAAAGGGCAAAAATGGATTAGAAATGAGAGACATATGCATCATTGAAGTTTGTCCTATTAAAATAGCTCAAAACAAAACAATAGAAGTATTATAGGTGTCGGTGGAATTCTCTTTAAAAATTTGTCCTATTTTAAATGGGCAATCACTTCAACATGAAAGTGCTCTTTAGTCCTAGAGGGTGAATAGGACAACCACTTGAAAGACTCACTCTATTTTACTAACGGATATTAATTTAAACAATCATTCCATACAACATTCTCACGTTAGTAAGCAATTGGAAGCGCATGAATGAGAGAGACTTAAGAGGTGTGGAAAGTGTGTGTGAGTATGTGTAAAACAATATGCAAAATGAGCAAACACAATTAATCACACAAGGATTTATAGTGGTTCGCCCAAGCAACTCGCTTCAACAGGTACGTCCACTCTCGGAGCACCTAATCCAAAGGACCTCCGACATTCACTAAGTGAGGGTTTTTAATTCACCCACAACATCATACACCTACCGGTTTTGCTTGGATCACTGGGAACCATACAAGAGTGATTCCACACTCACTATGGGTCATACCGACCCAACACTCTCAAATGAATAGTTCAACCCTATGGTCTACTACACAATCTAACACAAGTAACAGAGAGATTTAAGAGTACTTACTCTAGGATGGAATAGTGACTAGAGTACTTACCCTTGAAGGGAGGATGTAAGGTATCCTACCCGGTTTGCTCAAACTAGTATTGAGCTAATGGCCTTCGATTGTCCACCCTTGGATTCACATAATGATGCTCCGAAATTGTAGAGGCTTTTTGAAGAAGGGATTGGTTTCTCTAACGTTGGATCATAGAGTATCTAAGAAATGTAAGGTATCCTACCCGGTTTGCTCAAACAAGTATTGAGCTAATGGCCTTCGATTGTCCACCCTTGGATTCACCTAATGATGCTCCGAAATTGTAGAGGCTTTTTGAACAAGAGATTGGTTTCTCTAACGTTGAATCATAGAGTATCTAAGAAACCTAGGCCATATGGAACATTCTTTCTTCCTCAAGTTATGTGGATATATTCTGATGAAAACTTGAAAGGGAAGAAGAATAACCCACAAGCACAATCACTTCTACAAGTGGCACTTAGCCTTGGCTCCTTGGAAAACCAAGTGAAACTAGTAAAAGGATATGTGCTTCCTTAAGCTATGACTCAATGATAACATGAAAGAACTTAGTAGCTTAAGAACAAGGTGGGTGTTCCATGGATTCACTTATCATATTCTCTATAAGATAGAGAAGTATGTTCTCTTTTTAGGTATAGACTTCATATAGAGTAGGAACTCAAGAAGCAAGCTATACAAAAGAGAGAAAGTGAAGATCCATTGATGGAATGACTTAGCACTCAAGAGCTTAGCTAAAGATGTGGAGGGGAGAACCAAGCTAAGCCCAAGAGGTTAGTCAAAATCCATGCCCAAGAGGAGAAGGATAGAGGTCTATTTATAGGCAAAGATCCTCCTTGGGATGGTTTAGGATCACTTGGGATCACTTTGGTTCAACCAATAGATCAATGATGTATGGTTGTGTCCTTAGATCACTTGGGATCACTTTGGTCTTACCATTAGATCTAAGATCTATGGTTGGTTCTTTTAGCACATAGGCCCATTTTACAAATGGGCTTTTTCTATGTATCTTTTCCTAAGGATCTTAGGTGGGCTTTGGAAGAAGCTTTGGATCACTTTGGTTAGTGGGTTTTTCTTAGAATACTTTGAACCCAACTAATTTTATCAAAAAGCTATGGGCCTACAATAGGTAGTGTCTTGATCATGGGCTTTGTGGTGTGCCTTCTCTTCTTTGTGTTGGGCTTTCTCTTTCTGGTGTGCTCCCACATTTTGTCTTGAACTTTTGCAATCTTTATTTTCCTTGAGATTCCTTGAGCTTCATCTTGAGTGCCTTCCTTACCTTGGTGGCTTCATCTTGAAATTGTCTCCTCTCAATCTCTTCATATAGCCCAATTTGTACATGTACCCAATTTGTACATATACCCCATTTTCCTCTCACATACCCCATATATTTTTGTACATTAAATTGACATACATTAAGAGACAAAATCATACTCCCAAATTTTGCCCTAACACAACAATGCATATCTCTCTCATTTTTTATCCATTTTACCTAATTTTTATTCATTCTTTCTTATTTTTAGTGTTCTTCATCATGATATCACAAAGATGGTGAGCCATCACATACTATTTATCGTAGTTTTTATGGTATTTTTTTTATAAATAGCATGCAATGGCTCAATATCTTTGTAATATCATGATGACAAAGAACACTAAAAATAAGGAAGAATGAAAAATAAATGGACGAAAACTGATAAAAAATGAGAGAGATATGCATCGTTGAAGTGATTGCCCCTTTAAAATGGAACAAAAACTATAAGGGTGGCACCTTTCGGGTCGGTTTTAAAAAAAAACCACGCAGTGCATGGTTTGTCAGAGACCCTGTTCGGGAAATATTTTCTACGGTGCGTCAAATTGGAATTTTTTTGTTATGATTTATTATATAAATTCCCCAAAAATAGCCTAAGATAGCAAAACAGAGATACAAATCCATGAAAAAATCAGGAATCTCACACAAGTAGCTGTTGACACCTATGTAGATCAGACAGGGCCCGATTTCATAGTTCTTCATAATTAAGAATGATAGATTGGACAATTGACTGAAAAACGGGGTCCCATAGCATCGTTATTTATAGTTAGCACTCTTATTGCACATATCAGCCTTCCATGTCATGCACCTAATTTCTTCCCATTGTTGGACCACTCCCCCATTTCAGGGGCCTGAGTGGGAAACTTCTTTGCATTTGTTTGAAAAATGTGAAACATTCTTTTCTAGAATCAAGAGGGCAACATTCATGACAATGTTCATCAAAATGGAGTAGCAGAGCAAAGATCAGACTAGGCCTCTTCATTCAGGCACATCAGCTTGGATGAGCTAGCAATTAAGACAACAGAACAAGTTGAACTTGCCAATAGGGAGATTAAACACATTTTGGAGAAAATGGTTAACCCAAATCGTAAAGATTAGTCTCTGTGGTTAATAGATGCACTTTGGGCATACCGTACAACATTTAAATCTCCCATTGGTACGTCTCCTTATAGACTTATCTATAGGAAAGTTTGTCACTTGCCTGTGGGGTTGGAGCATGAGGTGTATTGGGCTGTAAAGATGTTTAATTTTAGTTTGAATGACAACAGTTCTGTGCCTAACCTTCAACTAAATGAATTGGAATCGATCAAGGGAAAAAAGAAGATGGAGGAAGATGAAAGTTTTTCTATTGCATAATCCCAAATAAGAGAGAAAGACCCCCTTATAAAGAAGGGGGCATCTCCCAAAGAGAAGTGCCAACTAATGGGCCAGATGTGCCCGCTGATGGGCCACCCTGGTTGGCCATCAGTTGGTCCGTTACAAATTTATCAATTCAAATCCCAATCATGCACTTATTACAACTTATTGATTTATACTGAAAAGTAAAGTAGTCCTAAAATTAATCACGCTCTTGAGTTGTGCTGACGTACACAACACTCCACCATGCTTCCTCTTTAGCCTTGTCCTTAAGGCAACCAAGTTGGGAAGCTCTCCATAAACTCGTCCTCCAATATCTAGGTAGCATCCTCGAGAGGGCATCAAGAGAATGAAAACCTAGAAGAGCTATGTAAAACAATCTTACCTTTTCGATGAAAATTTTCTCTCTTTACACGAAATCTCAGCCGAACATATGCTCCTTTTGTCACAAACTCTCATTAACCAGCAAGGTGAAAAGGTGAGAGAAAGAAAAGGTCGTGAGAGAGATGAGAGAGAGAGTTTTAGAGAGAGGGATAGAGAAAAAGCACAAGAGAGGAGAGATGGAGTGATCGGCCAATGCATGGGCTGGCCAACACTCCTAATATACTGATCAACCTAGGTTTTCCAATCCCAATTGAAGTGTAACAGATTCTTCCTTAATTTGAATGAATCACATTTTCTACTAGCCAATCAGTTGCCTTTCTTAGAATGATCTCTCATGCCCAAAACTAATTGGCATCCAATTTCTTTTTAAAACCGAACCACCTTCCTTCTTTTCCAAATCATACTTAGGGAACTCTATTTTCACTTTAAAATGCCCAGGCACCCATGCCGTTTTGGCATCCAATTCAAATTGCAGCTTAACCATCTTTCCTATTTTGAATTGATCTCAATTAATTGAACTAATCAAGAGTCTTTCCAAAAATAATCTCTCCGACCCATCCTAATTGGCGCCTGATATGTATTCAAACTATGCACTTCATTAGCTCCAAAACTTATGCTTCTGTTAGTGTTTGTATGTATTCAGTGTTCTCTAATATTTTTTTGGTCTTTTGTTGTCATGCCCCAAAATTCCACACCTCAATCGGAGTGCAAAAGCCTTAAATAAACCAATCAAAGCCGAGGTAGAAACTCTGGGACGCGACCAAATACTTGAACACTCAGGTTAATCACATCGTCATAAAAGGACGTGCAATCAACATCACCAGAAACTCACACTCATGAACTGAAGAAGCTTATTTATCCAATCTCAAAATTAAACATTGTCAATGCAAAATATGAATCCTACTTAATTATTACAGCAAAGAGATTTAAATTGGCAATGAAATAAAGCATCATTCTATGGCACACAATTGGTTAACAAGTAATAAAGTTTAGCAAAATTAAAAATAACTAATCAAAATTCTTCTTAAACGTCTTCCACGTATCAGCATCACCTTTCTGAGCCACAACGCCCTGAATCATTGTTCCTTAAAGCCTGAATCAGAGGATGCATGAGTATTTCATAGAAATATCCAGTAGGATTTAAAAACCCACCAGAAAGACGAGATATGATATGAAGAATAGGAATATGATACTCAATATAAAACAGGAATATACACTCTCTGAAAGACCGATAAGAAGGTTTACTTTACCTGAACAGAAAGGTAAAATAATACTAGCCCCAATGCACACATATAGGGAAAATATCAATAAGACTATGAACAAACACATGTGTAAGGAGAGAATGGTCAAATTACCAATGGCTCCAGGCATCCATAGTGCAAGGAGTTACAATTTCTACTCACTGAATATGCCAACCATGTGGCAACTTTCCAGAACATCCTAGAGGTTCTCCCTTCGGAACCCGGCCATACGTCTAGGGATGCTGGCCCCATCAGTGCTTATGGGCTGGTTTCCAATTGGATGCTCAAACCGACACAAAGCTGAGAATTGCAAACAAGGACACCTCAACTTCTGGTGACCCTGACTTAGCCCACATTATCAATCTTTTAAACTCACCCTACTTAATGTAGTAGTCCTTAACATGTTTTATAATATGTATTAGTGTTAATTTAATCATATTGTACCATATCATCAAGTGCTAACACGTAATATTGATTTAAACCCCATTTCCAGTAAACTACTTTATACAGCATAGCCCACTTTCTACTGACCCCACCATCAACGCAGAAGGAATCTAAGACTGAACTTTTTACAAAAGATAGTCCTATGAGTCTAGTTTCTTACCTCACTAACATTATATTTTTCTGATTTGTTTACATTTAGTTATAATTTTTACAGTACAAATTGTCGGCACAGGAACACAACTGGCCAAGATGACACAACCTAATCATACTTAGTAATTCAGTATTAATATCATATAATCATGATAATCTGACCTTAATACCCTTAAATACTCCCCTCCTAGGATTATTCCATACTCTTGTACTTTCTGGAATTTAGTTATTCCATACCTATAAACGCTTTTAAATCCCCAAACTAGTCTTAAGACACTTTCCTTAGTCTAATGAAGATCTTAGCACTATAAATGCAGCCCTAATCATATGGGACGATTAAAACAGAACCCTATAGAAAAAAGAAGGGAACTTTTTGACTTCCAATGTTCAAGAGACATAATCATAATGATATTTCCATCAAAGGTAAGCATATATGCATTAGAATGAAACAATAATCATGGCATATCAACATGTATACTCTTAATTGATAATCAACAAGAAATTTCTCATAAAATAATTATTAATACAACCTCTACCACTAAGATAATATCAATAATATCATCAAATATTCATCATACGAATGAAGAAAAAGAGTTTAAATCAGATAGGTTAGGAAAAACTATCCTACCACTTAGATGTACGCAAAACACACGTCCATGCATAGCACCTTCCTTATCTTTCGTAACGATGCCTTCGCTTCTTCGAACGGACAAGAATTGAGGTTGAGAAGAGAGTTGAAGGCTTGCTGGAGTTATGGCCAAGAGGAAGAAGAAAAGAGGCTAGGGTTAGGGCTTGGCATCTCAAGCTTTGGCGTGCAAAAGCATGGGCTGGCCTCCTATTTGGTTTAAATAGCCAATCCCCTCTTCAATTAGGAGATCTCCCTAATCATGATCCTTTCCTAATCCCAAACTCAGCCTACCAATGAAAACCCCTTCTCCAAATAGGTCAAGACATCCAACATGTTAATCCCTCAATTTGTTAGGATTTGCAATCTTTTTTATTAAAATACTACGTCCATGCGTAGCTCCTTCCTTCTCTTTCGCAACGATGCCTTCGCTTCTTCGAACGGACAAGAATTGAGGTTGAGAAGAGAGATGAAGGCTTGCTGGAGTTATGGCCAAGAGGAAGAAGAAAAGAGGCTAGGGTTAGGGCTTCGCGTCTCAAGCTTTGGCGTGCAAAAGCATGGGCCGGCCTCCTATTTGGTTTCAATAGCCAATCCCCTCTTTCAATTAGGAGATCCCCCTAATCATGATCCTTTCCTAATCCCAAATCTCAGCCTACCAATGAAAACCCCTTCTCCAAATAGATCAAGATGTCCAACATGTTAATCCCTCAATTTGTTAGGATTTGCAATCTTTTTTATTAAGATACTACCTTATCAAGACCAACTCCTATCTCCACTAGGAAGTTACCAAATATAAGACAACCAATTGAATGCCCCTTTCTCTCTAGACGCGGCTGGTAAAAAGTGATACCTCCTTTTAATTAAAATTTACTCTTCTTAATAATCTCAATCAAACTGGTAACTTTCTAGTCTACCGCAATACTTTCTTTATTTACCACAAGTAGGTCAAACTAAATCTTTGCACCACAATTCACTCCAACTGACTAAAGATCACACATGGTGCCATCTCAACCACGTTCACATGACACCCTTGAGCCAGTGCCACGTGGCTCTGCATTCAGGTCCCTGCGTCTTGGCTTGAGCTCCTCGCACGGTGTCTCCGATGTATCGCGTGCACACTACTCGTTGCACTATCTCGCATAGACCACGAACCACACATCAAAACCAAAACCAACTTACCAAATAAGGAATTCATACGAGTCTAATCCACTGAATACATACCCTGGCGCCTGACCCCACTCCTAGTGTCAGGTGATCTCAGACCCTGGTGCTAGGCTGGTCTCAGCGCCAGGACCAACCCTCGCATCCTGATGCTCTGCCAAGTTTGGTCGCACGATTAACAAATCATTCCACATCATAAAAATCAAATGACACATCAAAGCATATCACATAACCGAAAATCAAGTTAGGCATTAAAACTTTTCTATTTTAAACTAGTTTCCAAAAATAGAAATTTTAGTTAATATATCGATTTTTTGGGTGTTACATTTGTAGGAGAATAAGGTTTACACTCATTTTGGTATACAAAGAGGGAAATAAGCTCAAGTTGTGCATATGGCAAAACATGAACCCAATGGTAGAATATTTATTACTCTGTACACAGATCTCAAATTGTACTCATCCAAGTATTAAAGTTCAAGAAGTCAGCTTTCCAACGCCACCGACCGTTCACAATTTGAAGTTATGACAAAAAAGTTATGATTGTCGCAACATCATTGCACAATGCAGTCTTGCAAGCACTGCGATCTATGACAAGTCGCAGCCGATCGTTTTTACTATCCAAAAATGGCGATCGATCGCCACACCAGATGCAATCGATCACAGCAGGTAAAAATGTTAAAAACTACACTTTTCAAGTGAGGTTTGAAGGGGGTATTGAGGGTCTTTTCTCACTCTAGAAAATAATCCATATGGGAGCTCGTTCTAGAGCAACGAAAGAAGCAAGGGGGATTTTGAGAGAGTTCAAGGGGCTCCCATTTTTGGAGGTTCTAGTTTTAGGTTCTAAAGAGATGAGAAAAGGGAGAAGAGCTTGAGGAAGGAGATGAAGCGGAAGATGATGACGACCCAAGAGCTATCCATCCCACCTCCTACCATGAGCGGCTAGACCTCCGACATAGGGCTAGGATGAAGCCCTAGAACCCACGATTTGCATCTCTTACCTTTGTTTAAGATTTTATTTTGTGTAGAACCAATTGCATGATTGAGTAAAGCTTTGTCTTTTAAGTTTAATTTTCTTTTATTCAATGTCCATGAATATTTGCCTTTATGCTTAAATGAATTTATGTGGAGTTGATACACATTCCCCATTTTGTACTTATAGTCTTTTTGTGGGAATTTCATGCAATAGTATTAATTGAAGTAGTGGAGGAATATGGATCAAATATACTAGTGGGATAATCCATGCCTATAAGTAGATTAGAGTAGATGGATTATACTCATTGGATAATTCATGCTATTTAGATTCCATTGCTACATTCTTAAATATTTCCGACGGTCTTGTTAGGGACATTGGTGTTTTACATAAGATTGGTTATAATCGAGGTTAAGAATACGAGTAGTAATCTAGCGATGGATTCCAATGCCCTAGCCATTTATCATAATTTACTTTTCTCTAGTTAACTTCATTGCTTAGAGTAATTATAGTGTAAGAAAAAACACATCTTTCACTTGAATTTAGTAGTTAATCCTCCATCCCTGTGGTTCGACAACCCTAAGTATTCACTTTAGTACAATTGCCTTGTGCACTTGCAAGGTTTAATATTAAAACTGTTAAGTTTTAGCCGCCGTTGCCGGGGAGGACATAGACTAAATTACCAAATTCTTAGTGTAGGATAGTTTTATTAAGAAAAAGAGAAAAAAAATCCACATAAGAATTTGTGAAGTTAATTAGGATAATAAAAGTAGAGTGTTTTAATTGTTATTTTTCGTAACTAATCCTTCTTATTTATCTTTGTAGGTTGTGAGAAGAAAAATTTTGGATACGAGGAGCTTAACGACAACGCTTAAGGGCCAGCCCTTCCCATTGTTTGCAACTTCTAATCCTTCCTCTTTGTTCATATATTGTTTGTTGTGTGTTTGTTTGTGCGTTTTCACTTTCTTTCGTGAGATAACATGCTATGCTAGTTGTCGTTATCTAGGATCGATGATTGTGATACTAATGCTAGTTGTGTATATTTAAGATTGTTTTTATTTTCATGTATGGGATAATATGCAATGCTAGTTGTGGATATTAGGATTGTGCTTGTGGAATTTAAATACACGTAGGTGTGTATGATTATAGTTGTGTGGTGAAAGATGCCTTATCATTTCCTTGAATTTAGTAATGAAGATCCATCTTGGAACTTTCATGATGATTATCCCACACACACCTAATCCTCCTACTTTTGAATGGTGCACCATTTGCATGAGTCATGCCTATTCCAGGACTGAGTGCCCTTTAAACCCATGTTACCCATATAGTGACACATACAACAATGGGTGGGATGATCAATCTAAATCTTATTGGCACACACCTTATCAAGGGGTAATGTTTAACCCACCCCTATTCCACACTTCCAAGATATCCCAAACACTTTTGCCCCACCAAACCAATCCCAATACATCCAATATGCGTCTAGAGGATAAAATGGATAAAATCTTGTCCCTTATGGAGACCATTCAGAGTTCAATGGGCAACACTAGTGAAGTGGACACTCTGCCTATCCAATCACCAAACCCTATGGGGCAATTTGTCGAAGAGGGGAACTTTTTCCCTAATGAGCACTTTGAAGATGCTACAACCCTTAGGAATGAGGAGACCTTTGAAAATGAAGTTGGGGGTAGTTTAATGATTAATCCAGAAGGTGAAAAGTTTAGAGAGGAAGTGGGTGAGTCCTTAGAGCAAAATCATATATCTCATTGTTTCTATGAGGAGTCATCATCTACGACAACCTTAGAGGGATTTAGTGTCCCTGAAACACCATTCCAACAATGTCTAGATTGGCCCTCTCCTTCGAGTGTAGAAAATGAATTGGAGTGCTTCACGGATACCATACTAGATATATTAGTTGATGAAATACTCCAAAGTGTGCTAAGAGAATAGGCCATTAAGGCCAAATTGTTTGACTTAAGGGAGGTGGATCATGAACCTTTTATAATGTTCATGACCCTCCCCTTTGGACAATGAAGGGGCAACAATTCCTAAAGTTTGCCCACCTACCACTCCACCCCTTCATTCCAAGGCATTCCCCATTTCTAGGCAAAAAGGGTCAGAGTGTGTGGAGTAAATATTTGATAAGGTCTTCATCTAACTAAAAACATTAAACTTAGTGCTTCTTGGGAAGCAACCCAAAGTTGTATGTTGTTTTATTTTTCCGCTTTCTTCGTATTTATCTTTTGATGTCTTGTAGTTAATTGCGTTGTTCATTTTTTTTTCGACCTTCTTGTGCTTTGTTTTCTACGAATTGTAGTTCTTGTTATTCACAATTGACCGCATCTACTATGATCTACTATTCACGTGCACAGTACTGTAGCAGCTACTATAGCACCTCATGTTATCCCTTGTGTTTTTCACTCCAATTTTTTTTGGGGTTGTTTGTATTTGTTTTTTTATTGCCTTTTTTAATAAAATTTATCAATTATCATAAACCAAAAAAAAATGAACCAAATGTTTGTGTTTGTTAGATGTTTAGTGTAATGTTGTGAATTGTTTGTTGATGTTTAGTTTTATGCGTGGATTGTTTGTGTATGTCTATTTTTCTTGTTTTAGTATTTCGTAGGGAGTGTAAAGGAATAAGTTTGGGGGATATGCTTCTCCCCCCTATGCACTTCATGCTAATAACCTACCTCACCACCTCCCTTTTATCCTTCCCTTTTTTACATTTGTCCTTGTAGTATCGATGTTTATCACATTAAAGATAATATTCAGTTTAAGTTTGGGGGTATAAGGGATGATCATTGTTTTGTGTATTTCTGTTAGAATTAGTTTAAAATCTATATATAAAAAAACACATAAAAAGTAGGTTGTAGGTTCTTGTGTTTAGTTTTTTTAGGTGTGTTAGTAGTGTCCCTTTATGACACAATCTCATTCTTAGGGGAACCAAAGTCAACGTAGAAAGTGCAAGTGCATGATTGGAAGATGAGAACAATTATGCACGTGATTTAAATTCTAGTTCACCACCTTGGGATTTGAAGCTTGTATTTTCTAGCCACTTGCACACACTAGCTACACGTTGCAATGCCATTTCATAATTTGTGTCATGTGATCTTAGTGGGATGTCTTTGATTCAAGCTATATTTTTGAAAACATGGTAAATGAGTAGGCTTCATTGCTCATGATAGACGTGTTTGCTTAGCTTGTGTGAATGTAGAGTGAATAAGGTTAAATGTATAATGTACACATAAAACAAAAATTAAAGAGGTCATCTCATCCACCATTGAGTAACTGGGCCCTTGCGCCTCAGGAAGCGGGATGCATCATTTATCGGCTGCCTTGACTATATAGGGTCTACCTAGCTTCATCACCTAATGCCCTAAGCCAACTGATTGGGAGTCATTGACCTAAGTTTCGCTAAGCTATGTAGATCTTGGAGTCGGGCATTGCACGGTCGCGCTAAAAAATATGGTACATTATGCATTAAACCATGTGAGTTGTGTGTGTGTGTAAATAAAAAGCCTTAGCACTTTTTTCTATCATGAATCTTTAAGAATGAATAGTTACCATTGTCTATATCTTGAGTTAGTGAGCTCTAATGTCACTTGAATTAATGGGTCACATTTTAATTACTAGTGAACGAAGATTGAGATTGTATAACTCCTTGTTCTACACTCTCGTTTTTTAAATGTGTATATATATATATATATATATATATATATATGTAATTGAGAAAATTCTTCCAAGATGGAGTTGTAGAATGACAATCACTAGCTTGAAAGTGCTCGAATTTCAATTAAGTACTTGTGTCAAGTATTAGTGGTTGAGTTCCCTAAGCATGATAGCGTGTAGGTGAAGAGATGTTTAAGTTTTTGTTTTGCTTTCTTGTGTATAGGTTTAGATGTTTGTGGGTATCATAGCTGTAAACCTTCACGATACATAACTCGTCCTAGTAGGGACACCTAAGGGTTCAAAGGTTTGTTGCTTATGCTAAATGCAACTATATTCCCTACGAAAGTGACATTAATTTTTGTATTTTCTTAGTTGTTGTTTGTTTTCCTTTTCGTAATTTTATTTTGCTAGGGACTAGTAAAATGTAGGTTTGGGGGCGTGATATGTACTCAAACTATGCACTTTATTAGCTCCAAAACTCATGCTTATGCTAGTGTTCGTATGTATTTAGTGTTCTCTAATGCTGTTTTTGGTCTTTTTTAAGAGAATAAAGTTTACACTCATTTTAGTATACAAAGAGGGCAATAAGTTCAAGTTGTGCATATAGCGAAACATGACTACAATGGTAGAATATTCATTACTTTGTCCATAGATCTCTAATTAGACTGATCCAAGTTTCATATTAAAGTTCAAGAAGTCAGATTTCCAACGCCAACAACCATTTGCAATTCAAAGTTCTGAGCAAAACATTATGACCATTGCAAAATCATTGCAAAGTGCAGTCTTGCAAGCATGGCGATCGATTGACCCAAACGCGATCGATCACTGCGGGTCGAAATGTCAAAAACTACTATTTTCAAGTGAGGTTTGAAGGACGTATTGAGGGTCTTTTCTCACCCTAGCTAGTATATAAGTCATAGGAGATCTCATTCCAGGGTAGTGAAAGAAGCAAGGGGGATTTTGAGAGAGTTCTGGGGGCTCCCATTTTTTGAGATTCTAGTTTTGGAGAAGAGCTTGATGAAGGAGATGAAGAGGAAGATGATGATGACCCAAGAGCTCTCCATCCCACCTCCTACCATGAGCGGCTAGGATGAAGCCCTAGAACCCACGATTTGTATCTCTTACCTTTGTTTTAGATTTTATTTTGTGTAGAACCAATTGCATGATTGAGTAAAACTTTGTCTTTTAAGTTTAATTTTCTTTTATTCAATGTCCATGAATATTTGCCTTTATGCTTAAATGAATTTATGTGGAGTTGATACACATTCCCCAATTTGTACTTATAGTCTTTTTGTGGGAATTTCATGCAATAGTATTAATTGAAGTGGTGGAGGAATATGGATGAAATATACTAGTGGGATAATCCATCCCTATAAGTAGATTAGCGTAGATAGATTATATTCACTGGATAATTCATTGTATTTAGATTCCATTGCTACATTCTTAAATGTTTTCGATGGTCTTGTTATGGACATTGGTGTTTTACATAGGATTGGTTATAATCGAGGGTAAGAGTACGAGGAGTGATCTAGTGGTAGATTCCAATGCCCTAGCCATTTACCTTAATTTACTTTTCTCTAGTTAACTTCTTTGGTTAAAATAATTATAGTGTAAGCAAAAACACATCTTTCACTCGAATTTGGTAGTTAATCCTCCATCCCTGTGGTTCGATAACCCTAAGTACTCACTTTAGTACAATTGCCTTGTGCACTGGCAAGTGTTTAATATTAAAACGATCAACGTCCTACTCACATGGAAACCTAACTATTTAAAAATTGAATTATCTTAAATAAGGTAAGCTAGTGACTAAAAGGGATTCTCTCAATATTATTACCCAGAACCGGATCAGTGTCATCTCAATCGCTCATCTAATCTTATCCCGTTCCTTCTCTAATTAGGATTGTATCTCTCAAGATATTTTCATTAACCCATACTCTTCACACTTAACTCGAGAGCCAGACCTGACCCTGTCGCTAGGCACAACTCAGACCCTAGCACCAGGCTCACTCCCAACACCACTAGTGAGTCTTGGCTAAATGTAGAAACTTGTCTAATTGCCTTTTTAGGTATAATCCAACTATAATCAGGAAAGATTCAAAAATCTCTCTCCGAATAAATTTATTGAATCGGCACTAAAAGGATTCCAAATAAAATTTACTTTCCTAGTCGATGAATCAAATTTTATTTTTTGTGAAATTTTTCATGTCGTCACAAGAGGTGTGGAAAACGTGCACAAAGTGAAGTTATTTATACTCTAAATTAGGGCTAAGCATGAATTAGACCAATTGGATGAAACTCCCTTAATTCATTGACAATGCTCGATTGAGAAGACTCCTTCTCGATGGACACTTGTCACTGAATTACAGTTTTACCATTCAAATTACTTAAAACTTACTTGAAATTTCTAGGGCCTTCCAAAAAATCTGCAAGATCATCAAAGTCAAAATAAATGATGAATACAATAATCTCGCTCTATCAACTGACGTCATCCCTTAATTATGCCATCATGAGATCATCCCTTATGTATGCCACAAAATTAATGCCATCAAGTATATAAATACTGTAGAAGGATTTTGGCAAATCCCAAAAAAAGAAGAAGATTGATATAAAACTACCTTTATAGTGGCAATGAATGGAATGTAATGCCATTCGGACTAAAAAGATGCTCCATGTGAATACCAAAGAATAATGAATGACATATTTAATCCTTACATAGAAGTATAGTCTATAATGATGATTTGTTATTATTCTCAC
Source organism: Houttuynia cordata (assembly GCA_039654745.1). Classification (NCBI taxonomy): domain Eukaryota; kingdom Viridiplantae; phylum Streptophyta; class Magnoliopsida; order Piperales; family Saururaceae; genus Houttuynia; species Houttuynia cordata. The sequence goes on along the minus strand of CM077512.1, from coordinate 14,864,297 downwards.
ACAATATCCATAAACATCGGAAGCATCTAAAAATATTTCTTACTATAACGAAAAGAAATGGTTTACTTGTTTCAGCTAAGAAAATAAAATTATAACAAACAGAAAGAAGATTCCTGGAATATAAAATAAATCAAGAAATAGTAAGACCAATAGACAGAGTAATAAGCTTCGCTGATAAATTCCCAGATGAATTAAAAGATGAAAACAATTGCAAAGATTTTTAGGATGTCTAAATTATGTTTCTGAATCCTATAAACATTTAACAAAAGATAGAAAATTATTAACGGATAGATGAAAAAAGGAACCTCAGGATTGGACAATTGAACACTAATGAATAAAAGAAGAGGATAAAATTTTTTCCTCCTTTTATTCTGAATCCCAATGCTTTCAAAATAAGCTAATACGGAGTACAAAATAATTGAAACAGGTACACTTTCCAGAACCAAATACATACAAATATGTCAGAATTTTGTATGAGAATAAGTTAATATAAAATTTGCTCTCACAATAATTGCATATTGCCTTCGTTACTTTCACATTAGGTTTTATTGAGTCTTCCACCAATTCTTGCTTTGTCATGTGATCCCACACACTGGAAACTTTGCACTTCTTTTGTGGTTCCCCTCATCCAGGACCTTACGTTAGAGCTGCTGATAGCACCACTTCATCATCCTCATCCGATCTGGCTTCATCCTCGAACTTATCGGGAACCTCAGCAATTGGCTTTCCGATCTTTGGGAGATGTCAGCCAACTCCTCATTTGGGTTGGTGAAGGAAGCATGGAAGGAAAAATGGAATCGGGCTATCTATCTAAAACAAAAGGAAGAGGAACAAATAATAAGAAAGGAAATAAATAAAATTGACAGTGGAGTTAATGCAGTGAAATATGATTATTGCAATTAAAATATAGTTACATCAAATTAGATTGCAAAATTGGCCTTTGCCCTTTAGAGTATAGAGAAATGAAGGAGGAGCTTGGATCTTGGTTCCTTGAGAACATAAAAAAGAAAGAACTTGAAGAATTCCTTGAGAACTTAAGAGTTGAGAGCTTGAAGAATGACAATTTAAGAGCTTGGGGATGTGGGATTTGGAGAAAAAGCTCATCCTCCTCATTCAAACAGCCATAAAACGGCTGTAATGGATGGGTCAGGCCACGGGCTTGGCAATAGGCCCATTGCCGCCTCTATATCCCACTGTCTGATAATGAACTAAGTGGCAATGGCATACCACCGGTCATGAGATCTTCCAAGATATGGAGTTTCTGAGTAACAGGAGAATTGAGTAAAACTTATGGTTGCAAATTGCAATAGCATCATTCTATACACTAAGGATAGGTTGATTGGGGATGGAGATTACTTGTTCATGGAGGAGTAAATCTCACGACCACAAAAAGTGTCACTTGTGAGAGCAGGTAAATCCAAACCAGAAAAAGTTTATGTACGATTATATTAGTCAAGTCACCGAGAGCCAATAATTTTGATGAATTGGTGCTAAGGGTTGGTGATTCAAATTCACCCACCTCCGAGTTATCATCTGTTGTCGGGTTAAAATCCGACAGCTCATGTATGAGCCATGTGTCATATAAATGTATAAATGGGATTATTTTAAAAAAGGGAAAAGTTTAAATGAGATCGCTATCATATAGTTTATATAAAGTCAATTAAATTCGTAGTCGTTAGATCTTGATCTTATGGTTACAAACGACTTAAAGAATATTTACCAATTTATCCTATTCACCTACCACTAATTTAATACCACCGTTGGATCGGAATCTAACTATTCGAAAGATTAGCTTCATTTTGTAGACGGGAACAATCTCACGTAAACCGTTGAAGTTGACCGTTTTTCCCCCCTGAAAATTACTTTTTACCGTTGGATGCGCTTTACAGTTCACCTCAGCAATCGCAGTCCAACTCAGCTAGCAACAGCTCAACTTCCGCGCCATCCTTTCTCACCGACACTCTCCCCTCTCTCTACTCTCTCCCTTACCTTTCTCACCTTACTTTGACTGACGATGAACACGCTCTCTTGTCCTGTCTGTCATCTGTCTCCTCTCTCTTGCTCTTTGTCATTTGTTTGGCTATTGTTCTTTCTATACTTAATTTCTTCCTCTTTAGCTGTAGTGCACAATGCTCCTTTCTCTGAACGTGATATTGTGAGGATCTTTGCTTGCTTCTGGGTACCATGACCTGTGAACTAGTTTGTACCAGGTAAGAATGTCAAACTTTTCTTACTAAAAACAGATATGGATGCTAAAAATGTTGATTTTCTTGAGTTGGGTCCTTGTTTGTTGTCAATATGATTGTTGAGCATCGTACATTTCTTCTTGTTACTATGTGGTTGCTACGTTTCTATCAACTTAATAAAGTGATAGAGAGATTTTTCCTCTTCCGAAGGACATACTATTCAATTCATTTCTTCTTTTTCATAGTCCTCTTTATGTATGCTTGCTCTCACTGCTGCTGATGGTTTCTTCATACCCAGTTGAAGTTTTTGTTGTTCTAGTATGACTTGTGACGCGCATTTGGCAATTGCTTTGCGTTTGCTCAAAACCGATTAATACAGGTCTGTGGCTTCTTTAAAAGTTACTGTCTACTGTCAGCACAAACTCTTTAAGTTGTTAGTGCCAAAAAAAAACTCTTTAATTTGGTATTGAAATTGTTTTTTGTATGCGCATAATCTGATCGAAGATTTGGTAGTGAGATGACATGCTGCAGTCATCAGTGTGCCAGAGTTGCATTACTGAGAAAGTTCAACCCATTTCCTACTGTGAAGCAGTTAATTATGTTCTTGCTCTCCAGATACTTCGTACACTCTCTGTTCCACATTAATCGTCCAATTTGGATTTGCAGAATGAACTAATTTTAGTTTCTGAAAAGCAAGTCGGATTATTGAAGTGGGATGGAGGGAGGTTTTATTTCAGAAAGGTAGTTGTTTTCTTATGCTGATTGCCAAAGCTATGAAGTTGGTTAGACATGGATTGTTCTTGATGTTTTGTTCATTTCTATGCATTTTGCCAAAACATTTTGTTTGCTCCCTTTTCCTTTTTTTGATTTGTAAAGCTATAGGAGTGCTATTAGTTAACGTCTAAGACTTGGCAATGAAACATAAGTTACCGCATGTTGAGCGAGAAGTATATGGATCATCTGTTGATTTTTCAAATTGGAAACATAAATATGGATGATAACATAAGTCTTGGCGATTTTGACTCTTATTCCAAATTTGATAGTGTTAAAATTTTACTTCCTGTTACTGTCTTAAGGATGAGAAATGTGTACCTTTGCAAAGACAAAAAATTATTAGAAGAAATTGATGATCGAATCAAGCGAAGCACTTTGTCCTTAAGACAGAATGCGCCCTCCCTACGGTGCTTAGGACTCTTGGGTGTTTGCCTCCCAGGATAAGACGATCAACCACGTACTGTAGGAGCACTCCAAACAGTACGCGCAACAAACCACAGATGTGTAATACTTTCACAGAAGAGAGGAGGAATGAGGAAGATGAAGTGCAGTAAAAACCGTACAGAAAAACCCATTTTTACAAGCTTTATAGAAATCCCATTAAAGCCCGTTGAAACCCTTTCCCGTTAAACGAACGCGTCTATCCGTTAACGGTCATAAAAATAAAACGGACCCGTTTTGGTTGAACCAAAATAAATTAAAAAACCAAACCATTGAATTTGTCCCAAAATAATATTATCTTGTTGACCTAACCCAACCTGACCTGACCCGACCCGGCCCGGCCGGCTGGACGGACGGGGGCAGCGGCGCACGCGCATGTGGGTTAGCCCACCTAGGTGCATGGGTCTAACATCTCTCTCCCCCATAAAAGTAGGGTGGCCCTTGGGCCTAACTTCTAAGGCCAAACTTAGACCTTATATACCATCCACAACTCCTCTTTGGTGTGAATGTGGGACTATTCATCCTTCACCCAATTCACTCATTCATATCAATAGTAAGTGGGTTTTAATATGGGTTATAACTCCCCCTTTAATACCCACTTTAACAATCTCCCACATGAATGACAATTGGATGGATAACTATGCAAAAACTATGCAGAAAACTTGTGAAAGCAAATATTGAGAAGATCATGCATGGGGGAGGGGTAGCTTTCGGTTTTGAACCTCCCCTTGTGAAGACTATCGGGTTTACTGGCTAATCAGTGAACGTGATGTCTTGAACTGTTCAGCCGTTTGTGTAAACCAAGACAATAGAAGTCACACAATCAGTTCTCAGACACACTATGGTTCTCATGACTTTGTTCATTTTGGCCCCGAATAAACCTTGTTTTCATGAGTGAAGATTTAGCCTTAAAATCCTCATAGAAGTGGCCCCTTCACACTCATATAGGTGATTCTCATTAGGAGCATTTTGCAGTACCCCACTCATCATAGGAATGGGAATAAGATTTTATCTCCATAGTGATTCCCCTTGAATCCCCCACAATTCGGTTGTCCCTTTTGAACCTAGATCTTGGGATCTCCAGTCAACTAGGTTGGATTGCCATTATGGTGATTCTTAATGTATAGGCTTCAAGCCCATTCCCCTCGATGAATTGCTCACTTGTTCTTTGGTCAAACCCTTTGTAATCGGATCCGCAATATTTTCTTTTGACCGAACATACTCAATGGAAATTATTGCACTAGAGAGCAATTATTTTATGGTATTATGCCTCCGACGTATATGTCAAGACTTACCATTATACAAGTTACTTTATGCTCTTCCTATAGCAGATTGACTATCACAATAGATACATATAGGTGGCATAGGTTTCCCCCACATTGGAATATCTTCTAAAAAATGACGAAGCCACTCAGCCTCTTCGCCTACTTTATCAAGTGCAATGAATTCTGATTCCATTGTGAATCTTGCAATGCACGTTTGTTTAGAAGATTTCCAAGACACTGCTGCACCTCCAATAGTAAAACATATCCACTTGTGGATTTGGAGTCTATTGTATCAGATATCCAATTTGCATCACAGTACCCCTCTAGTACTGCTGGATACCTTGTATAGTGCAGTCCATAATCCAAGGTATATCTTAAATATCTAAGAACCCTGACTAGAGCCTTCCAGTGGTTTTCCCCTGGATTGCTATTATATCTACTCAGTTTACTTACTAAGTATGCAATGTCCGGTCTCGTACAATTCATGAGGTACATGAGACTTCCAATAATTTGAGAATATTGGAGTTGTGATATGCTCTCACCCGTGTTTTTGCTTAAATGCAATTTCACATCTACAGGTGTTCTTGTTGGACGGTTATCGTTCTCATTAAATTTATCTAGGATTTTTGTAATGTAATGAGATTGAGATAACGCATATCCATCAGATGTTCTAGTGATTTTCATCCCTAATATAACATCTGCAACACCCATATCCTTCATGTCAAACTGTTTGTTTAACATCCTCTTAGTAGCTTTAATAATATTATCATTGCTACCAATAATGAGCATATCATCCACAAATAGGCATACAATAACATAGCCTTCAGGTCTAGCTTTGACATAAACACATTGGTCACATTCATTGATTTTGAATCCATTTGACATCATCATTTTGTCAAATTTTTCATGTCATTGCTTAGGTGCTTGTTTAAGCCCATAAAGAGATTTAACAAGTCTGCACACTTTGTTTTATTGACCCGGTACAACAAACCCTTCAGGTTATTCCATATATATTTCCTCATTCAAGTCACCATTAAAGAATGCTGTTTTGACATCCATTTGATGTATTTCAAGATTATACAAAGCAGCCATAGCAATTAACATCCTAATGGAAGTTATTCTTGTGACTGGTGAATATGTATCAAAATAATCTTGACCTTCCTTTTGCTTGTATCCTTTGATAACAAGTCTTGCTTTATATTTGTCAATTAATCCATCAGCCTTCATCTTCCTCTTGAATATCCACTTGCATCCGAGAGGTTTACTCCCTGGAGGTAGATCTATCAACTCCCAAGTGTGATTTTGCATAATGGATTCAGTTTCACTATTTACAGCCTCCTTCCAATATTGTGCTTCAGGAGAGGACATAGCTTCCTTAAAGCTTTGAGGTTCATTTTCTAACAAATAAGTTAGAAAATCTGGACCAAAAGATTTTGATGTTCTAGCACGTTTACTACGTCTTGGTTCATCATCTTCTCTCTCTTGGTCATCACTAGTGTCTTTTGCAACATCTAAAGTTCTCTTAAGATAACTTTCATTTTGTGTAGAATTACAAGGAAAAATATGTTCAATAAATGAAGCATTCCTTGATTCAATCACAGTATTGACATTTACATCAGGAATATCCGATTTATGAACAAGAAAACGATATGCACTGCTATTATTAGCATAACCAATGAATACGCAGTCAATGGTCTTTGGTCCAATTTTAATCCTCTTGGGATTAGGGACCGCCACTTTTGCTAGACACCCCCATTCTTTTAAGAAGTTGTAGGAAAGCTTTCGACCTTTCCATAACTCATATGGTGTCTGCAAGGTTTTCTTATGAGGTATTTTGTTGAGAATATAATTGGCTGAAAGCCAAGCTTCCCCCCACATGTTCTGAGGTAACCCAGAACTGATTAACATGGCATTCATCATTTCTTTTAAGGTTCTCTTTTTCCGTTCAGCAACTCTATTTTACTGTGGTGAATAAGGTGCCGTGGTTTGGTGTATAATACCATGTTGTGAACAGAATTCACCAAAAGGTGATTCATATTCCCCACCTCTATCACTTCTTAGAACTTTTATTTTCTTGCCAAGTTGATTCTCAACCTCTGTTTTATATAATATAAACATGTTTATAGCCTCATCTTTACTTCTCAGCAAGTATACATAACAATAACGAGTGCAATCATCAATAAATATAATAAAGTTCTTTTTACCTCCTTTTGTTTGAACAAGTTTTAAGTTACAGACATCGCTGTGGATTAACTCAAGAGGTTCAGTACATCTTTCCATACTTTGGAACGATTTCCTTGTTAATTTAGATTCCACACAAGTTTCACACTTATGATTAAAGTCAATATTAAATTTAGGCAGATATTCCATATTAATCAATCTTCGTAAAGCATCATAATTAACATGTTCTAATCTACCATGCCACACATCACATGACTCAATTATATAAGAGGAAGAAGCATTCTCATTCATATTAAAAGTAGCAGGTACAATATTTAATACATTGAGCTTGAAAAGCTCTTCATTCAGATACCCTTTTCCCACATACATCCCACCCTTAGTCAAAACAAATTTGTCCGACTCAAACACCAACTTGAAGCCATTCTTGCTCAGCAATAATTCAGACACTAAATTCTTTCGAATTTCTGGCACATGCATCACATTGTTGAGCGTGAGTTCCTTGCCCGAAGTCATCTTGAGCACCACCTTTCCAATTCCTTCAACCTTGGCAGTAGAAGAGTTGCTCATAAATAGTTGTTCACCATCTTCTACGGAGTGATAAGTGGAGAACATCCTCCTGTTTGAGCACACATGACAGGTAGCCTCAGTATCCACCCACCATTCTCTATCATTAGTGACCAAATTCACTTCTGAAATCACAGTAGAAAGGTTGATGTCATGCACATTGGTGGAGAGATTCTCCAATTCGGTCATGTGGGCTTGTGCCTTCTTCTTGAAACCATCTTGTTTCTTCCGTTTGTAACAATCCTTAGCCTTATGGTCCACCTTGTCACACACATAGCACTTGCCCTTGAACTTGTTGTTGTTGGAGTCATTGTTTGACTGACCCCAGGATGCTTCCTTTTTTTGTCGGTGAAGCCATTGTTTTTATGCCCTTGTTCCACAACATTGACTTTGGCCTCCCAGTTTTCTTTTTAGAAGAACGGTTGTCCTCTTCAATCCTTAACCTCACAATCAGATCTTCCAAGTTCATCTCCTTCCTCTTATGCTTTAAGTAGTTCTTGAAATCCTTCCAGGATAGTGATAGTTTTTCAATTATTGCTGCCACCTGGAAAGACTCACTTAAAGTCATGTCTTCTACATGAATTTCATGAAGGATAACTTGTAGAACTTGAACTTGATTGATCACAGTCTTAGAGTCCACCATTTTGAAGTCCAAAAATTTGCCGACCATGAATTTCTTCGTTCCAGCATCTTCAGTTTTGTACTTCTTGTCTAAAGACTCCCACAGTGCCTTAGCACTTCTCATCAAACTGTACACATTATATAATGTGTTGTCCAATCCATTAAGGATATAATTTCGGCATAAGAAATCTGCATGTTTCCATACATCTACTGCCCAACAACCGTTTTGTCTTCCCATTTCACCTCAGTGAGAACGGGTACTTCCTCTTTAAGGAATCGGGCTAAATTTAACGTGGTAAGATAGAACAACATTTTCTGTTGCCATCTTTTGAAATCCACACCACTGAATTTTTCTGGTTTCTCCCCTTTAACTTGAACAGGAGCATTCACCGGAGTGGGAATCAGTACCGGAGTGAAGTTCTCAGTAGCCATTTCTGTAACTTTGCAAATCACAGAAGATTATCTCAGTAATAGCACAGTAATTATAGTACAAATGATAGTATAGTACAGTAAATAAAATTACAGTATAGCACAATAATCAAAATTAACAGTAATAAATTCTGTCTTAAGATTGTTAAAATTTTAATTACTGCTGCTGTCTTAAGGATGAGAAATGTGTACCTTTGCAGAGATGAAAAATTATTAGAAGAAATTGATGATCGAATCAAGCGAAGCACTTTGTCCTTAAGACAGAATGCGCCCTCCCTACGGTACTTAGGACTCTTGGGCGTCTGCCTTCCAGGATAAGATGATCAACCACGTACTATAGGAGCACTCCAAATAGTAGGCGCAGCGAACCATAGATGTGTAATATTTTCACAGAAGAGAGGAGGAATGAGGAAGATGAAGTGCAATAAAAACCGTACAGAAAAACCCGTTTTTACAAGCTTTATAGAAATCCCGTTAAAGCCCGTTAAAAACACACCGTTCCCGTTAAAGCCCGTTGAAACCCTTTCCCGTTAAACGGACGCGTCTGTTTGAACCAAAATAAATTAGAAAACTAAACCATTAAATTTGTCCCAAAATAATATTATCTTGTTGACCTAACCCAACCCAACCCGACCTGGACTGGCCGACCCCGCGTGCGAACCGAACCAAGCCAGCCGGACAGACGGCGGCGGCGGCACGCGCGCGTGTGGGTTAGCCCACCTAGGTGCATAGGTCTAACATCTCTCTCCCCCACAAAAGTGGGGTGGCCCTTTGGCCTAACTTCTGAGGCCAAACTTCGACCTTATATACCATCCACAACTGTTCTTTGGTTTGGATGTGGGACTATTCATCCTTCACCCAATTCACTCATTCATATCAATAGTAAGTAGGTTTTAATATGGGTTATAACTCCCTCTTTAATACCCACTTTTAACAGATAGTTCATAATCATTCTGACCCTAAAATTGAGTGCACATTATTTACAATCTATAGTGAATGGACTCTGTTCTTGAGTGATCATTTCTTTCCTTTACTAAGATCTTGTTTCCAATCATTTTTTCATTTATATTTTCTGCCAGAAGTTATTAGAAACTATGGATCACAAAGCATGGCTTTGGAAGAAAAAGCCCTTGGAAAAGGCAATTACTTTGTATGGTGAAGTCAGTCTGTTATCAAAGGAGGCTGAGGAAAAGGTAGTACTAACCCTTTTGATCATTTTTCTCTATATTAACTGCCATCATACCTATAGCAAGAACCATATTAACCAATTGGTAAGTTAATTGAGGTTGTGGGGATGCACTTGTTAAAAGTTATGATATCTGAAACATCCGACCAGGAGAGAGGGAAACTGCGCTGGAGAAGAGGAAATTAGAACTTTTAACTGTTTGCCACGTAATGCAGAAGCTAGAGTTTTAAAAACTTCCCTAATAACTGCCTAAATTGCCTGAATCAAGAAAATGTATCCAACCGATAAATACAGCCCAATAGCATTCCTTAGAAATTATGATGGGTGAGCTTTCTAGATGCCAATAGCATGCAGATTATTTTGATTTAAAGGGTGTATTAAAATAAATTCCAGAGCTAACTTTGACTTCAATATAAAGTGTTCCAAGTACTGTATAATTTTTTTGTACTATATATGTTCCACCTCTTCTTATTCAATTGTTTCTTTGTGATGCAGAATTACATGTTACAAAGAAATAGAGATCTGGAGAGATCTGTGGAATTCCTCAATGAAAAATTGACTAACACCATTGCAGAGAGTAATGCAAAAGATGAACTTGTGGGACAACATGCAAAGGTGGCTGAAGAAGCTATTGCAGGTTACCTTTTGACTTCTTTGTTCTGTCATTGATATTTAAATAGGATTTGTACTGATTCATATCCAACTTAGGCTGGGAGAAAGTGGAAGAAGAAGCCCTAACCTTCAAGAAAGAGTTGGAAAATGTTTTGAAACTGAGGGTAGCTGCAGAAGAAAGGGTCCTTCACTTGGATTCAGCCTTGAAAGAATGTATGCTGCAGTTACGTCATTCCCACAATGATCAAGAAGAGAAGATACATGAAGCTCTCATAAAAGCATCAAGAGAATTTGATAAAATAAGATTTGACTTGGAAGATAGACTGGACAAAACAAGGAAAAGAGTTTGTGAAATGGATTTTGAAAATAATCAACTTACTAAAGCTCTTCAAGTGAAGGAGAAACTCATTGATAATTTGAATAAGCATAAGTGTCAGGTTGAAGAAGATTTCAGTGAATTGTTGAAGAAGATGGATTGCATGGAGAAAGCTAATTCTTCCCTTAAGTATGAAGTGTGCATGCTTCTGAAAGAGCTTGAGATCCGACTTGAAGAGAGACAATTCAGCCACAGAGTAGCAGATGTGTCACACAAGCAGCATGCTGATGATGTGAAAAAGATTGCTAAGCTAGAAACTGAGTGTCAGAGATTACGCCATTTAGTTCGGAAACGGTTGCCAGGCCCTGCTGCTTTGGCTAAAATGAAGCATGAAGTTGAAACCTTGGAACGAGTTACAGCCATTGAAAGAAGGAACAAAACTCATCACGTCATGGTGGATTCAGAGAATATATATGAAAATAAGAGAATTGCTTATCTGACTGAGCAGTTGTCTGCAATCGAAGAAGAAAATAAAATACTTAAAGAAAGTTTAAATAAAACAAATCTCGATCATCAGGCTTCATGGGCTATGGGTGCTCAAACGACTTCCAGATTATCAGAATTTGGAGCACAAATTGGTGAACATGGAGGGAGGAAAAATTGCCTAGAGCATTTCGGGTCACCTGGGCTTTTTTCATCGGATCTTGCTCTTGTTCCAATCTCTGAGGATGTGGAAGCTAGCTCTGCTGAGTCCTGGGCTTCTGCCTTAATATCAGAGCTTGAGAATTTCAAAAATGGAAAATCAAAGTCGCCGTCTTGTATGAGTGTTGGAGCTTCAGATCTCAGTTTGATGGATGATTTTATAGAAATGGAGAAACTAGCTCTAGTTTGTGTTGATGTTCCAGTAGGTGGGTCTCAAGTTTCACACAATGAATTCAGTAAGTCTGCGATTCCTCTGGAAACAAATCTCAAGGACTATTTCCCAGTTGTGACAGGTAAAGAACTTGTTCTAGTGGAAGATTTTTGCAAAGCTACAACTGAAAAATCATCAAGTTGGCTTGTGGATGTTTTGACGCTAATTTTGCGACAGAGGCAAGTAACACAGAAAAGTTACGATGATATCCTTGAGGAGGTTCGGAATGCTTTGACAAAAATGGACGGGACCAGCCATTATGAAATAACTAATTTAAGTATTGTCAGCACAACAAATGACTTGTTTGATGCGCATGATGGTACAAGTGTATCACTGACGGAAACAAACAACAAAAAAAGTACTCCAAGCATATGTAGATCATCGATACAGAAAATCACTGAGCTCATTGAAGGGATTGACATCCAAGAAATGTCAACAGAGGATGATGGTATATCTACAGCATACAATATGCGGGTGTTTCAATGGAAAAGTTCTGAACTGAGGGATATTCTCCATAATTTTCTCCACATCTGTAATGACCTTTTACGAGGAAAAACAAATTATGAAACATTTATCACACAATTGTCTTCAACTCTGGACTGGATAATGAACCATTGCTTTTCCCTCCAAGATGTGTCAACCATGAAAGACTCAATAAAAAAACATTATAACTGGGATGACACGCATAGTGAAAGTGAACTTGAAGAATGTAAAGATATCTTTCCTCAAATGGAGAAAATACCTGAACTTCGACTGGTAGAAGAGAACAAGAGATTAAAGGGTGAGATCGTGAATATGGTGTCAGGGAAGAAATCCTTAGAAGATAGGCTTCAGATAACAATGAAGATGACTGAAAGCTTGAGGACTCAGCTTCAAGAATCTGAGAAAACCATTGCAAGTTTACAAAAGGAACTAGCTCTTGCAAAAGAATCGAAGGGACTGATAGAAGATCAGATTGTAAATGAAAAGCTGCTTAATGAAGATCTTGATACAAAGCTTGGCATTGCCGAAATTCATTTGCATGAGGCTCATCAGAAATTTTCATCTCTGGAGATGAAATTTGAGGATAAAAATAACTGTTGTGTGGAATTGGGAGCAACGTGCCTTGATCTCCAGCTCGAACTTGATAGGTAAAACGAGCATATTTTCTTCAGAAGAATATAATGTAACTATTGGAAATGTTTATTTTTTGTTATTGCGAAAACTTGATAATTCTAGGTGAACTTGTTTGCAGTGCGGCAAAAATCGAAACCTCCAATGGAGATATAACTCAAGTGGAGAAGCAAGTCCGAACAGTGAGTTCTTTATTCTGTGAATAAGATATGCATTTACTTTCATTGCCTGTAATTCACTCGTTACAGCTTAACTATCTCTATGCTCTTAAGCGTGCCGTGCAGTGCAATTAATCTAATTCAATAATACCTTTGATCCCATTTAAGTAAAATGTTCCATTTTTCATCATTCCAATTCTTTTCGTAAAATACCTAATTCCACATATTGAGATTTTCTTTTTTACTCTATGACAGCCATTTTTTTCGCTAATGAATGTGCCCTGTGTATATGTACAGAAGATCCAAGTCAGTTTGGCCTTCAACTTCTTCTGGATTCTCCGTCAGTGTCATTTCTACGATCTTTTGACATGAAGAGATTATGGAGTTTATGAATTAAAAATCTGACATCAATATAGCTCTTCTATTAAAACATCCCATTATTATTACACTAGACTTTCATGATTGCAATCCAATGATTGATGAAGCGACCGTTATTTAATTTGCAAAGTACAATCTTTGCTTTCATTGTTCACAATTTTCACGGTTGACGGTTATGGGATTACTAATTTGCAGGAATGGGACATTTCAAGGGCTTCAGAAAAATTGGCTGAATGTCAAGAAACCATTCTAAATCTAGGTAAGCAGTTGAAGGCTCTGGCTTCCCCAAGAGATGTTTCTCTATTCGATAAAGAGATTGTACCAACAAGTCCTGCTAAGAGCAACCACCGCTCCTCCCTCCTTGACCAAATACTAGCAGACAAGGAACTCAGTTCTCCCAAAACTAAAGAAATAATTAGCACTGGAGATAGTATGGATTCTAGTAATCCAAATAAAGGTCTGTTGTATGGAAGGAAATTCTCAAAGAGTGAAGCTACTATGAACTCCACACAGTTGCCAGAGAAGTTTGAGTATTTGGATGCTAATAAATACTCTTCCGTCACCGGGCTTGCACCTCTTGCAGTTGTGCCTATGAGGACAAAAAGTCGCGGTGGTTTCTTGAAAAGGCTACTCATGAGGAAAAAGAGGGAAGGCAGTAAGAAAAAGCTTCCTGCTATTATTGCCAGGTGACTTGTAAGTTCAGTTTGAAGAAGAGATACTATTATACATAATACGAATGTCCTACATTTGGTTCTGACTGATGAATTTAAGAGAAGTTTCCTGCAGCAACGTCGTAGTTTTGAGTGTACATAGAAAGAAATGTCTAAAACTTTGATTTTGCATGGTATAACTAAAATTTACGTTCACATCTGGCACAAATAAATGTTTAATATAGATTTGATATGTGGTATCTATTTGATAACTTACTGAAGCAGTTGTAGGGTTGTTTCCTTGTAAATGTACAATTATGAAAATAATAGTTGAACAGTTATTAACTAGGATCGCAAAGAAAACTAGTGCTTCTGCATATGTTACGTCCATTGTATCATTTCTATGAAGAAATGCTGCATATGAATCATGTGATATTTCTTCAATAAACCTAGATAGTTTAAAATTGGTTGTGCAGTATGTATAAGATGATCCCTTGTCGTGGAACTAATGTCCCTAGATCATCAACCTTCTCTTGATATGTGCTGATCTCCTTGGAATCGGTCAAAGAGATTGAAACTCCAATTGGTGATTACAAGAGCCATCCGGTTCATGTTATATGCACTAGAGGGGATGGGAAGCATGATACGGAGCTCTAAGAGGTCGGCTGCCCTGCCCCTTCTTAGCAGGTCCTAAGGACTCAGACACCTCTCATTATAAAAAAAAGGCAAAAAAGAAAAAAAAAGAACCACCCAGTTCAATCACCCCTTGTTTCCCATGATCACTGTTATAGATGCAAAGAAGATGAAATTAATAAAAGCAAAGGGTAGATTAAAGCCATTAAAGCCCATTCCAATTTTAAACGCATGCCCAATTTTCGATGTTATTCTTGTTTTGAAGCACAAACTTCATTCAATCAAAAGCTCCCAGTAGGAGACGCATCATACAGTAGAGTCATACTAAAAAAATTCAGCATGCCTTGCAAGGCAATGAATGTTAGGATTTGTCTTGAATCCGGTTGATGGAGGAGGAAGAGGACACGGGAAAGATTAGAAGAACGTAGCGCTAGCCGATAGATCACCCCCATCAGAATGATAGTTCGGGTTGATGGTCAAGTCTCACCGACAGTTTTTACAAGCACAGTTATAGATCATCCTAGCAGGGTGATAGATCCAAATTCAGTGTTGTAATTACAGTTTGTGCAGGGCGATCTATTGGGCCATCAGCGTGATCAATCTGCCCCTTGCAGAGAGTTGTGAATGCATATGAAATCTTCCAAATTTAAACCTATTTTCATGGGATTCCTTTCCCCATTAGGCTAGGGGACTATTTGCCCATCCAAGGGCCTATATAGGGTGGTTCTAGGGGTTCCAAAGACCATAATCTCTTTGAGAGTGCCTTGTAGCATAATGGTTGCTTATGCACAGGGGTTGAGAGATTATAATCTATGGGATTAAGAAAGCTTCTTGTACTCCCGCTCTCACGACATATTGGAAGGAAATTTTTTCTTAGTGGTAAGGTAGTTTTAGACAAACCACACCAAATCGTTGTGTTTCTGTGTTTGCCGATTTATTTTAAGTTTTTTTTTATTTCTTTGATCATCCAATAGGGTTAAAAACCCCAAAAAGTGGCGTCGGCTATGGGAAAAAGGGGTTGATCAAAGATGGAAAAAAATCTGGGCTTCAAGATTGAGAAGTTCATGGCAAAAAAATTTTTGGCTTGCGGCAACAAAGGGTGAAGGATCTCTTAGTTCAACAAGGGATCTATAAGGCACTCAGGGAGAAGGAAAGCCGGAAGGGATCAAGGATGTCGATTGGGCAGAGATGGAGAAAAAATGGTGAGTACAAAATGTCTTTGTTTGCTTATGAGGTACTTCTTAATGTTATGGGTTTTGATGCACCTCTAGAATTATGGAATAAGTTTGAAGGGTTATACATGGCTATGTCATTAACGAACTTCTTGCATAAGAGAAGATGAGGAAGGCTTTAGACCAAGGGATTTCAGTGGGAGAGGGTCTTCTAGAGCACGAACATCCTGGAAAGGGAAAGGGTTAGGCCAAGGATTTGCTACTATTGTAAGCAGGAATGACACTTGAAAAAGTATTGCACAAAGAGAAAAGAAGACCAAAAGAAGAATGAAGAGGGATCTTCCAAATTTGTTCCTGAAATCAATGATTGTAATGTTTATACAGTCATATCAGGTATGATTTTTTTATGCAAATTCGTGGATTTTGGATTCTAGGTGTGTAGCATATGTGTCCTAGTAGAGCATGGTTTGATACTTATGAGTCAATCATTAGTCAATCGCTCTCATGGGAAATCATAGTGCATGGGTTGTGATTGAGATCGGAGTGAAAGGATCAAATGTATTTGGTGATAAGGAATACATACTAACTACTGTGCAACATGTTCTCGATTTAAGAAGGAACTTAGTTTCCATCGAAGCATTTGATGGTGATGGATGTGAGATTAATGTTTCTGGTGGAGTGATGAAGATCACTTGTGGAGTAAAGTTGGTGATGGTGGGCCAAAAGGTAGACAACATCTATACACTTGAAGGTTGTACAACTTCAGGTGGAGGGGTCCAAGAATTGTGCAAACAAGATGGTGAAAATTTTCACAATGAGGAGCATCACAAGGAGATGGATGCAAAGAATGATGGGGTCCTACTCAAGGTGGAGTTTGGGTGCATAATGGTACTCGAGGGAGTTGTTGTGGTCATCATGGGACTCAGCCCATGGCTCAAGATAATTTAGGGCAACATACTCATGAGAACTTAGGAGGGTATGGTTCTGAGGACTTGGTTAAGGAAGCTTCAGTCATAAGTGATTGTGAAGGAAATGCACAAGAAACGGAGAAGCTCAAAGTGGATTGGAGCTTGATCAAATTGGCTTTGATTTGGTCAAAGTGGATTGGAGCTTGGAGGGGGTGCAGAAGCTGCACTCATGGTGGAGAGCACATGACAACCAGTTGGAGGTGGAGATCTTCAAGGTGGCTTGATGATTCAAGTCAAGGTAGAGATTTGATAGGATTTGTCTTGAGTCCAGTTGGTGGAAGAGGAAGAACCGAATAGAGGAAGAACATGACGAGGGAAAGATTGGAAGAATGTAACACTAATCGCTAGCCGATAGATCACCCCATCAGGGTGATAGATTGGGTTGAAGGTCATGTCTCACCGACATTGTTATAGGCAAGGTGATAGATCACCCCAGCAAGGTGATAGATCCAGATTCAGTGTTGTAATTGCACTTTGTGCAGGGCGATCAATCGGCCCTTCGTGCATTCGAAATTTTCTAAATTGAAGCATACCTTCATGAGATTCCTTTCCCAATTCGGGCTAGGGGACTGTTTGCAAGTTTCTTGTACTCTTGTTTTCATGATAGTGGAAAAAAAAAAAATTCTTGGCGGCAAGACGGTTTTAGCCGAACTACACCAAATCGTAGTGTTTTTTATGTTTGCAAGTTTTTCTTTATTTCTTCGATCATCCAAAGGGGTCAAAAACCCCAACAATGAGCAACTCCATTAGCCAATCTAGGGACATAGGAGAAAGGTGCGAAATCAAAAAACAAGATGGCTTCTAATGCCCTGTTCACAAAATTCCCCAAGAGAAATCTACTTGGTGAGCTTTGAACCTTCCAATAGCCGGGAAGTAATCACCGTCCAAAGCAACTCTTTTGAAACCCACCTCTTCAGCCATATAGTCAACACTATAGTTTCCATGCCTTCCGCTTCATACAGACCCTTCTTTTTAACTGAGCCGCGAAAGAGAACTTCTGCCAGCGCACTTCTCACATGTTAGCTAGCGTATGGAAATTCTTAGTTTTCACAATCCTTCACCCTCAGCAATTCTAAATTAAGCTCTCCCTCGAACTTGGGACCTCTCCCTTGATAGAGGTCCTATTCAGGGAGCTATGGCTACTGTGTTTAATATTATTCCTAAACCATCTAAATCCCAGTCTTGGAAATCTAATCTCCATTTTGGCCAGGTTCTTAAGCTAGGACAAAGGTGGCAGATTGCTTCCTCATTCTATTTCTGTTTTTCAGGATTTTGGTTTCTGAACAATGTCAACACAATAATGGCATTTCCAAATATACAGCAGTGACCTGCCCCTGTTATTAATCAAATTTGTTTTACTCCTATATATATGTACTATTGTTCATCCGATGGCTGACTCTGGTCAATTCACTGTAGCATCACTCCTTCCTTTTTCTCACTTCTTGTATCATAGGGTGAAATATCATATTGTGTTGGCACTGGTTCCATATCATATTAGGATGCATGTTATTAGTGTTAACAAAAAACAGATGCATCTTATTAATTTCTACATGAGTTTAATTTAGCTTATTTGGTAAAACATTATTTCCTTCGCAATTCACCTTTTTTCGATTCAATCCTTTCTTGTGAGGTTTATTCTTTTACAGGCGCTCCACTTCTCTTCTCTCGGTGGATCCCACTTCTCTTCTCTCTTCTCTCTTCTCTCGGTGGAAGCTTTTAGATTGATTTTTAATGGAGCCTTTCACCGATCTATGGCAGCAGCACTGGTGCTATTATTCGAGATCATCATAATCACTTCGTTGAGTTACATTTCCATGTCAATCCTCAGTCCTTGCTCAAGCCTCTTGGCGGTTCATCTTGCTCATTATGTCCATCTTCCAAGCATTCAAGTTTAGGGAGACTCCCTTGATGTTGTCCAATCCCTTTAGTCCATTCCCCCATGAAACTTGGACAGCTTGCAGGATTCTGGATAAGGCTCAACGCATTGCCTCCAGCTTTTAATCTATCTCTTGCAGTCATTCATATCGTCCGGCTGCAGATGTCCTGGACCAATACTCCTGTTACTGGTTTTATAGCCTCCAATCTTTTTTATCATCTGTAATTACAGCTGATGTAGTTGATCACTAGAGAACTTGGTATGTAAGACTTTTACAAAACTTCTGTCGTTGAAGGAATATCTACCCA
Organism: Houttuynia cordata; assembly: GCA_039654745.1. NCBI lineage: Eukaryota > Viridiplantae > Streptophyta > Magnoliopsida > Piperales > Saururaceae > Houttuynia > Houttuynia cordata. The sequence continues at coordinate 14,845,553 of CM077512.1, read as the reverse complement.
CGGCAGCCCGACGACTCCAATTATCTCTGCAAATGGTCACCTTAAAGAATTGTTCTTGATCCAAAGCTACACATGTACTGGTCCCCTCACATCTAGGGGTGTTCTGTCCGTCCGTGTCCATATCTGTCAGTTATTTAACGGACTGTTCGTACGGACCACGGACCAGACATGGATATGAGTTATCTGTCCATTCTAATGGGGGTGCTACGGACACGGACAAGGCATTCCGCGGACGTCCGTGTTTGTTACCCCATAAAAACCCCATCTTCATTCTCCCTCCCCCATGTTCTTCTCCATCGTGGTGCCCTTCTCTGGCAGCTCCTCCTCTGACGGCGACCCCCCATCTTCCTTCTCCCTCCTCAGTTCCCTTCTCCAACCGCCCTTCTCAGTTCTCCCTTCTCCCTCCCCCATGGTCTTCTCCGTCATGGTACCCTTCTCCGGCAGCTCCTCCTCCGACGATGACCCCCCATCTTCGATCGCTCTGATACTTTGGGTGGATGGTCCCTTGGCAGCTCCGATCACTCCAGCCCACGACCAGCTCATTTCGCCCACCACCAGCTGTTGAACCAGTTGGAGAGAGCTAAATAGAACATGACTTTTGTTTTTTGGTCTAAGGGTCATTGGTTCCACACTGGTGAGAAAAATAGGCATAATTAAGTTTTATCCATTTGCAAATGCATTGAACTACATTAGCTTGCTCAGAGAGAATGCGTTTTGAAACTTCATGCAGTTGTTTTCTTGAAACTGATAAAAACAAGCTAATGTTTTGAGTTTTGACTTAAAGAAAAGCTAATTATACTCTCTGTCCAATAGTGTCCACAGACAACTATGGACAGACACAGACGGACACGGACAAATTTTTTAACGAACAACTACGGACACAGACGGGCTGGACAACACTCTCTTTGATTACCGATGGACACGGATGGACGGTTGTCCGTGTCCGTGACCGATATGCAACCGCTCTAACTCGTTCCAGAATTTTAAATGGTCCTAGAAACCTCAGACTCAGCTTTCCCTTTTTATCAAATCTCATAACGCCCTTAGACGGTGATACTTTTAGGAATACATGATCTCCTTCTTGAAATTTCAGCTCTCTTCGTCGGCAATCTGCATAACTCTTTTGTCGGCATTGAGCAGTCTATAATCTCTATCTAATCTGTTTCACTTTTTCGGCGCAATATTGTATCAGTTCCGATCTTAGCACTTGATTTTCTCCAACATCAGTCCAACATGTGGGTGATCTGCACGGTCTTCCATATAGTGCTTCAAACGGTGTCATCCCAATGCTTGAGTGATAATTATTATTGTAGGTAAATTCAATCAATGGTAAATGATCATCCCAATTACTTTTCCAGTTGATCGCACAAGCTCTAAACATGTCTTCCAATATTTGAATAGTCCGCTTTGACTATCCATCGCTTTGCAGGTGAAAAGCCATGCTAAAGTTAAGCTTAATTCCCAACACATCCTGAATACTATTCCACGTTCTAGATGTGAACCAAGTATCTCTGTCAAACACAATAGACAACGGTGTACCGTGAAGTCTTACAATCTCCCTGATGTATAACTTCGCTAAGCTTTCTGAATTCTGCTTCCATCGGATTGGAAGAAAATGTGTTGTATTTGTAAATCGATCCACGATAACCCATATGGCATTTTTTTTGCTTCCGAGTCTTTGGTAACACTACCACAAAATTCATCATGATATGCTCCCATTTCCACTGTGGAATCTCTAATGGTTGTAACAATCCAGCTGGTCTCTGATGTTCTGCCTTCACTTGCTGATAGGTCAAACATTTCGACACAAACCTGCCGATATCTCTTTTCATTCCATTCCACTAGAAACTTCTCTTGAGATCCTAGTAGAACTTCGTACCTCCTGGATGAATAGTATACTGTGAATGATGTGCCTCTCGAAGGATCTCTTGTCTCAATTCGGCATCCTTAGGCACTAACAACCTTCCTCTGAAACGAATACCTCCAGTTGTCCAACTTCTGCAACTGAGGATTTACCTTCTGCGCTTCAATCACTTTCTCATACATAGCTGATTTAATAAAGATATTTTCGAGAAATGTTGTCCTTTGTGATGTCGGCTATTCCAAATGACACTCTCTCATCACCTGTATTAACTTCCATTCTTGCACCGTCATGTGCGCAGCTATCCTTGTCTTTCTGCTCAGTGCATCTACTACCACATTTGCTTTTCCTGGGTGATAGTGGATAGAAAAATCATAATCCTTCAAATATTCCAACTATCGTCTCTGTCTCATATTCAAATCCTTTTGAGAAAATATGTACTTCAAGCTCTTGTAGTCAGTATACACCTCGAAATTTTATCCATATAAATAATATCTCCAAATTTTCAATGCAAACACCACCGCTACTAACTCCAAATCATGTGTTGGGTAATTCTGCTCATGAATCTTTTGTCCAATAATTCCTGCAACTGCTCCTTCAGCTCTTTTAATTCAGCAAGTGCCATCTGATATGGAACTTTAGATATCGGTGTTGTTCCAAGCTTTAGATATCAATAGTAAAATCAATATCCCTTCTCGGTGGCAAGCCAGGCAATTCGTCCATAAAGACATCTAGGAATTCTCGCACTACCTCAATTTCCTCCATTCTTGGGGTAGGCATCTCTAAAGGTATTACACTTGCTAGGTATGCTATACAACCTCCAGCCATTAATTTTTTAGCTTTTATAGCAGATATCGCACAATTTTCTTTTCTAGTTCGAATTCCCTGAAATGCTGGTTTTTTTTCTCCAGAAATTCTAAGGTAAACTTTCTTCTTATTACGGTCTACATTAGCATTGTATTTAGCTAACCAATCCATTCCCATAATTACATTGAAATCAAACATAACAAACAATAGAAGGTTAGCATACAAATCTCTATCCCCAACTACTACGGGATAATCCTCAAGGTATTCAGTTGTCACAACAGAGTCTCCGACAGGAGTAGAAATCAACAAATCATAATTTAGTCTAGACAATGTCATCTCTAGACTCAAGGCAAACATAGACGAAATAAACGATCGTGACGCTCCTGGGTTAATCAAAACTCTAGCGAGTCTATTGAGGACAAATAGAGTACCTTTAATGACTTCATCCGATGCAAACAAGCAAGAGTGTCTTCCGATGTTAAAGCAAAATCCACGCTTGTGCTTTCTTGTTTGGCTCGCTCCTGCGTTCTTCTCACGATTAGGGCAATACGATGAGATATGCCCAACCTCGTTGTAGGTGTAGCACCTTCACATGTCTTGTGGGCAAGGCTTCCCAGCATGCGTCAGTTGTCCACAAAACTTACATCGATTCCCAGATCCTTGACCATTGTTCCTCTGTGGTTGGCGATTCTGGACAATTGGTCGATTCTGCACATTGGCCACAGTTTGACTGTGGTTGCTGGTTCTGCTGTTTCACTGGTCGATTATTGTTGTGACCGTCATTCCCGAATCGCTTGTTGATGGGACGTTTAAACTTGTGGTCCTGACTCTTCACCAAGCCACTCTTCCTTTCTTGCGTTCTCTTGAAGTTGTCCTCCAAGATCGACGCTAACTCCACTGCCTTAGCCACGGTCATGGGCTAAGAGACCAACACCTTTGCCCTCAACCCATCTCTGAGTCCGTCTACAAACCATCTGGCCTTAACCAAATCATTCGGGCATGCATCTGTTTCAAACCGTTGCAATTGTTCGAACTAAGTTTCATATTGTAGTACTGACATAGAACCCTGAACAAGTTCGAGGAATTACTTCTCTTTTCGGCACTGAATATGAGAAGGAAAGTACTTCTTGTTGAATACCTCTTTCAACTCATCCCAGGTGATATCTTGTCCGACAACAAAATTATTATATTCGGCAGATTCCCACCAGAACACCGCCACTCCAACAAACAAAAAGGTCGCAAATATCACTTGCTCATCTGCAGACACCTTCATCCCTTTGAACAACCTTTCAACTTCCACCAATCAACGCTCTACCTTTTCAGGATTATCTTTTCCAGAGAATTCCGATCCAACCCCTCTTAAACCTCTCTAAGGTTGGTGCTTTCTCGTGGCTGCTACTACTACCATCGTTCTATAATTCTGCAGCTAACTGCCTTACCATATCTGATACGTTATGGCTCGCACCCTCCTCTTGCGAGGGGTTAACTGCCGCATTGGGACACCTTCTATGCACTCCCGAGTTCACCATCTCTGCTATCCATGGAATGTCATATCGGATATCGGTAAAATATCAGTCGGCCTAAGAGACGAAATATCGGAGATATATCGGAGATATTGTGTAAAAAAATATCGGTAGTCAAAAACTAGTTTTTACCATATATTTTCACAATCTAACTTCTAAAATGAGTTATACTAATTTAAACAAAGAATAGATTTCAAAATATGCATAAAAATGCATATTAGGATAGAAAACAAACATGAAAGTTTTTTTCCCAAAAAAAAAAATTTGAAATTTTTTTTTTTCAAAAAAGGCCGATATATCCGCCGATATATCGGCGATATTTGGAAAAAATCTGAAATCCGATACTTAATGGTATCGGTGTATCGTTTTGTGTCCGATACCGATATATCGCCTATATATCGACGAGCTGGCATTCCATGCCGCTATCTACAATCAAAGAAAGAAGATGAATTAGAATTTCACTTAAAGTTCAATTTTAATTCATCCCTCATTTCTTTGACTCCCATACGATAGCTTCATATGAACAAATAGCAATGCAAACAAGCAAACAATCAAAAGATTAAGCATTCAATCAAAAATCTTTTATTCAATTCCAAATTAAATCCTACACTGATTCCCTGGCGTATATATTAGGGTTTATTACAAAGAACTTCAAAAACTAGAGTTTTCCTAACATTTCTTCCTAGGTTCTCTTTTTCAGAGGTAATCATCTAATATTTCCAAGGTTGTCTGGATTGGAGATGGCATGACGTTGTGACCGGCAATGGTCACAAGGTATCTCGACGGCAAAAGTGAAAAGAAAGAAGAAAAGTAATAACTGAAACGGTTTTCTATTGCATAACCTCCAACTGAGGAAGATGTCCAGCATATAAAGGAAGGAGATGGCGCGCCTGCCTAGGGCGCGCACCATCTGGCCAAACTGATGGGCCACTAATTGGCCTAATTATTCTCACTCGGCCTGTTACCTAACAATTAGCCTAAACGGGCCTGATTACAATAAGATACGCAATATTAATCAACTATCCTATTGGCATGATGACAGTTGCAGACATTGGCCCGCTGACGCTTGCATAAGGCCTGGTATGGCGTTCAAAACAATCCACCATGCTCCGCTTATCGCCTTGACCTGAAGACGACCAGTCCGGAAAACGAGCCATAATGTCGTCCTCCACTTCCCACGTAGCATCTTCTAATGAATGACCCTTCCAGGCTACCAATATCTCTGTAACAATGCGACCCGCCTTACGAACACGTCGTTTGTCAAGGATAGACGCTGGCACTGGAGTATCCGTATCCATAGGAGGCATGAGAGACAAGGGCCCACCTAGAGGAACTGACGATGCATCTCCCACAAAGCGGCGAAGATATGAAACATGGAAAACCGGGTGCACCAATGACCCTGGAGGTAGAGTCAGGATATAAGCAACGGGCCCGATACGGTCGAGCACAGGATATGGCCCATGATAACGAGGTGCGAGCTTGGCCTGGTCCGATCTGAACAAAGAAGTCTGTCGCTGTGGGAGGACGGACACATAGACTAAATCACCCACCTGGAAGGCCCAATCAGATCTATTCTGATCAGCAAGTTGTTTCATACGATTCTGGGCTGCTGTGAGATTTGTTTTTAGCTGCCGAAGAACTTCATCCCGTGTTTGCAACACATAGTCGACCTCAGCAACGGACGACCTGTGAGGCACATAAGAGAGAACTGAAGGAGGTGGACGGCTATAGACAACTTCAAACGGTGTAAACCCTGTCCGCATGTGATAAGCTGTATTATAAGACCATTCAGCCCAGGGAAGAAGCTGTAGCCATTTACGAGGCTGATCCCCCACAAAGCAACGCAAATACTGCTCCACACACCTGTTGACGACCTCCGTCTGGCCATCTATCTGGGGGTGATAAGCCGTGCTCATGGTGAGTTTCGTTCCTTGGATAGTAAAAAACTCACGCCAGAATGTAGAAACGAAAACCTTGTCTCTATCCGAGACAATAGTCTTAGGCATTCCGTGCAATCGAGCGATTTCCTTGACAAAGGTTTCAGCAACCGTCCGGGCTGTAAAAGGATGGATCAAAGCACAGAAATGAGCATATTTGGAGAGCCGGTCCACCACCACAAGAATGACTGACTTTCCTTGGACCACAGGTAAGGCTTCGACAAAGTCCATAGAGATATCCTCCCATATCTGATCTGGAATGGGGAGGGGTTGAAGGAGACCCTGTGGAGAGGTAGTAGCAGCCTTAGCGCGCTGGCACGTGTCACAGGCAGCCACATAATTTCGGACGTCCTTTCGTAATCCCGGCCACAGAAAACTCTGGCTTACTCGTTTGTAGGTCCGGAAGGCACCCCCATGTCCCACCATCAGCGTATCATGAAAATGTGAAAGCACTCGGCGACGCAAGTCCCCACTGTTAGGCACCCATAGCTTCCCTTTCCAAAATAAAGTGTCACCATGCCAAGTGAAGGAAGGATCATCCAATTGATGCTCCTGGAGACGTTCGATTAGCTGACTAGTGTCGGGGTCCGCCGTATAGGCGCAATGCAGATCAGGAAGGAAGGGACAAGTCGGGCCAGTCATAGCCATACAGGCATCCTCCGACGAGCGCCTTGACAGGGCGTCGGCGACAGTGTTCTTAGACCCCTTCTTGTATATGATCTCATAGTCATACCCCAGCAGTTTGCTCACCCAGCGCTGTTGGGCTGGTGTAGACACCCTTTGTTCAAGAAAGTACTTCAATGGCTGATGGTCGGAGCGGATGATGAAACGTCGACCCAACAAATAAGGTTGCCACTTGGTGACTGCGTGAACAATGGCCAACATCTCTCTCTCGTAGGCCGAGAGTGTCAAGGAGCGGCCTGTGAGAGATTTACTGAAGAAAGCCACCGGCCGTTCCTTCTGCAAGAGGACCGCCCCCATGCCTGTGTCCAATGCATCCGTTTCCACCACAAATGGAAGTGTGAAATCTGGCAAGACCAAAACGGGTGCAGTAACCATAGCCTGTTTCAGACGATCAAAAGCCTCTTGCGCTTCACCTGTCCATGCAAAAGCCCCCTTTTTGAGTAGTGCGGTTAGTGGGCTGGCAATGATCCCATATTGGCTGATGAATCTTCGGTAATATCCCGTCAACCCCAGAAAACCTCGGAGGCCTTTGACACATGTGGGGGCCGGCCACGACAGCATGGCGGATACCTTCGCGGGATCAGTGGAAACTCCCTCGTGAGCAATGATATGGCCCAAGTACTCCATCTGCCTACTACCAAAGGAACACTTCGACTGTTTAAGAAATAAGGAATGAGTCCGTAAAATGGAAAAAACTGACCGCAAATGTTCCAAGTGTGCGTCCCATGACTAGCTGTATATGAGGATGTCATCGAAGAAAACCAGGACAAACTTTCTGAGAAAAGGCCGGAACAAGTCATTCATGAGACTTGGGAAAGTAGCAGGAGCATTTGTCAGACCGAAGGGCATGACTAAGAACTCGAAATGACCATCATGTGTCCTGAATGCAGTTTTGTAAGTCAAGTTTGCTAAACACCCTGGCGCCAGCCAGTTCATCCAACAACTCCTCTATAAGTGGAATTGGGTACTTGTCCTTGACGGTAATAGCATTCAAGGCACGGTAGTCGACACAAAATCGCCACGACCCATCCTTCTTGCGGACCAATAGAACCGGTGAGGAGAAGGAGCTGTTGCTGGGTTGGATAATACCGGACTGTAGCATGTCGCGCACCAGGCGCTCAATCTCCGCCTTCTGCACATGAGGGTAGCAGTATGGGCGCACATTGGCCGGTGCGGCATCTGGTAGAATAGGAATGGCATGGTCATGCGATCGGATAGGTGGTAGGCCGATTGGCTCCGAGAATATGTCGGCATGATCATCTAGTAAGGAACGCACGTCCTCCGGTATGTCGGTCTGTTCAACATCCACCACTGCCCTTGGGGTGCAAACTTGAAGAACGACCCCACAGCCTGGGTCGTATGCAAAGCACCTGGTTGGGCTCCTTGGAGGCGAACCCGCTGTCTGTGCACCTCAAAATCTATAATGAGGTCCTTAAAGTTCCAGACCACATCCCCGAGGTCCTGCAGCCATTGGACCCCTAGTACCACATCTGCCCCCTTCGTGGGCAGTAGAAACAAGTCTGTCATGAAGGTGTGGCCTTGGATAGTAAGGGCAGCTTGGGCGCAGACCCCTGAACTCCTGAGGTGTTTGCCGTCCCCAATAAGTACGTCAAAAGGCTTGGCATCGGACACATAGCAACCCAATCGCTGTGCAACCTTGTCGTTGATAAAATTGTGTGTCGACCCACTGTCTATCAATACCGCCACCTCCTGTCGCTTGAGAAGTCCCTGTACCCGCATGGTGCGAGGGGTAAAGGTCCCTGAGTAAGCGTGCACTGAGATCTCAGGTTGCACGTCGGGGTACTCTGGGGTCATTTCCTCGTGCTGGAAAGAAACATCCTCATCGACTTCTTCTATGAGTAAACTTCCCCGTACTGCGCACCTGTGCCCGGGAACAAACTTTTCATTGCACCAGTAACATAACCCCTTGGCTCGGCGCTCCTCCATCTGCGCGGTTGTGAGTCTCCGAACAGGGGGAACAACAGAGCCAGTCGTTATAGGTCGACTGGGATTTGGAGCAGGAGACAGCAGCAGCCCCAGCGCTGGGCTAGTAGGGGCCCTTGGTGGAAAACTCCCACGTCCCCCCTCCTTTGTCTGGTCAACTTCTCTTCGATGCGTGCATGACGCACCACATCTCTCATCGTGTGACAAGGGAAATGCTGCATTTCGTCCGCTATCTCCGGCTTCAAGCCACGCTTGAAAGTGCCAACCAGTGCTGCGACCGGCCAGTCTGGCAAACGGTTCGCAATCTTCATAAACTCCGAATAGTACGCCCTCACGGTTGTTGTTTGCCGGATGGTAGAGAGCATCTCATTGAAATCCTGAAATTCGTTCGGCCCAAACTGTATGCACAACTCATCTGAGAACGACGCCCAAGTAGGGAATCGTACCTCCTTCTCAAAGGCCTGGTACCAGACCGAAGCGTCTCCATCTAAATGAAAGGCGGCCACACGCAGTCGCTCGATATCTGAAAAAGTCCCTTGATAAGTGAAAAACTTGTCCTCCTTGTATAGCCACTCCACGGGGTCCTCTTCACCATTGAATCGTGGAAATTGGAGCCGCGCCAACCTGGGTTCTGCGCTACCCCTCTGGCCTCCACGATAGCCCAGAGACTCCTCCCAATCCGCGTCCAACTCACGCTGGACGTTTCGCAGGTGCGGATTCATTGTGTCATTTCCTCGAACACCTTGAGTGCCTCGTCCCTCAAGGCCAGTTCGGCCCTCGTCAGCGCCTGGGTTAAAGGAACCCAGATGGATTCCTTGTGCGATGGAAGACCCAGCGTGCAGGGCCTGTGTAGAGCCGCCCAACACACTGGACCCCCCTTGTCGAACTGGACCACCAAAAACTCCTGGTGGTGGCGGTGGAGGAATGATTGTGGCTGTCTAGCTGGCTGGGTTCTGGGACTGGATCGTCTCCAAATTCTGCAGTCGAACACCAAGCGTACTGATCATGGCGATCAGCACCTCCTGGTTGGATTCCGGCATCGATCGTGGACTAGTCACCTCTTTCGCCGCCTCAAGGTCCTCCCGGATTTCTGACATACCCAATGGTTGTTTGCGAGGAGGCATGGTTGCTCTGCGATCGGCACCGCTCTGATACCAATGTTGTGACCGGCAATGGTCACAAGGTATGTCGACAGCAAAAGTGAAAAGAAAGAAGAAAAGTAATAACTGAAATGGTTTTCTATTGCATAACTTCCAACTGAGGAAGACGTCCAGCATATAAAGGAAGGAGATGGCGCGCCTGCCTAGGGCGCGCGCCATCTGGCCAAACTGATGGGCCACTAATTGGCCTAATTATTCTCACTCAGCCCGTTACCTAACAATTAGCCTAAATGGGACTGATTACAATAAGATACGCAATATTAATCAACTATCCTACTGGCATGATGACTGTTGCAGACATTGGCCCACTGACGCATGCATAAGGCCTGGTATGGCGTTCACAACACATGAACTCTGGATGCAGCTCGTATTCAAAGACTATGCGGCCACCTATAGCCCATAGATCTGAACCTTGCATACAAAGCACTCCATAACTCTGCATCTTTCCCAGCCCGGATATAGACTGGATGTTCCCTCATGATGCGAGGTTCTAGGTCGTAATAAACGGGTGAGGATCCGTCCTCAAATTCCATTCGGATCTTGGGTGAAGATGGTCCTTTTCTGTCCACCATTCTACCGGAAAGTACACATCTGCAGCAGGGTCATAGTCTAGATAGGGATCATACTCTGGGTCACTCCTAGGCAAAGGTTGCACATCTTCTGCTGGAGCATGTGTGTCTTCTAAGTCTATCCTGTAGGGATTAGTCTCAGTCCCCAAACCTATATTTCCTCTCTTCTAATGTTCTAGCCACTGTTTAGCAGCTTCCTGCTTTTCACTCTCATATATTCTTCCGCTTCTGGTTCTAGCTATTATACCTATACCAAATACATCATTAGTGTACTGATAAAGTAAGGTTTCAAATTCTTCCTGTGAACCTTCTAATCTCATCAAGTTCTCCTAAATCATTTCATAAACTAATAGTGTTTTAATTAAGATTGTAAATGAGCTGAGATGCTCTGATACCAAGCTGTCACGTCCCAAAATTCTTGACCTCGATCAGAGTGAAAATACATCCAAAATACCAAAGCCAAGAGGCCAAAACTTTGAGCACGTGATCGAATACTCGATCACTACCGTCAATTGCGCAATCACAAAAAGATGTGCAACCGACATCATTTCCTCAGTCATTCAGTCTAAAATAAAACATTGCTAGTATAATAAAATAAAAATAAAAGATCCTACTTAGTCTTATTACAGCTGATTAAAATCAATAATCGACAACTTCAAAATCATAGTCTTGGCACACATGGCCAACAATTTGCAATAGTTCAATAAAACAAGAACAAATAACTTCAATCTTTAAATCTGCGCAGCCAGCCCACTCTTGTAACCGCGACATGCTCTGCTTCATTCTCTTTTAATACCTGCATCAGAGGATGCATGAATATTCTGAAGAAATACCCATTAGAATGCAAAAAAACCTACAAATGATATAAAGAATAACAATCCAATAAAAATCAATTTTTCAGAGGGAGCATAAAAAACAGGATGGAGGGACTATTTTTTATGGGACCTTAAGGGTCCTACTTAATTTCTTATGCTATTTTTAAAGTTAGAGAGACAATTATTATGTAGTGGTGCTGATTGTGTAATTTTGTGAGCAGCATTTTGCACGTGTAGTTTGACTAGTGTAACAAAAATAGAAAAAAAATAGTTGTTGTGTGTTTTTTTGCAACAATAGTTGGTTTATTTTCACAAATTATATATGACACACAATGCTCATGCAAATTTTCTTAGTAAAAAGTAAATTCATATAATTCATGACCTCAAATAGTTAAAAAAAGACGCTATTTGATTGTGATTATGAAAAAATAAATTCATATAATTCTTATCTCCTTGCCCTTACAAGAGATGAAATCTTAGTTTCGCCCTCCTTTCAATTTTCTAGTCCCCGTCTCTTTTCTTCCATTGTTAAGAAAATAGGAGATTTAACCATATTTTTTTAATAAAAAAGACAAACAGAAAGTGTCCCTTCATACTAAAATCTAGATTTTTTTTGGCCCCAGAGTGTCTATAGAGAAATATCTTTTTCTTTAGGCCCCCTTTGGCTTTTAGGAGAAATTATTAGGTACACGTTGCGTACGGGAAGCTCATGCTCACCACCAAAGGGTGATCAACACGGCCTCACTAGTTAAGTTAGGGCCTATAAATTAGATTTCGTGTCAAGCACCGAATGGTAATGAGCATAAGATCTAGGTACACGGCGCCTACCTAATAACTTCTCGGCTTTTAAGTGGGAAAATATCTCATCCTCAGTCTCTAAAAAGGTGCCACACGGAAATTCTTTTTTGCTGCACTCCTATATTCGTATATTCTAAACCAGTTTGGCCTTGTTAGGCCATCCAGTAGCTCCGTGACCACTGATTCTGGACCCAGTATTCTCTAGCTGTTGTTTCCTTCTCCACCCCTCACACCCACAGACATCTCTCCGAGCTTATATAAACTGAAATAATGGGAGATCTTGTGAGTCATCAAGTAGTTTTTGGCTTTAAAATGGCAGGAGAAATGTCAAATGTGGTGGATTCATGGCTCGGCCCTCTTGTAACAAAGCTGGTGAAGAGTAGCCGGGGGGCGGCGGAAGTTGAGGCTAGCTCTCGGTTGACGAAGGCGACGACGTCTTTGGAGCAGAACAAAGCCAGTTGTTCAACGGAGTCGAAGACTCGGCGCTGTAGCTTCTCGGAGGAGACACTGTGCGTGCTCATGGATCGGTTTACCCCTTGTTAAATCGGCGCTCTTGTATCTCTCGTATAGCTTGTATTTAGTTCGTGTATCATATGAATGGATCGTGTCCATATAAAAACCATGCCATCCTGTTTAATTGGGATATGGGAGCTATTATTTTTCTCTTCCTTAAAGGTTTGTACTTGAAAAGGTCTATGAAGTGGTAAAAAGCTCCATCTTGAATGTATGGATTCCAATTAGAGTTTAGTACTCCCTCCATCCTGTTTGAATAGCTCCATTTGAAAAAAAAATGATTTTTATTGGATCGTGGAAACAGCAAGAAGAGGTTTAAAATTTACTTAAATTGACTATATATGGAGCACCTAAAACGGGAATGTCTTCTTTTCGAGATGGAGCATCTAATAAGTTAAGAATTTATTATATACATTAAACTTAGGCGAGCACTAGGAGAAAGGGAGCAGTCTGATGGAGAGATGACACTTCCGCCACTTTTACCACTCACCACAATCCTTATTCCCTAGAGTGCAATGACATCAAGCCAGGGGAGGTGTGGTTCACATGATTGAACCCTGCCTCCTTCCCTTTCCCAAAATGTTAAACTCTTAACCATTCAAAAATTGGCCTGCGCATCAGGTCGCGGCCAGTAAGCAAGTGCCCGGGTCTAGCAGCTGAGGCGATTACCGTAAAACTGCTTTTTGTTTCCTCAAAGTTGAAACAAAAATCAATTCATCAAGAAGAAAGCTCCCGTTAAGTGGAGGATATCCTGAGGACACAAGCGGGAGCACCAAAATTTCTTCCTAAGCTTTGATCGCTGTCTCCCCCAAGTGGTAGATGTCGAGGTAGCCATCGTGTTTAAGGGGAAATGTCTTTTTCTTTGGTCCCCCTTTACGGGGAAAATATCTTATTTTCAGTATCTAGAAAGGTGCCAGACGGAAACTCTTTTTTGCTACTTCTAAACCTTTTTGGCCTTTGTTAGGCCACCCATATGAATAAAAATTCTATTTGTTAAAAATTTCTGTTGGTACTCTTTGCAGTTTAGTGATTTTGGCTATAATTTATTGTAATTTTTTGTTTTCCAGTGGCCAATGCAAAGTAATTACAGAGATGCTATACTAATGTGGAGATTAATGTGTAATTTCATGTTTTGGCAAGGGGAATCGAATCCATTCTATTCCGCAATATCATGTCTGTAGTCAAATGCCATTTTTTTTTAGAACATGCAATGCTTTAGGCAATAATGTTGTCAGTGAAACACCACCCGGCCTATTGAGCATCCTTTTTGTCTGCTAGGCGCATACATTTATTCCATATATTATATCCAAACGTAAGAGACAATGTATAAATTTGGGGTGAGACCAAGGAATTCCATATCGGCGAAATTTCGTCGATATATCGATTTTGGGCCCCACCCGATACATCGTAATCACTAAATATTATTTTTTAAAAAAATTTACAATATTGGCGAAATTTCGGTAAAAAAAAAACGTTTTCAAAAAAAAAAAATTTGAAAGGAAAAAAAAAATAACTTTCCCATTGTTTCCCATCTTAATATGCATATATTGAAATCTATGCTTTGTCTAAATTAGTATAACTCATTTTAGAAGTTAAATTATAAAAATATATGGTAAAAATTAGTTTTCAACTACCAATATTTTTTTACAAATATCTCCGATATATCTTCAAAATATCTCCGAAATTTTGTCTCTTAGGGTCGATCGATATTTTACCGAAATCCGATACGAAATTCCTTGGGTGAGACACTTCTGCACCCCATTTATTCTCAGTAGGGCCACATGATCAGTAAAATTTGGGTTATACATTTATTCTATATATTATATCCATACATTTATTCCATATATTACCCAGTTGCAGTGGTCACAAGCTAGGAAGCACCGCAAAGTCAGTGTCGAATCCGTGGCCGATAATCATATCTAAATTAAAAATATATTTTTTCTTGTAATTAAATAATCACGAAGGCATCTGTAGTGTAGTGGTTAAAGTTATTGTTTTTAAGCAGTAGATTCAAATCCAGACAATTGCATCTTTTTTTTATGTTATTCTTGTCTTCTAAAAATAATAAACAAAAAGTAATTTTAAGTTTGTAGTTGTAATTTTTATAAGGTTTAGAAGAAAAAAATATGATAATACAATACTAAAAATATATTTATAATTTATAAATAATTTTTAATTAACTGTGTCGTATCCTACTTTTTAAGAAAATGATATGTCCCCGTGTCCGGGGCTAGCTTGTTCAAGAAAATTGAAAATACAATCTCAAAACTTTGAAATAGAAGTTTCTGCTTTTGGATTTGTAAACCAAAACAAGACTACTTTTATCTTGGAGCATAATCAGTCTGTACGAATTCTTGGTTTCCTAGTCACACTGCTGTCTCAGTTTTAATTTATTTATAAACAGCTGCAAAGGTTGTCCACAGTATGATTGTTTTTGCTCAGTGTCTAGAGTATAAACATCTCACAGTGGTATTCTATCTATCGTTTAAAGCATGATGGTCTTTGTTGTTTTTTACTTTCATGTATTCTTTTAGGAAATATATATGTTGAGCGTCCATACTTCCGCAGTAATACGCCAAGAAGAAACGTGGTTTGACTCTGTTAGTATCCTCGAATCTGAGTCTGATGATGATTTCATCAGGTCCATGGGGGTGAATTCTTGAACTCTCTTTCTCATATTCATCTTTTGATACTAGAATTCTTTCAATAATGCAGCTGATGTAGTGATTTTTGGAGCAGACTGTTTTCCTACCGTCAGTAACAGTGTTGGTAACCTCTCAAGTGATCAAATGCTTCAATATGAAAGTGCCTCCTGCATTATAGATGCAATGTGTAAATTTGGGGAACTTTGTAATTGCAGCACCCCTGTAACAGTTTCTATTGAACGTTTTTTGAAAGTAGAGGAGGTAAAACAGAGATGAAGTTTATCGGGAATGAGTTTAAAGAAGCTGATAGATTTGCTACGTTGAGCAGAAAAGGTTATGAATTCTCTTGTTTAGGCAAAGGTAATGAGTCTTGATCCAGAGTCACAGGTGTGGAAGTATGCACCAAGAGGTGGAAATTGGAGGGTTCATTTGCTAGTTTCAATGGACTTAAAGAATATAGGCTCCATAGTAATGGAGGCCCGAATCAATCCCAAATCACGCCCAAATCAACCACGAATCTATCCGTGGTAGGAGTCCAATTCGGAATCTGAACTGCCGATTCCCATTTCTGAACTGCCTTCAATTCTGAGCCAATCCATGCTTACAGCCGAGTCCAATTTCAGTCCAACTCTTTCTATTCGAGCCAATCCCAAATATGAACTCTCCTATCCATTTCGAGTTCTTCCTAATTCAGCCTCTGACCTTCCAATTCAAGACCTGCTCGAACCAGCCCAGGATGCTGTTATTCATCTTCTCCTTCGCTTCTTCTGTCCGAGCCCTTCTGTTCGAGCGGCCGAGCACGAGCTCGGCTGTTCTTTCGTTCATTTTTTTTATTTTGCATTTAAGTTAAACGCCCGTTATAATGATCTCAGCCCTCATATGTGCAATGAACGACTTTTTTAATTTAAGAACAGATCGGTAGTTTCTTCTAATATTGTTTAACGGCTGAGATGAATATGAATCATGTGTTTTAATTTCAGCTCTAAAGTTGTAGATTGAGTTTTTAAACCCCCTTGTAGCCTCTCCAATTATCGGGATCTTCATCTTCTTCTACTGATCTCCTTTACTTTCCTGAACTCTTAGACGTGCATGCGGTTCCTGTTCCCCAACATGTCCTGGATCAAGTCTCAGCCATCTGGCAGATTTCGTTGGTTGGCTACCTGCTAGGTCGGAGACCGTATTATGTATGACTCAAAAATTCTTTAAAAATCACAAGTTTTGAGATGAAATCCCTCGCAGATGGATTTTTTCTTTTATGCAACTACATTTATAAATGTATTCCAAAGGTGCACCTCTATGAGGTTATTCCATCTCTTGTCAACCTCATCAGTCAGGATTTATGAAGGGTGGAATTATTAATGAAAATATTCTATTGGCGCGTGAGATTGTCCGTAATTTTCATCACAAATCTGAGCCGAGGCAAAAGTTGATCTTCAGAAAGCTTTCAATACAATTAGATGGGACTTCTTAGCTTTTGTCTTAAATCAAATGGGATTTGATGATATTTTGATTTCTTGGGTGTTGGAATGTGTTTCAACAGCTTCTTTTAGTGTTCTCATCAACGGGTGCAATTTTGGCTTCTTTAAAAGTGAATGTGGCCTTCGTCAAGGTTGTCCACTCTCCCCTCTTCTTTTCATCCTTTGTATGGAAGCGCTTACATTATCTTTGGTCCAAAACGTGGATGCAGGTACAATCATTCCTCCTATATTTAAGAATGCTCTTAAAGTTTCTCATTTATTATTTGCGGACGATTTGCTATTGTTTTCGGAGGAATCCATTCCTTCATTGCTTGGAATTAGGGATGTGTTGCGGGAATTTGCTAAGTTCTCTGGCTTAGAATCAAATATTTTAAAGAGCTCTCTCTTCTTTTCTTCCTCTTGCATCTATAAAGAATATATTATTGATGCCATGGGTTTCCAAGTGAGAGAATTGCCGATCAAATACTTGGAATTGCCACTTAGTTCAAAAAAATTGTCTTCTCTCTGTCTCCCTCTCATCAATAGCATAAAAGGCCGAATCAATGGTTGGAAGACTTGTTTACTCTCATATGCTGGTCGTCTGCAACTTGTAAAGTGTCACGCCCCGAATTTCAAAACCTCAAAAAATGCGCGGAAGTACTAACTCAATTAAGGTCTTGAGGCTGAAACCCGGGCCATGACCGAATACTCAATCACAACATCCTCTCTATCCAGAATGCTTAAACAATATCAGTTGTACAAAAATCTTAAATGATACAAATCCTTAAGAGATCCACTACTCTGATACAATAACCAAGACAAATAACTACCAAACATCCAATTAAAAGACAGCACGCAGGCTGCTAAAAACTGATAAAGAAAATCCACTTCTAGAAACTTCCATCATCGAGCTTCCAACACGAACCTTGTCAATTCTTCTCCACTTTCAATCCTGCATCGAGAGATGCATGAGTATTTCGAAAGAAATACCCAGTAGATACCAAGAAAAAAAAACCCACAACAGATAATAATAATAATAGGAATCTGACGAGATGGTATAAATATCAAGACACATTTACCAATGACAGAATGAGTAAATACAGAGTTTACTTTCATGAAGCAATCATCATTATCAAGGATCATCAACGATAAAGAATAGACAATTGATAACTCAAACTCCAAGAACCATCAACGGTCAAGAATTGATAAACAATAACTCAACTCCACACGTACAGAGTGTCGGAAGAAAATAATCAAGAATTCTGACTCCAATCATACAGAGTGTCGGAGATAACAATTTCTGCTCTCTGTTCAGTCCATTTCTTCTATGGACATCAATTAACAGATCATCCTAGAGGTTCTACAAAGGAACCCGGCCATGCGTCTAGGGATGCTGGCCCCATCGGTGCTTACGGGCACAATGGGCGGAGATTGCAGACCTTCCGTAATGTCATACAATCTAAAGCGCACGCGTTGCCGTCATCGGCTGAACTACAGAGGTTCATATATCATCGGAGATCTCGCAAGATCTAGCAATGGCTCGTGAGCATACTATGATTCCACACAAAGAGCATTCGTCAAAACTCTTGGTGGAGAAGCAGTTTACATAGAACTGAATCATTCTGAAATAATAAGGGTTCTCACCATTCTAGGGACCCACTCAAACATCTTTCAACATCTGACTTATAAAGGGAGTATTCAACATCTGACTCACAAAGGAGTAATATTCAACATCAGACTCACATAAGAGTAATATTCAACATCTGACTCACATAAGAGTGATCAAGGAATTTCTGAATTCAATCATCGGAAGACTCATAAATGAGATTCAACAGAATGACATCTTCACCATGCATAGCTCCATTCAAGACATCTAGTTTTCTAACAATGTTGAGGGTTATATGTCATGAATACTGGATGGTAGGGTTTAAGAGAATAAACCCTAACCGAGAACTTAAGATTCCAAAGTTTGGTTCCAAAGAATAGCAGATTTGTAGTGCGATGCACCACAAAAGAATGACTCAGTCTGACATAAACTCACTTTCTGAATTTGATCAATCTAGAAACACCACTGACTCCTTTCATCAAAGTTTTATGAGATTATTTTAATTTATTAATAGGTATATCATATAGTTTTAGAGATTAAATCTTCCCAAATTTATACTGTTATCAGCACATTAACACACTTCTCTGGTTCACCACAGTTTACCCAGAATATATTTTGATCCGAAATTTTTATGCCAGATATTCTTTTGTCTCTAGTTTCTAAACCATTTTACGGCATAATTTTCTGAAATTTCTACATTTAGTTACAATTTTTTTGAATACAGTCTGTCGGCGCAGGACTATGTCTGGCCGAGAGTATTACTTTTAAACTTACTTAATCAATACAGTATATTAATTAATTAATCACTTATTAATGCATTCTATACTTATTACATTACTCTCCTGGCTTTTGATAACTCCCAATAGTTCTGTAATTACTTAGTTTCTTACCCAAGTTGTTAATCTCAAAGCCGGTTGTACATATACATACGGTTTAAACTAATAACTACAAGTTGAACAATTAAATAGGGGACACAACCCACTCTGACCCATGAGAGACTAAGTACAGCAATCTTCTAACTCCGGTAACTCATTTCCCTAATTATTACTTTATTAATCTTAAGATATGTGTTAGTATACAAAACAGTTTTGTACAACACATTCATTTTTAACTCGAAATCTGCAAGTGGAACAATTAATTAGGGACACAGTCAACACTGACGCATGAGACAACTAGGGTACATTAGCCTTTGAGTTCCAGTGACTCTACTTTACACTTAGTGTCATAAGGTAAGGTATATATCTCATTATATCAAAACAGTTTTGTACTCATAACTCCTTCTCGGCTAACATAACCCAAAATAGACAATTATCTTGAGACAGGAAAATCTGACGACCCAAAGCTAATCTGGAAGATTGAAACATCTGATCAACAGCAAGTATTAACATCAAAGATTCAAACTTTAGGGATTGAACACAATACATTTGGAATCCGGGATGACACCATATCATCATCGACTAGATTTAATATAGAAACAAGGAAAAAGGACAGCTTTAGATGGACAGAAAATTGTACCATACAGAACAAAGTGAGATCAACTCGATTCAATCAGTGAGAATACCATATGGTCTAGTTGGAGCCATGCATGATTATGGTTTACAACATTGAGGATCGATTCAAAAATTGGATATACCGAGTATCAAAAGTGATTCATAATCTAGAACATCACCCAAAATTCACAGATCAGCATAAACACATGCACGTATATATCAATCGCAGCATGATCAAAGGACACCTTCGATCTGAGGTATCAAACATTGCATCAAGGATAAGTGGGAAAAAGAAAAGCACCTACCTTGTAGACAAAAAATCCGATCTCTTTCTACGCGGGTGACTCTTCTTGCACCACCTCTTTCGCTCACCACTCTACACGAACTGAGGCTCCACCACCACTCCAATTTCTACTGGTTGAACAAAGAAGGAGCACTCTTACTGTTGGCACGACCCCAATAGCTCCAAAAAGGGATGCCGGTCTCTTGTTGAGTGAGTTTAAATAGGAAAACCTAATTCTATGCCATAGCATCTCCACCCTTGATTCTTAATTCATCTAAGGGTTACAATTTGACCCATAAAGAGATAGACCAAGAAGTTGAACGTGGTCAATCACCACTATCAATTAATTACATTCCCAATAAGGTTGGAAATTGGTTATTTTAAATCAATTCCCATAATTAACCTTGCAACCACCCAATACAATTCCCAATTGCCAAGTCACCTCCTTCATTCAAAATTTAAATCTTAGCACAATCTCACACTCCCCAAGCTAAGCCATTAACTATCCAATTCTACCTTAATTGGCGTCCAATCAACTTCTCATTAATTGCCAATCAAAATCTCCATGATTATTCTCAATTAGCCATATTTAAACCCAATTTAAATAGATTGCTAATTAGAATTTCAAATTTGAATTTACCTTCCAAGATTAATTCTCCTTGCCATAACTAACCAAATCTCATCACATCACACATGTTCCCATGCCAACCACGTGGCAAGTGCCCAGGGCACTGTGTCCACGTGGCTATGGCCCTCAGGTGCTCCTACGTCTGGTGCGTGGCACACAGATGGGCGGCTCCGATGCCCCGCGAATGCAATGCGCAAAACTTACCAAATATAACATCTTGCATTACGATAATCCAATCTAATAGATCAAAATATTCAAAGGAGTCTCTACACACTGGTCTCATACCCTGGCGCCTGACCCCCACTCTTGGCGTCAGGTGCACTCCGCCCCTAGTGCCAGGCCAGCCTCAATGCCAGGTTGACCCCAGCGCCAGGGCTAGTCCTCGCGCCCTGGTAGCCTGCCTAATTTGGTTTATCAATTCCACTCTTCTATAAGCATCACAAAACCAAATCGATAGACGAGATTAAAAGATTTCAAAATAGGCAGCAAAACTTTCCTATTTTAGAACAGTTTCCTAAAATAGCAGTTTTTGTAAACTTGTAAAATTTTCGGGTGTTACATAAAGTCTGTTCTTAACAGTATGCAACTTTTTTAGACAAGCACATTTCTACTTCCGAAAAGAGTGACTTTTCTACGCTTGATCTCAGCACTTAGGTCACTTTGGCACTTCAAAACCCGCCTAATAACTTTACTTTGGCCGTTCCGCAGCCCGAGCACTTTAACCTATATAAATAAAATATGTCCCACATTAGACGCACCAAATAATTTATAAAATTACGGAACACATTTAATTTGAACAATTTAGAGCACATTAATTATTTAATTACTAATAATCCACTTTATTCCTTATTTTAACTAGAAAATATGACTAACAAATAGATAAAAAGACATGTAAAAATATGTATTTTTCATGTGTAACAACATAGAGAGGAGAGAAATGGTATACTCACTTGGAGAATGCAGATTTGAGTGACCATTTGAAAATTTTGTCAAATAGCTCATGTGCAATAAAATTTTGCATTATTATGATTGCTTTCTCATTCCTTTTTTTTTCACTACTGATAGAAAGTGAGATTCAGAGAAGGCATGACAGGAAGAGAAGTAAACTGATTTGCAAATTGGAATGACAGATTAATACATATACACTTGTAAGAAGAGAAGTAAACT
Organism: Houttuynia cordata; assembly: GCA_039654745.1. NCBI lineage: Eukaryota > Viridiplantae > Streptophyta > Magnoliopsida > Piperales > Saururaceae > Houttuynia > Houttuynia cordata. The sequence continues at coordinate 14,823,666 of CM077512.1, read as the reverse complement.
GATTTGTAGATTCGAATGACAGATTAATACAAATACAGATTGGAAGTAAACTGTCGGCGGCAGGTGATTCCTTCCAACTCCTTTCCGACCATCTAAAACCTCCTCATCCATTCATCCATGTAATTAATGTCATATGACTCGCATGTTACCTATGCAAAATCATTTATCATACATATACTTTTAGTGTCTATCATATAATTGTAAATATTCTTGCATTCATACATAGTCGAATATGAACTAAGCATAGAAGTCCACTTTCTTCCTCCTCTTTACCATGTTATAATATGAACCCCTCTCAAATAAAATTACATTAATCCTTCAAACAAACCCCACAACTATCACGCCACGTTCCTCGTCTGTAACTTTCTATCATTGATGTTATGTAATTAAGGTACATAACTAAATTTATTTAATGACACTATAGTTAATAATAAATCTATTTAATGACATAAAAATGTATAATAAATTATGCAAGTATATTTTTCAAATTTAATCATCAATATTTTAGGTACTTTTTTAGTTTAAATACAAAATTCATTAAGATTTTTTTAAAATAATATTTTCACTATAAACACATTGTTGAGATGTTCTTAGCTATTTTTCGTAATTATTTTAATATCACTTCTTTCTATTTTATAAAAAAAATATAAGAAGATAAGCTGCTAGCCAAAAATGTCTATTTGTTGCAAATAATGAGAATGGGAAAATTTATATATTTTAAATATTTTTATTTATGATTATATAAAAATAATACTTTTATTTATAAAAAGTAAATTATATTGCTTTTGCGACAAATATAACAATTTGTCGCAAAAACTATTTATTATTTGCCACAAATATATAGGTTGTCGCAAATAGCATTAACTTTTGCGACTAAATGGCATATTCGTCGCAAATATACATTATTTTTGCAACCAAATTAACTATTGGTCGTAAATAGTACTTATTTTTGCAACTACTCGCCATGTTGTCGTAAAATGGTAAGCTATTTGCGACAATTCTTAAATTCGTCGCCAATGGGTATCCATTGCGACAAAAACGGTTTTGTTGCAAAAAAATCTGTCGCAAAAGCCCTAATTTATTGTAGTAAGATACTAACTTTGTCTCTCATCTGTGTGTCTAACCAACTGCACAAAGATTTAATATCTCATATCAAATAGGGTTTTATTAGGACAGTTGAGAATAGAAATCTTGTTTAGGGGCCGTTTGGGGCGTGATAAAAACTAAACATCCACTGTGGATAATCCACTTTCAGGTGGATTTTTTGAATTTATCCACTATCCAGCTGAAACACCTCAGGAGGTGTTTCAGCTGGATAGTGGATAAATTCAAAAAATCCACCTGAAAGTGGATTATCCACAGTGGATGTTTAGTTTTTATCACGCCCCAAACGGCCCCTTAGTGGTGGATTCAAAAGCCTTGTGTGTTCTTTCATTAGAAGTTCTTTGTTTAATTAATTATTTTAGTTACGTTATAATAAAAAATTTATTTTGTTGAATTAGATAAGTAAAGTCTAGAATCAAGTTGAATTTAAACCAAGTCCCTATAGGATCGGCCTCGTAATCACTATTCTATGTCAGATTCGTGTGTTTACAAGTAAAATAGATTAAAATTCACATTAGAGGCCCTTAAGCCTCAAAGCAGGAGCCCTTAGGTTGTCCTGGTAGATAGTTTCTTCTACAAATGTATTTTTGCAAACTATATTTTACTGTTCAATGACAAGTAATCCTACGACACTTGACTTGTCATTGGGACTTCTCGTTGACTCTGGTAGAGAGCATAATCTATCGGAAAAGAGTTCTACATCCCCATTGAAGCACTCATTAATTCTACTTTCTTCATAAGATAATAAGAAGTATGTGTAGCAATCTAATCACCTATATTACTCTCTAAATCATACATCTTAATTCCAAGAGCAATCTAATTGTCACACTGTCTTTAAACTTTCATCTTCATCTTTACTTGCATTACAGGATGCATGAGTACTCCAAAGATATACTCAGTAGAATATAAAATCATAGCAGCGATATAAAGGAAGTTTCAAGAAAGATATTGTAATGGGGAAGCAAATTAATACGAATATGAAAAATAGGATTTTTATCAATAGGAATTTAAAAAATATCACCATCAAAAGGATGATCAATATCCAATTCCACTAAACTCCATAACAAGAATAATGTAAGGAGGGTTTTAATTTCTTCTCTCAAATCAATACCACGCAAGTGGTTACTTACTCGGTTACGATAGGGATTTTCTCTTTGAAACTTGCCATGAGTCTAGGATAAGGGCCCCATCAGTGCATCGTGGACACTATGAGCGGAGATCATCAGGTTTATTCCTCACTTCTAAAACGTGCGTTGTATTGCCTCTCTTTGGGCGGGAGCCTCACAAGGTTCAAAATTATACGAATATCTTACAAGATCTATCATGGTCTATTGAGCATATTATGATACAAAGATGTCGCAACAATCCCTATGAAACTGACACAGGTAATATTATGCAAATAGAGTCATCGCAACGATCTCTATGGAGACTTACTCAGGGTGCCTTGAATGGGCGAGAACCTTGCAAGCATATATGAAGCCTTGCAAGTATGCATAGGAGTCAACTAACTCAATAATCATCATGCTAAAAAGGGAAGTTGCAAGTATACAGATTCTTGCAATCATTCTAGAAAAGACAACTAACTCACAACAAATAACTTCAATATTAGCTTTCCAACTACGATGTTCTATACTCATGATGAAAACCAATCCGCAATTATTTTACTTCTTTTTAATTACGATATATTACTCTATTGTTCATATAATTACTTATAGGCACTTAGGCTGATACTGATGATAGCATACAATATTCATTGTATTACTTTTACAGGTAGTTCACAACAAAAGAGACACGAAAGGTGACTTTTAGGAAGAACAGACATAATAGATAGGTTTACACTTCTTCCATAGACAGTACAAGCAGAATCTAAACCATAAATTTTTACTACGGGACCTTCTGTGTGTTTAGAGTCCAATAATTTTTTTATTTTTATAAAATTAATTACGATTTTTTTTCGTACAGGTGATCTAGTAGCTCTAATTACTATGTAAATGGCACTTAATTAGTATACCAACATAGGATTAAGTGTATTAAGGTCGTGATTCCTATAAGAATTAGGAGGTGACGTATGACTTCACAAGGACAAGCCTTGTACCTGATCAATCACTGTAGCCCCTTCAGGTTGGCAATCTTTAGCAAGTTTGCTAAAAAGGTCTTCTATCATTATTAAAGTATAACATCCTTCAATTTATACATCAGAAGATATTCTATTTGCTATGTAATACATATACATATGTTGTCCCGAAATAGGTATAAAAAACAGAAAGAATTCAGGTCAGCGGAAATGCAATTTGGCATTGTTTTAGTCTAATTCGGATATATGACTAATTACTTACCTTTCTACACATATAATAGTTTTACCAAATGAGACAATTATAAGAGGACAATAGGGTTGTACACTAGAATGGAATAACAGCAAGGGAAACAACATGAATTTATAAGTCTTATTAATTCATTATGAATATAATCAACGGAATCCAAACGTCAATTGTAGTTGAATCAATGAACATACCAATATAGCATATGACCTTGATAATTAAGGAAAAAATATATAAAACCATCTTACCTTATTCGATGAAAAACTTCTCACTTCATCAAGAAGTTCAGCCACGTACGTTCGCTCCTTTCGTCACAACACATGTCTGCCAGCAAATATAATGAGGTCAAGTGAGAGAGGAGAGAGGTCAAGAGATTTTTAGAAAGAGCGAGAGAGAAAAAGTATGAGAGAGGAGAGATGGAGTGGTCGGCCAATGCATGGGCTAGCCAGCACTCCTAATATACTGGTCGACCTAGGTTTCCCAATCCCAATTAAAATGTAACTGATTCTCCCTTAATTTGAGTCCATCCCAAGCTCCACTAACCAATAAGAGTCTTTCCAAAAATAACCTATGGCAGTATCTACTCACATGGAAACAAAACTATTGTTTCACTAAATAAGGTAAGCCAGTAACTAAAAAGGATTCTCTCAAAATTACCTATAGCGCCTAATTATATGGTTTCATCGTAACCATCCATCTAATCTTCATCTGTGCTATCTCTAACTAAGAGTGTATCTTCCCAAGATATTTATATAAATTCATAATCTCTCACTTAACACCGGCGCCAGGCACAGTCCCAGCACCAGTGAGTCCTGGTTTAGCATGGAAACCTATCTAATTGCCTTATTAAGTTCTATTACAACTATAATTAGTAAAGATTAGGATATCTCTCAATAAATTTATTCAATCAAAACTAAAAGAATTCCAATTGGAATTCACATTTTTCTTTTGTACAATTTTTCAGGTCTGTCACTTAAGTGATCCAAATTAGCGAGATTGCTCATGCAATTAATTGAACTCCTTGATTCATTTTTTTGGGATATTAACTCCATGTTTCATTTTGAAGAAAGATGTAAAACATTGTATTTTATAATTAATAACGCAGTTATTGAGGCCAATAATATCTATTAACTCAACATTCAGCAAAAAACTTATACATCCGTGTACTCGCGTAATTTATAAGGATTGATATTTGATAAGCAAACTCAAAACTTGAGTCTTCATACTGCTTCTTCCTGATGGAAAAGAGAATTTGTAGACATGATTAAGTTTTTATTGGTAAGACCGGGAATGCGCTGCTAGACAGGACAACTATTGACAAGATCATCAAGCGACCAAAGATTATTCAGGATGCCATTCGCCTCGCATAACTCCCATTCTAATTCTGAACAGCTATTCATTGATGGAATACCAATTTCTGCACATTCTGACTCCAAGATCATTGAAGGATACACATCCCACTGTAGTAGATCCAAAGAATGTTCATTCTGCTCGAAAATTCCTTCGCTGCCACTAAAATTATTTTGCAAATGGCAAATCCGCTCCACCAGATCCCCCTCACCAACTGATTTGGATGATTCATTAGTGCTTAGTTCAGTCCCTATCTGTTCTTGTTCCTTGAGCATTGTATCACATCTAATGTTTTGTGGTACCGAGAAATTGAGCTTAGCTTTGTCGCCTCGAATTCTCAGAGCTGCACAATCATAAGCCCGGGCTGCTTCCTCAGGAGTATCGTATGTCCCCAGCCAAACTCTGCTACCCCTCCTTGGATCCCTGATAAGGGCGGTCCACCTGCCCATTTTCCTCTCACTAACACCTCTGTACATGGTGCTGCTCCTCACATTCTTGCGTTTTAGTTTCCTTAGTTTTCCTGCGTGGTTAGCATACGATAAACATGAGAAACTATATATTTACAGCCGTTATGAGTTTATCAATGTTCCCAGCTAATAAAGCATACCTCGTGAAGGGGGCCCTTCCGGCTGCTTCATTTGATAATCTTGTGGCCAGGCCCTTTGGCAGTCATTTCGTAAGGAGTGGTGATGGAGCTCATCTATTCCAGAAAGAGTGGGCTCTCTTGTTCCACACATCACTCCTGCATTCTGAGCCACGGGCTTCGTTGTTATATACTCCTTCGGTTCTGTATCGAAAAATAATATCCTCCTTCGGTCTAATAAATCCTGTCTGTATTTGGAGAAAGATTGGTTCAATCAGTATATGGCTAACTTTCCTCCCTCTGACAAAAAACAAAGGAGGGTGGGGAGAATCTCTCTTTTATTTAGGCCTTATAATTTTCACTCATTTTCAAATGCAGACAGGTTTCTGCATGGAGGGAAAAGGTCCGAGCTTATCTCTTGTCATGCAAAGTACAAATGTGGATTTAGTAAATTGTAGGTCAGATACTACTAGTGAGAAAACATTAACCTAGTGTCTTGTTGTCAAATCTCTTAAAAAAAGGCAATTCAATGGGCAAAACACAGAATTCTGCTTTGGTGTAATAGAAAAAGAAAAAAAAAATGACCCAGTGGCCTTTTTCAGTTGCTTTGCAGGCTTTGTGTGGGGCCCACAGTTTCCATTAGATATGATATCTAGGCCTTACTATTAAATCTGTGGACCCTCCCCGTAATGCCTAGAAAGCCGCCTGAAATGGTGGCCCCTATTGCATAACTCGTAGTAATAAAGAAGTTTGGTTTTGTAGGTCAAGTTTAGAAGCTAGTCAGTCTTGTCTTATTTGTTCAAGATTTACTTGTACACTTTGTATCGTCTTATTTGCCCACCTAATCCTAATTTTCTCACCCAATTCAGTTTGTAAAAAATATTCAAATTTGAAGTCTTTTTTTATTGAGAAAATGCCGTAACAAGGGATTTGGAGATCTTAGGACGCAGCGCGCAGCGCGAAAGGCAGGTCAATCGGCCTCTTAAGTGCACCTACGAACTACGGTGATGATCGAAGTTGGCACCTCCATTTCTTAGGCGTGGCCTCTCTATCCCACCAACAGCCCATTGAATGAGAATGCACAAATTAATGGCTCTTGCGAATTGGGTAGCCTCTTGCCATAAGAAAAATAAATGTAGCATAATTGTTAAAGAGGTTCCCTTGTGCATTCATTATAAGAACATTTGACAGAAATACTCATGAAGTTCTTTTAAAAGACAAAAATCTACCATTTTTCATCAAATTAAAGTTTTGGAATAGTCATATGCACGTGAGATGTGGTGCACATGTGCTGTAAAATGACCAAAATTATCATAAGCGAAATTGTTTCACAGCTTGTACGATGGTTAATTGTGTTACCTGTCAAATAATTGGGTTAATTGTCAATAACATGTGACAAAAATATGTTGTATAAATGCCAGTTATATGTTGAAAAATGCAGCTTCTCCCGCTTTTTTTGCCACGGCCAACATCACTTGCCCATGCGGTTGGCCGTGGTAAAAAAGGAGGAGGAATATCACTACTCTTATATATTATACCTGTCTGTCACATGTTCTAAATATTAGTTACATGTTATAACTAGTAGTAAACTGTAGTAACTGTGATGAAGCTAACGGAGGAATAGTTTGGTTATTTCTCATCGGCATACGAATATTTTGGAAATTTTGATGAAAAGGAGTAGACTTCTGTGTTTAGAAGAACTTTATAAGGATTCCAGTCAAATTCTCTTTAAAATAGCCAATTATCTTTGCTCAAGTGTAAGAGAGAGAGAGAGAGCAAGGTGTGGCACTAAATTTGCAAGGTACCTTGTAATTAAGTTAGGTTGACAGCATATGATTATCACAAAAATATAATTGCAATCAGCACTAGCCAATTGGACCAATTAGGTCCTAAATATTTTGAAAAATGTATAATGCCTGGTGAGCAGACAAGTGGGAAGACAGGCATCAGGGCGTCCCCACTATTTGAGGTCAAGCATGGCAGCCCTAAGCAGCTGGGCCTATCCTCAAACCCCTCTTCTCGCTGCCCACCAAGTATACAACGTAATTCATACTTCCACTGTCCTAAAACAGCTGTCACGTCCTAAAAAAGTAAGTACTATGGGGTTGTTTGGGAGACCATTTGAAGATCGTAGGAAAGGAAAAAAATTTTATTTTCATTCAATGATTGAAGCATGAGTTTTAGGGATTCAAAAAGAAGACATAAATGATGGAAGGGTAATTATTATCATTTGTCACATAATTCCTATTTAAAAACCCATTTGACAAATGAATGTCCTCATGAGGACATTCACCTAGAGAATGAAAATGACCATTATGATCATTCACCTACTAAATGTAAATAAAAATATAAATGACCTCCCAAACATTTTTTAGTGGGAAATAATAGGAAATGGTGGGAAATGAAGTGGGAAATGGCCTCCCAAACAGCCCATATATCTTTTTCACCTATCTTGTTATTTAGATACAATTTTACTCATATTGTACCATTCTATAGATATTTTACTTAGAGTATGTATTCACGGATGAAGAAGGCAGCGTGGCAAACTTATCTTGGGAGTTAGGGGCCGTTTAGGGCATGATAAAAAGCAAATCATCCACAGTGGATGTTTCAATTTCACTATTCATTTCTTGTTTCTGTATCTTTCAGCTGAAACACCTGAGGACGTGTTTCAGACATCTACAGTGAAAAAGCCTGAAATGAATAGTGAAAGTAGATTTTTCACTGTGGATGTTTTGGATTAATGACGAACCAAATGGCCCCTTAATCGGACTCATGAGAGCATGGAAAAGGGGAAGCAAGTCGTACTATTAGATCACATTGTGCCTGCCAACTTGCCCAACTTGGATTTCTTTATTTCAGTGAATCCTTGTAGGGTCCTCAACCAACAAGCTCCCAGACAGATTCAAGTTCATCCTGGATTTGTGGATCACATGCATTCCGGCCCCTTTCATTGTCTGTGGCATTCCTTGAGACCTCCGTTACAAAACCCAAGTTTTCAGTATGGTACAAAACATGCACTAGCTTGTTCTGTTAGTGGAGGGCCCACCATGATTGCAAACCTCCAAATAGGTGATTGTTGAGCTGGTTTGCATGTGGAAGTTCTCTGATCAAGTGCTAAGTTGAGGCTTTGAGCTTTTATAATGTTGGTCCTGTTGTACTTTGAACTCACATGGATCTTCTATTAGTTCAAACTGGAAGGAGCTAAAGGACCAGTTAATCAAGAATTTGTCAAGGTATCAAATATATATCTATCTAACAATAAGCAATATTTTGGAAGTGATGCATTGAAGGGGTACTTCCTCGCAAAGTTTTCTTTTTATAGTTCCTTGCTTTTTTCAAACTATAAGGAGGTAGAGGTAGTCCTTTAAAAAAAAAGTGGCAAGCATTGACATGGGATTCATAGTTTAATTGGGGACTGCCTTTTTCCGGATGTATGAGGTTTCCCTTTTTTTCTTTGAATGCGACATTAATTCTTCTTCGGTAAAAGTAAGTGATTTACGCCTACTTGATCGAGCATTGGAAGGTTTGTTGAAATTCATCCTCAATGTGCATTACCTATCATTTTCATTGCGTTTTCTTAGCCGGACAGTGAGGTTGTCGACTCCTATAAAGAAAAAGACAAAGAACCACTTTGTATGATTTTCATGATTATCTTCTTTCTGTTAGGATAAATCTACCTAGAATTGTACATAGAATTGTGAACACGGTACCTAAAAAACCTAGCTTGACAATGTCGGTCCTTAGTACCTAAAATTGTCGATATTTCATTAACCTACATCAGCAATATCCCACGGCTTCCAGAAGTATCTCCAGCTATCAGACTGGAGGGCGATAAATGCTAGTTAATCAAGACCATCAATAATATAGCAAAAAAAAGGACCGTCAAAGAATCACAAACTTATACCAAATATCCCTCTAACCATAATGTGATGCATTGAAGAGATTCCTTGCAATTTCCTTTTCAAACTAGAAGGAGGTAGTCCTTAGTTAGGCTTAAGAGACGCACATATAGTCTCTTGGCTGGATCTTGGCATCAAATAATGAAGGGTCTGCAGGGCCAGTAGTCAACTGGGGCTGCACTAGTGGTAATCATTGCCATGTGATGCATGAACTGTTAATCGCAACCACCCTTTTTGGTACGTATAAAGTTTTCTTTTTTTTTTGGTAAAAAAAAAAAGTTAAATCGAAGTTCTACAATGGACACCGTAATTGCAAAGGAAAAGAACTTGAAGAAGAAGACGAAATTTCTCTGCTTTGAGTCGCGTTAGAGCTTTCTTTAAGGAAATAGTGCCCCTTTGTTATATAGATCCGATTTGCTAGAGATTTTCCTAGCCACGTCTCCTAGGATAAGCAAAGCCTTTATAATGGGCTCCTAGCAATGGAGATGCATTCTCTAATTCACTCCTTGAAGCAATTGTTTTTTTTATATACATCTTGAAGTAATTGAGTTGGTGTTGGCTAAATGTGTTGTGAAGCACCAATATATAGGGATTGTTAGGATTTACCTAGAAAGTTACTTTTAAGGGGTAGAAAGACCCTTTATGCCAAAAACATGTTTGTTTGCATCTTTTCTCCCGTAAGGATGTTAGACACAGGAGATATGCCTCACACCAGGGATATGTGTGCACAGATAACATTGTAGAGTATTATTTGAAGTTCTGTCCATGAGCACCGATGGGAGGCCTACATAATCTCAGCCCATTGTGTCCATGAGCACTGATGGGACCCACATCCTAGATTCATGGTAGTGTTCTACAAGAAAATCCCTAGTGGCGATTGAGTATGATGTCTGCTTGCGAGCAACAAAGGATCTAAGAGCAGAAGTTCACTCACTCCTAGCACCATGGAGTCTGATTATCTTGTTTGGATGTCTGAGTTCCCGACGTTTATAATGAATCATGTCAAGATTGTATCGTAACATGTTGCAGTTCATATTATAACTATTTCCATTGTTGCATTATCCTTGAATTATCTTATTGTGCTCTATTATGGTTTTGCATCCTACTGGGTATTTTTCGGAATGGTCATGCATCTCAATGCATTAGTATGAATGATGATATCTATCTGTTACACCACAAGTATTCAGCACATTAAAAGAAAATTGCTCCTATAAGAGCTAGAAATTTGGGTATGACAACTGCTCCAACTACTTTGTCGCCCTCCTCTTTGACCGCTGGCAGCAAATGCCTCCCCTGAAAAATCCCGATGACCCAGAATTGCCCCGACTCACCCTACATATCACCTCTAAAGCCGTCGAAGCTTACCTAACCGTCCTTCAGTTTCCCTACACCACCGACTTCTCTGTTGAGATCGCCTGCGATTACGATCCTCCCTACTGCGCTTGTGCCTACGAGTTCGACCAGGCAGAGGGGAGAGAGAGGAAGGAGAAGATAGGGATGGAGATGAGATGGGTGAGGGTAAGATGGATATTTCAGGTCCTTTACCAGAAAGAAAAAGTTGAATGATAGAAAAGATGGCTTCCCAAACATAAGTCTCATTTCCCTTCTTTTAGCAAAAGAAAAAGGAAGGAAAGGGTCTTTGTTTTTTGAACCAAAGTGGCATCCAAATAGGCCCATAGAAAACCATTATCAAAACATTGGCCCACAATCTAGACTTGAAATGCATTAATTTGAGCATTAAAAAGCCTAAGACATCATTTTTGAGTCGTTTGAAGAAGCTAAAATGGCAGAAATTTGACAGACATAAAGGCGATCAATCAGTCAGTGCTGAGAGATTCAAATCTATTGTCGATCGATCAGTCACGGTAATCGATTGGCCACTACTCTGTTTTATGATGAATATCCAACAATCCCCACCTTTAATCATGAACACATGTAACAGCCCATGTTTCACTAATATATTCCTTATTATAAAGTTCCTTTCGAATTCAAACTCTAATCAATACAAAGAATTACAAAATTAAGTAAAGCTCATGGTACCCACGTGTATTGAATCACAATACTTTATACACTTGGGGGGGGGGGGGGGGGTTGAAAAGGATACTTTTTTCACATTCCCCAAAAATAAAGTGAATAAATCTCACGGGTAGTCACGTGTGCTTTTTTTGGGGTGGAAAGTGTGTTTTTTGGGGGTGGAAAGTAAACACTATGGTTTCTTGCAACAATTGAGGGGGACTTTTTTTCCTTCGGAAAATTTTTGTTTACACAACAAACAACATCAAATCCTAAGAAACACAAGGAGTGGGGAAAAATTGCCCCACTCAAGATGTGGAAATAAAATCTACCACCACTAACCCTCCCTTAGGTGGTAATTCCTCACATGAAAATTTATCTTGCTTCTATGAGTGTGCTCACACTTGGCACTATTTTGGCCATGTGTTGTTCGTTTCTTGGAAGACACTTTATGAAGTAAACCCTTACCTTTCTGTTAGAAACGACATCATTTCTTTCTCCCCATTGGTGACATTTACCATCCCTTTGTCATTAAGACATGTAACTTGAATTTCATATTAAGAGTACAAACTCAATCTCCACAAATAAAATTCGCATGAAACTAGCAATCTCATTTATGGAGCTCTTGCGCTAGCAATTTAATCAAACAGTAACTTGTACTTGCCCATTGAACCTCACACTAGTAGTTGACTGTGAGTTCAAATGTAATTAGCTAATTCTCATCCCAAAACTATATTCTAATTGTGTGTAATTGAGTCTAGGAGATTGACTAGATTGGTGATTAGTCGAGTCAGTTTTTAGAATTATAAGACTTGGAGAATGGAGCAGCTCAAATGTTCTACAACTTCAAGATGAACACTTAAGTTTTTTCAGGAGCTTCAAAGTAAACTCAGGTATATGAATAAGCACACACTTCACTTAGTTATAAAGAAACTTGGACATACGAGCTCTAGGGTTCCCTATCATTGGCTCACAATTAACTAAAGGTCAAGAGGCTTACATATTTTGCATTTAGAGGGTATAAAGATCTTCACATCTACATAACTTAAATGTTGCACGTCGAGAGGGCATAATGGTCTTTACTTCCTCGGATTGGCCTTAAACCCTTTTATTATTTCTCAAAGAGAAGTCAATTATGCATTGTGGGGTACACCTAACAATTATGTAGGGTATATGGGAAACTTCAGTATAGTGTAGACAACTGCTGGAATATGACAGAAACTATTTTCTAAATACCCTCTAATGCCTGTTGAATTTACATGGGCAAATCTTTCTAGAACTGGATGAAAATTGGGTAATTACTGCCTTGGACTAGAGGAATTCTAATGGTTTTGGTTTCATCCAAATCGGAGTAATAGTAAAAAAAAGTTATAAGGGCTGCAATATGGGTACTTTGTGCAGGATTTTTGCAAAGTGAGGGCGGGATCATCTTCGAGCACGCATTCAGGAATCCACAGAACTCTTGCAGCCACGAAAGAAAGGGTAGTTCTTACAACAATCTATATTGGACTAAGAGGTTTTAGAAAACTAAGATTCTTGTAGCCTGGGGTAATTCCACGAAAACAAACATAATCACATCTTTATCATGAAGTAATTTCTCACAACCTTCAAATAATAAAAACATCATCAAATCAACACCAAAACAAGTATGCAAATATGCCATCTTCGAGTTAGAACTCTACTTACCTGTTATCCAGATGAAGTTACTGCAGCGTGCGAATTGTCCCAATTAAGGGGCCGTTTGGGGCGTGATAAAAACTAAACATCCACCGTGGATAATCCACTTTCAGGTGGATTTTTTGAATTTATCCACTATCCAGCTGAAACACCACCTCCTGAGGTGTTTCAGCTGGATAGTGGATAAATTCAAAAAATCCACCTGAAAGTGGATTATCCACGGTGGATGTTTAGTTTTTATCACGCCCCAAACGGCCCCTAAATAGCCAACATCGAGTAAAAAACCGTTGGTTTTTATGCGAGCACAAAAAAACAAACTACCAACTCAACTCCATGTATCTTGGCACTCGAACACATAAACAAAAGGCTACCAGAGAATTAAAAACTTTCAAGTGAAGCTCTACGTCGTTGAGGAAGTCTAGAGGCAACTTAACAAGGCAGCAAGATCAAAAAAAAGAGATGTGCGGCGACAAGCTTGCTGCCTGCATCGGGCAAAAACAAAGGGAATGGGGAGAGGAGGGAAAAAGGGAAAGGTAGAAGAGGGAGATGGGGAAACGGTTGCAACATCGGAGGAGGAGGAGGAGAGGGGCAGCGGCTTTCTACTCCTCTTCTTCTTACCAGTGTTTCGATGTAAAGCCGGAAAAATTGTAAGTAAAAGTAATTGGAATTAAATTTCTGTAGCTATCATCACATTGGCATCGACACGCAGATGTGTCTATGGGCATGTGTCTATGGTTCGAGGGCAGTATAATCCATACAGTTCCAAAATATAATTGAACCTAACTTCCAAGTATAAAAGGGATCTTAACTTCATTAAGGTCACTATTTGCACATCTCAGCATATGAAGGAGGCAAGGGAGATCAGGGCTTGAAGGTTGGAGAAGAAAGAGAAGGATTCTCGGCTTCTACTCATCGGAATCGAGGTAGGAAAGTAAACACCATATATTTTGTGTTGTCTCCGTGATCAAATCAGAGGCACATTTTGATTGTTGTATTATGCATATTTTAGAATGAAAGTGAAGGAATATAATATTATGCCATGATGGAATAACCTTTAGATGAATGATCATGTTATGTACATGTTTTGAGGCATATGAAACACTGATATCAATCGCAAGTTCATGGCATTGCAAGGTAAAGAAGAATTGAATGGAAGTATGTGTTTTAGGAAGAGATCTTGCTTATTGCATGCATGAAGATGTGATTATACATGTTTTTCTTCTTCAAGGAGAATTATAAAGTATTAGAATATTACTTCATTCTAATACAAGTTATATGATGTTTTTCTATATGTTATATTGCTAAAAGAATCATCTTTGCATTAATTTGAATGGGATATAATTGAATTGAATTGAATACAACAAATCTGGAATCTATCGGGCGCATTGACAGTTCACCATTGACACCAGGGTTTTGTCAATGAAAAAGTATCAATAGAAGAATAATGAACTGAAAATCTTTGCTTTACTATTGTTATGGTATTACGCATGTACGAAAGATGCAGAACGGAAGAATGCATAATCTGTGTTCTGTGAACCTTCAACAAAACCCCATGGACACATGGGTGTGTCGATGATAGGTTGTCGATGGGCACCACAGTAGAATAGATTATAAGGATTGCGAATTAAAGGAAATTCTAAGGTTGTGATGAATAACAACCAGTAATATAGTATAGTAGTGTGCTGGATATGCATGCCAAGGAAATGATGGATGGGTCCGAGGTCATTGACACCATGAGTGGCGCTGAGGGAAATTAAGGTTTGATGATATGATGGGTGATGGGTCATTGGCGATGACAAGAGTACAACAACGATGGCAATGTGGCTATGTTTGTGTTGAATGCATAGAGATGTACAGCTTGGCAGGACTGAAATTTGTGGGAAATAAAGAAGGAAATGAGTTTTCCATATAAGGCGGACGGGACCTGTTTGAGGTCACTGCAAGTGTTATGTAAATGGCATATGTAGGAGGGAAATTGCTGATCTTTTAATCCCAGAGGTTGGACCATGTAAAGCTCTTAGTGGACGGTACTACGGAGGAAAGCTTTGGACATGTCCAATTCCTTAACCATCCATAACTTGGATATGACCAGAGAAAGTATTATCCTAACCCGCCCGAGCTAATGCTCATTTGTGTGTGATACATGCACTGGATTGCAGATCAGCGGCGCACATGTATTTGGGGCGGGCGTGTGATTGAAACTCCGCCTGCCCCTGTATTAGTTGATGTCGCCGAGGTGCATATAAACAAGAGTCATATATCAAAAGGCAATTATTCAGATTAAAAGACGTGCCTAAAAGCACACAAGTGGCTGTAAGTCTGACATAACAGCCAGACCACATCACGTCATTGCCACTTTATAGGAGCCATCGATCATCCAGAACTAGCTAGAGGCACACATGCTATAGAGGTGTGTTGCACATGTTTGCATCAAATTGTTGGAGTGCACCTTTATAGCTTGTGCAATCGCCTATCCTGCCACCCACCAAAACTCCAGGCACCCCCTTATTCGTATTTTTTGCAAGTTCCAAAAAAATAAAGGCATTTTTTCATTGTTGGGGGCACCCATGCCAACTGATTTGAGCATTCAACCGATTCAGTTGGTAAGTTTTGCAACCTAGTATTAGTTTGGGGTCCTCTATGATATGTTATTGAGCGTAGCCTTCTATCTTAATAAGAAGATGGTATAAGATCCTGAACATTTCCAATCTCAGTTGAACCTTCTGACCAACAAACCCTAAAATGAGGCCCGGCGGTTCAACCAAGCCCCCCCCACACACACTTGCGTTATCAGAATGCTCATCTTTTGTCCAAATGGTTTGTGAAGAAGAGATTGCACTGATTTTCATTAATTGAAAAGAATGAGTACAAGACCTATTTATAGGTCTGAGTAATACAAAGATAGTTAAGCTTGTCTATCCAAATACAATGTGAACATTGTCCAGAAATACTGATACTAACTAATTATCTCTAACATGCCCCCTCAATTTGATGGATTTGGATCAGAAGCCATAAGATTGTCCTTAGGCATATGAAATCGATGTCTCGACAAAGACTTTGTAAAAATATCTGCTAACTGTAATTCTGAAGATATATGCTTAACTTGCACTACACCAGCTAATACCCTTTCATGAATATAATGATGATCTAACTCAATATGTTTATTCTAGCATGGAAAACAGGATTTGAAGAAAGAGATATGGCAGACATGTTATCACACCATATAATAGAGACTTGCTCCTGAGAAATAAAAAGACACTTCAAAATCATTTGTAGCCAAGCTAGTTCAGTCGTGACTGATGCCAAAGCAC